>BLKM01000135.1:0-207199 GCA_013340265.1 Coptotermes formosanus
CCTGGGGTCGACTCAGCCTCTAACAGAAATGAGAACCAGGAATATTTCCTAGGGGGTAAAGGCTGCTGGTGCGTAGGCCTGACAACTTTACCACTTTCGTGTGCTGGATTGTCTAGAAATTCTGGGAGTGTCAACCTCCTGGTACCCTTAGGGCCTGTCCAGGCCTGTACAGGGATTGCTTTACCTTTTAGGTTTACAGTTGCTTGTCATTCTTCTGCATGGGATATTGCTATTTTCACTTCCTGTAGGAACTTAAGACATACAAAGGTATGTTTTCAGTTTTGTAATCGTGTAGCTCACTTGATGAAGTCAGGGGCTGGGATTCACTCTTCATTATGTCCATTACTAATTTTTCTCTTTGCAAGTGCCCTGAAGGTGACCTGAGTCTCCATGTCATAAGGTGCTGGAAGTGCTACATCACGCTCTTCCTATTCAGTCAGAGTCTAATAAAACGTCCTCCTCAACAGAAAGTAAAAGAGTAACCAATTCAAGTACTGTACCAATGTTAGTACATTCGATCCTTAAATTTACTGTTCGTTTGTAATGTATTATTCATCAAGATTTATTTGATCATAAACTGGTACAAGCCTGCAGACTAGTGGCTCTGAACTACTTCAATCCATTTAACTTTTTGCAAAATATAAGTAAACTGATCCACGTGAAAGTAATGGAAGGAAGATTATTTTATATTTTTTGTAACTTCCTGGCACAGTGTTTTTTTCTGAGCAGTCAGGTTGTATTCAACATTTCAGGCAGTAAAAGTTTTGTTACCTTTACTAAAATCCCAAGCAGTCTCTTCATACAGAAGTCTGTGTTTATCACATCCTGTATAGTGCTTTTACTCTGTTGTAGAGAAAATGACAAATCCTACATTTGGACATCAAGATGGTGCCAGCAGTAAGGCTTTTGGTACTCCAAGCTCACCACCCAGTGCTGCCATTTCATCTCATTCTAGTTTGGGACTTTTACGCAGAAGTAACTCAAATTCAAGCCTGAACTCAGTGTTGTCACTAGTTGATACTAAGACAGGAGAGCAGCACTTCAGATTGTGTGTCCACTGCAAACAGGTACTGTCATCTTCATAATTGTTACAGCAGTTTGACAAGTATTTTGCAGTTTCTGATGGTCAGGTGATTGTAACACGCATATGCTTTTACATTGCTATATAAAGTAGTAAATGTACAGTAAAGCCTACTTAATTTGATATGCTGAAAAGTTGCTTGGATTTCATGTTGGATTCCTAGCATAATCAGTTTATTCAAAATGATGTTTATGAAATACATTGTCTCTGTCACAGAAATGTGGACTTGAAGTTGTTTGAAATTATTGAGGTTTTGGGTTTTAGGGTTGGAAATGTTAAATTCATTATACTGTTGATTAATATGGTATACTATGAGGGTACATGAGATGTGCCAATAATTGTGATGGTCACATTAGCATAAACAGGAGTCTGATTTGTGGGTTGTGGTAACTGCAGTTACCCTTGACATCACAACAGTTGTGACTGAGGATAATGATACAAGAGGAAGGGGAGGAGGATCTTGCCTGTCAGGTCAAAAAGCGTATGACGCCTGTTCAGAAAGTTGTCAGACTTGTGAAATACAACGCAATATGCGTCAGATGCATTTTATTAAATGTTATTCCTCTCAAAATGGCTGCCCTCCTACATTAATAGAATGATTCCGATGACATTTTATTTTTCCCAGCATTCCACGTATGATTTTGAACACATTTTGTGTAGTTTCTTTAGCACTCTTCTTGTGTTTCCTGTATTGATTCAAATATGTGCTCGTATGAACTAACTCTTTAATTTTGAGAGCAGGGCTATACAGTTGCTATGGGACCACTGGAGTTTTGTTTTTCCTGAGAAAGTTCTGGACAGAATGTGCTGTGTGTATGGGAATATCATGGTGCAGAAACCAGCTGTGTTTCCACCAAAATTCCCATCATTTCTTTCATACTGCCTGTCCTAGACACCAGAAAATGGTCAAGTATACTTCTTCATTCACTGTTTGACCTCTAGGAATGAATGTGTAATGCACTTAACCTCAGCAGTTGAAGAAAACAATGGAGATAGTCTTCACATTCAATCTGCCATATTTGGGGATGATTTTAACATTCACTGTGAAGATGACTATTTGGCTTCCTTAGAATATCATCACTGTTTTGCAACAAAATTTTGCACAGGTGCAAGATTCTGTAAATGGCATCTTTAAGCAGTCGCCAATGCACTCTTTACTCAAATTGTCATTACTTAACAACAAAACATTCTGGGACTGAATGGAAAATGACAATAGGATTGAGACAATACACTACACCACGCTCACTCATTACGCAGCTGTCACGTGATTTTGACAAGAGGTTGTGTGTGCAGTCCAAGAACTTTTTGAGCAGACCTCGTACAGTGGTATATAACTTCAATCTGCTTTGTGTGCTGCTGTTGTATGGTATAACCAAGTAATGGACAGGTTAAGTACAGTTGTTTGTCAGTGTTACAGAATTCAGAAATACGTAGGACATTAGATTCATGTTAAAAGAATAATTTTAAATTGAGTTTAGGTTAAACTCAAAAAGGTTTATTTTATTTGTAACTTAAATTAGTTTTAGAACTACAGAAATACAATGTAAATGTTCTTGTCCCAGGAAGTGGGCACAGTCATGTTATGAATGTCCAGAATGTCAATTGAGGAGAACGTGGAAATCCAATTAACTTTTTAAATACCTACATTGCCAAGCACGAACACACATAGGATAACACCCCTAGGAATTCATTTTATATATTTAGGTAACAAGGAAATATACTGCATTTTAAGACATGCTGCATGATCTCTGTTTTATTTGCTAACAAAAGGTCATTTTGTCATAATTTTATCTTTTATTATTCAAACAATATGTTTTTCATAAACCATGCACTGGAATTTAAATACCCACCCCAACAGGATGAAGGTTAATTAGAGGATGTGTGTGTGTGCATGTGTGTGTGTGTATGTGTGTGTGCGCATGAAGGAAAGAGATGGAGAGACAAACAAAGAAAGAAATGTAGCATGTCCATGAGAGATGGTTCCATTTTACCTCATTCTGCATTCATTTAGGCTTCCTACTGAAACAGAAAAGTAATCTGTTGCGCTTGTTATTTTGGCAGCGTCTGGACACACGTGAGCAACTGAAGGAGAGTCGGATGTTGAAACCAATCATTAGCCAGTTCTATGAAAGATTGAAATCTTACGAGGCAGAGGCAGATGAGTTGGCTGTTACGTACAGCAAGATGTGCCAGTCTCTCAAGTATGTTTAGCCACTAAAGCATCCAACCATTGTCCTCTCCACAGCTTTATTTGTGTTAAATTTCAGCCATAGTAGCTCAGTCAGTACAGTGACTGGCTAAAGCTGGGTAGCTGGGGTTCATTTCCCACAGCAGCAGAGACTTTTTCTCTCTGGCCATTTCCAGGACTACCCCTCCCATCTGGTGGGTGCCATGGGATAAAGCAGCTGGAGTATAAAACTGGAGTCACCTCTGTCTTATATCAGTGTTTACTTTTATATCCGTGCCTGCAATATACATGTGCATGGCCTGTTGTGTAGGTATTGGAGGAATAATTCCACAAAGTCTCCAGATTCAAGTGCAGGTAACATTAGCCAGCCTAGGCTGATGTCACAAGTCAGGAGAGTGCACAGTCACGTGCACGTAGATCAGTGTGTTTCTACTCTTTAATTTCAAAGAAAATGGTGAGTCAAAAAAGCTGTAGCACAAACTTAAGTGGCCACTCCATGCATTGCTGCAGGTCTTTTAAATACCCATACAAGGAGTTGTGTATGTCATGTAAGGTGGTCCGGATCAAAATATGAGATCCTTGTTGTACTGGGATATTGCGCTTTGGCACTGCATGTTTATTGCCTAGTGTTTTGAGACTGCATAGTGGCCTTATCTTCAAGGGTCAGACATATGAAGAACTGCACATCGAACCCTTGAAGATGAGGTCAGTAGGTGCTGTCAAAGCATTGCACAATTAACACCCACTGATGCAGCTCGATATCCCTGAAGAATTACTATCTTAATCACAGTGCTTCAAAACCCTGAAAACTTGCAAACGAAAATGTGATTTAGAAAGTGACTGCAGGTCTGATTGAGGTGTGACATTTATGCCTACTGTAATTATATGATCAGACATTTGTTTAAAACCAGCCACACAGTATAAATTCTGCATCCATATAATTTGGTACGACAGTGATTTGCGTTATATGCTGAGGTCACTTTTTATAGTCTTATAACTAAAAATGAAGTTTCTAAATATGTGAACTTTCAAACCTACATTTAAATCTGTTTTTGTTAGACGTGTTTTATTTGCATAACATATTGTTTCACAGTGCAAGTAATGTGTCATGTGACCAGATGCTGTTAAGAAAGTGTTTGGTTTGAGTTGGTTGAAGTTGCTTCCTGCATTTGTGTCCCATAAAACGTGTTGAACATTTTGATGGGGTTCAATTTTGTACCATTTTTTATACAGTCAACCTCGGTTATAACAGATCCCAAGGGGAGTCCTTAAAATGTCCGTTATATCCGAGGTTCGGATAAATTACATTTTAACATAACATTTAAATTTGTACCGCTTAAGTTATGCTTGTTTTCAGTTTTATTGCGTATGGACATGAACAGCTACATTTTGCACACACAAAAACACACATTACTACATTCATGAACCCTTGATGTAACAGATGGAAGCACCACACACCAAGATGCCTGAATGCTCCCTTCCTTTACGCACCTACTGTATTGTACAACATACTCAAAATTTCTAAATCCCCCCCAGTGGCGCAACAGCCCCTCGTGGGCCAGGGCCCCCTCATTACCGTGGCTTCACGATCACACTCAGGCGCACCACACTCTCGTAGGACTATTCTCGATGAGTGATCGGCCTGACGCAAAGACTCCTATATGACAACACACAACACTCACAAGACACAGACATCCATGCCCCCAGCGGGATTCGAACTCACAATCCCAGCAAGTGAACAGTGGCAGACCCATGCCTTACACCGCACGGCCACTAGGATTGGCCAAAATTTTTAAATACTGTACGTATTCGCGTGGCACAGGTGGTTGAGGCAGTGCGCTACAAACTGGAAGGCCTCGGGTTCGATTCCCGATGGTGTCATTGGAATTTTTCATTGACATAATCCTTCCAGCCGCACTGTGGCCCTGGGGTGTACTCAGCCTCTAACAGAAATGAGTACCAGGTGTATTTCCTGGGGAGTAAAGGTGGCCGATGCGTAGGGCTGACAATCTTGGCACCTTCATGTGCCAATTGTCTTCATATCTGGGAGTCTCTACCTCCTGGCACCCTCTGGGACTGTCCAGGTCTGTAACGGGTAGCTTTACCTGTTTACATATTCGCACCTGTTTGTTTGGCCTGACCTTTGTTGAGAAAATAATTCTGTGTACATACGATAAGTAAAAGTCTTACAAAATCACTACCTAAGGTGTTGCAAGTAAATGCGCCGAAGTCAAGCCGTAATTGATTTATGACAGGGCACTCTGCCCCAGGTGCCATAAAGGTGCTCGCATATGACAATTACAGTACTTTCTCCCTGCTGCATGAATAACAGAAACAGATAGAGACTGCCCTGGCTTATCCATTATAACCGCTAATGGTTTGACCCTGTCCTTAGCAAAGCCAAACAAATTGCAAAATGTACAAGTCTCCATGGCGTCTCCAGGCACAAAATGCTATCAAATTAGATTTGCAGTCGTCATGTTGCTCTGATGAGTGAGCACCTTGCGCTTGAGCACACAGCAACCTTTATGAAATTGCCATTATTTTGCCAAAAATGGTATAGCCGAAGAAAATCAACTGTTGGGGAATGTCGGAGAAATCCGATGTAACCGAAGATCCGATATATAAGAGACTGGTGTAACTGATAGTTACAATGATAAAGCATAGGGAAATGGCTGGGGAATGGAAAAATGGTCCGTTATAACCGAAGTCCCTTATAACTGAGGCCGGTATAACCAAGGTTGACTGTGCTTGGTAATTAGTGTAATAGACATTGTTGTCCATTATTTAATTAACCTTTTGCAGACCCAAGAACACCCCTAGAGATTTATTTTATATATTTATGCAACAAGGAAATTTAATGCATCTTTAAGACATGCTACATGATATCTGTTTTATTTTCCACAAAATTCCGTTCATTTCGTAATTTTATCTTTTTCTGTTCAACTAAGACTCAATGTTTTTCATAAACCATGCGCTAAAATTTAAGTGCCCATCGTGATAAGATAAAGGTTAATGGTTGTATTCCCCTGCTTAATATAGGCTAGATCCATACTGTATTCTTTTGAAATCGATGGTTCTTTCAGGGGGTCTGTGAACTTTAAGGGGAAAAATTACAACTTTATTTTCACGAACCTCTAACTGAAACTTAACTTTTCATTCAATAGAGCATGTAGGCAACAAAGTAATTTATGGCTTCTAGACTCCAAAAATATGTGTTAACTTTCATAAATCTCAGTATCTCTGTTTTTGATTGCATGTTTTTGAGAAAGGATCTGTACATTTTATCAGACTCTGAAAGGGGTCAATTGCACAAAAATGGTTAAGAACCCCTGAAAAAATACTGGTAACTAATGCATGTACTTCATTTTATATTCTCAGAAATATTATATGTTTTATATAGTTATGTCTGTGCATGTTCATGTGTAATGTTGCCATCACCTGTGTTACAAGTGTGTGTGAAGAGCCAAACCCTTCCAAGATACTTACTGTAAGTATGAACGTTTTCAGCTCTGGGGAGTCAACTTACAACCTAACAGATGCTCAGGTAGTACGAGTGAAACTTCTTAAACTTGCGGAGAGCATCGATTCATTGAGGTGAGTCATTGCCCAAGTTGAATGTCACACCATCACAGATAATAGAATTATCTGTACAGCAAGCCCCAGTATGTTTCAACATATTAAGTGCGTGGTAATACAACATAGTTTCGACATTGCTAACACAATTCCATACCGTGGCACACAATCCTAAGCAAGTGATTTCAGACTTCCGCCACCGTGTTGATGAGATCTGCGGTCTTCTGGGTTTTATGCAGCGTCGAGTGATAATCCTTTACCAATGTTTTGGGACAATGTATTGGTCCCATCTTCAAGGGTCAAGAAGTCCAATGAAACAGGACTTCTTCATGGGACTTCTTGACCCTTGAAGATGGGACCGATACATTGTCCCGAAACGACAGTAGAGGATTACCACTAACACCCCAGAAGAGCACAGATCTCAATCCCAAGCAAGTTCATGCAGTTCAAATCCCCATATCACCATGCTGTGTTTTCATGAAATCTGTTCCAGTATTTTCTCTCACTTCCTCATCCATCTTCCAAGTAATTGCTTTCCATTAATGCCCGACCTACTGTAATGTTATTTTTAACACCACACCAATGATTTATATATATTGCAAAGCTTCTCACTGTGCAATAATGCCTTTATTTCATCACACATAATTTGGCCAAATATGTATTTTCGGACACCTTCGGTTTGTGTTTATCCCTCAACATGTGGAACCATAGTATGAGACCGTTTCAAGTGGATATTAATTACTTGGTCGAGAGTTGCAGTCTAGTCGGAGAAACAAAAAACTGTCATGATGTACTTGAAACTTCAGTTTTATAAGTTGTCGTATTTTTTAAAAATATTTTTCAATCACACGAATTTTGACTATGCTTTTTCATTTTATTTCAAAATAGGAGCGGTTATTTAAATCAGTGGATCATCTTAACTCATAGAGTTGTCTGGATATAGCATTGTGCTCAGGTGGTAGAAAGCATATATGTTTTAGAATGTGTAGTTTTTATGACTTCAACATGGTGCCTCAGAAGATTGCTGTGAATATGGTGTGCTGTAGAAGCCTTATGCCTCAAGTACTTTTATCATTTGTTGCATCATGTATGCTGAAAAAGGGCATCTTTGACATGCTTATGTTAGTAGTCTGGGCAATGTGTGCATATGTTTGAGAGGAATTTGCTGCCTCCATCACCAGGGTGGTGGTTAATGCAGCAGGTTCCATTGTAACACCCATTCTTATCCTCCAGACTACACCTTATCCCATCCTAGATGATGATTTTTGTCATAGACACTCTGTCGATAACCTCAAATCGTACAAGAATGACTTGTGTTGCATGTAGTTTGCCCTCATACTTTTGGGCTGAAAATGTAAGCTAAAGAAATTGTTAAGTTAAACTTACATTGTTGGTTAATTGAAACACTGTGGCATGAAGATGTCACTAGATGGAGGTCAGTAGACAGCTTCACGCTCTGGTCTGTTTAACCCTGAGTACCCAGGACCAATTAGATAGGAGGCTGAATGGTTTGCAGTTCTGAGTCTGGGTGCTGTGGAGAAGAGGTGAATTCCTGCCAAAAACTAAACAATAATTCCTTTGTCATCCAACCTGTAGCATAGTCATTGCATAAAGTGAGCTATCCCATCACCAGGTATGATATTTAAACTGGAACCATGTTATCATCCAAGGAAACAGAATTTACCAAGGGAAAGACATTCTGCTTAACTAGGTGTATCATGATTAGGTCTAATGTCATGGAATGGAAGAAGTTTTCAGGAAATTCTAAATTGGACACTTGAACTAAGTACATTGAGGAACAAGAGCCTGCAGACTAATTATTCCTGACTTAAGAGGCCATCAATACGATCCAGGCTAGCGTAGTCACATAGCAACAAGTTTCGGGCTGGACAGTCTGGGGTTCGATTCCTGGCAGAGGTAAGAGATTCTTTGCTCCTGCAGAATGTTCAGACCAACTGTGGGACCCACCTGGCCTTCTGTTTCATGGGCACTGGGGTTGTATCTGTTCTTAGCTGGCTTCTCGGACATGGGAGACTAGACAAAAAAAACTTGAAACACCAACGAGTGCACAAAGAATTTTTTTCGTCAATTATAACACACTCCTACATGTTTCGACCCAGCAGGGCCGAAACATGTAGGAGTGTGTTATAATTGACAAAAAAATTCTTTGTGCATTCGTTGGTGTTTAAAGTTTTTTTGTATAACATAGTGCACGGACATGGAACACATTAAATGGGAGACTAGCTTCATTCAGGATCAGAAACCCTTATCTCAGGGGACATTTACATGTTGCCACGTAACAGAATTATATCACTTTCTTTGGTCTAGTTGTACACAAATGAAACATACAGTACTTTTGCTTTATTTTTATTAATATCACTAACCAAATAAATATTATGCCAAGTTGAGGTAACACAGAACTATTCCCAACCACAGCACTGCAACTTAATCTCATCCAGTCTTTTTACTTTCAGTTCCAACAAACATCAAAATAACAATGAACTATTAAAGCCATGCATTTAAATTCCTCTTGTCTCCCCACTAAAATGTCTTCCCCCAGCCTAACCATAACATATCCCTGTTAGCTGAAATTCAAACTTAAAAACTAAGCCATAACAGAAATCTACACCTCACACCAGGTCTACTATTCTAGAATGTGAACCCCCTAAATTTCCAAGAAAGCTAACCAGAAGAAATTAAAAGTAATGTAAAGACTGTGGCCAGGGCTGCAACCTGAACTGCCAGGTAACAGGGTTCTTTCCCACAGGTAAGGTGGCTGGGGTGTGAAGTTGACCACTCACTTCTGTGTAGGGCTGAGGTTAAGAATGAGTGGAGTTACACCTCTGCTCCCTCTATATGCCTTCATGGAGTGAACAGGGATGACTGTACCTTTATTTTTAAGAGCTCCTCAATTTTCCTGCTGTCATAACTGTCCATTGCAGTTATTACAGTTATTATTCTGTCGGCAGCAACAAGATAGCTGTCCTTGGGACCAAGGATGTTGAGAACCCACCTCGTGGAAAAACACTTCAACTCCAGCAGATGATTAGAACTGCAGCCACTAGCTACCTCAAAAAACAGGTGGTAGCACTTCCAAGACTACCGACTGAGTCTCAGTTGAAGGCTGCCCAGGAGTGCAAAAGGTTCATGTCAGTTTTATTACACTTGGTATTACTAGTGATGAATGAAGAGCCAAACTTTATAATTTTTTCTGTGCCATAAATGTAACTTTGAAACAAATTTCTAATGTTTCAGTAATTTGAAATTTCAGTGACACATTTAAGTGTAATACACTGCAGCAAGTGTACTGCTTGACTTGCAGAGAATCGATTTGATATGCACTGGCTGTGTGAATGTGATACTAGATGTTTTTGTGTCAGTTGACTTATTTGCAAAATAATAATGCATCATTAAATTGTAAACTTCACATGTTCAGTACGTGTGCAGGTTCAAATAGTATACAGTTTAAAAGGCTTTTTGGAGAGTACCTCATGTATGTATTCCTTTATTTTCAGGTTGCATCATAGTCTGTAATTTCATTTCATTGCCATTGTTGTATTAAGGAATTTAATTCACAATGGATTTTAACAGTTGTGAAGCTCTGCTTTGTAAAGAAGTGCAAAACAGTTAATAGAAGTACTACTGCTGAATGGAAATTCATGCAGTTTGCACCTAGCCTGCCACTGAATTTTTCTATTTGGTTCATTCATTCTGTAGTCTATCTTTTGACAAGTCCATAGCATCTTCCAAAGCAAGTTATCCATGGTGTGCGATCTAAGTGCACCCTAATTGCAGTTTCCAGTGTACGTTTGTTTCTTTAAGGTCATCAAGTATCTGCTTACATCTTCTTCCTTGTCTTCCCATCACTTCTATCTTTCCTTCAATAACTTGTTTTAGAAGGCAGCTGCTATGCAAGATGTGACCAGTCCAATTATCCTTCCTTTTTTTGTTGTATGTAGGATGTTCCTTTCCTCCTTGAATCTTTAAATGCTTTATTTTTCACAAGACTGGTGCAACCGATCTTCTTCAGCATTGCAGCACCATATTTTAACACATCCCAGGCATTTCTGATCTGATTTCTGAAGTGTCCAAGTTTCAGCACCGTACAAAGCTGTGCATGAAATGTAGCACTCTGCTAGCGTCTTAACATCAAGTCCAATTTGCTTGTAAAAAGAGTCTTCTTCTTGTGTAATTTTGTTTGGTGTTCAATTTAAATTCACTGTCTCTCTCTTTTCCTTTAGTCTTATACCTCGTTTGTTAGCATGGTAATTGGCATTATTTATGGCAAAGGACAAAGTGCATTGTGTTTTAACAGTCTGAGAAAGTACAGTGATAGTTACTGAAATGAGACTGTAATGGTGTGAAGAACTGTCATAGCAGGGATTATCTGTTGAATTGAATGAACTGTTCTATGTTGTCTGTTGACACAGACAAGAAGTGGCTGCACGTATTGAGCAAGAGAAGCAGTTAGCAGCCCTAGAAGCACAACAGGCAGATATGCTACGGAAGAGAGATTTTCCCCAGCACAGAGATGTCGATCGTAACCCCTCACCTAGTCAACAGAAGTCTGTGGACCAGGTGATGTTACTCAAACAATGTGGGGTTACTACTGACTCCATTTACTGTCCTCATTTTCAAAGGAAAAGGAATTTTGTGCCGCATTTTTCTGACATAATAAATTTGCTGGTTCTGTAAGACTGCAGAAGATTTACTTCAACTAAACATTGAAAACTAAACTTCACCTTTTCAGATGTGTGTCACCATATGGTACCTAGATGGCTGAAGAGTACTGAATTGCATTTAGGAGGTGCCTGGTTCAAATTTTGGCCAGAGCACAAAATATTCCTGCTGAAGTTTTCAGTTGCTTGCCCCAGTCACTGCATGCAGACGCTGGGATGTCCGTTTTTGGTTGGGTAGGGACATTTCTTCCTTTAATCGGATGACAGAAATAGACCCAGCTTCCGAAATATTGTCTTTGAAAAAATTGAAGACTACAGACAGCATCTAAAGTAATATTGCTGGGAGTTTTCATTGATAGGCCTTGGCCGCTTCCTTGTGACAGATCTCAAATTTTACTACTTTTTGCTGTGTCTATTGCCAGCAGCAACAAAGAACACATCTTCTCCTAGAATTATGTTTAATTGTATTATTTATTGTTGCAGGTTACACCTGATATGGGCTGGGGCCCAAAACCCGCCCAGATGTTTCATTCAGAAGATCCGATGATTCAGCAGATGAATATTATTCTGGACTATATAAAGCAAGCAAGGTAAGACAGAACCTTGCAAGTATCTCAGTGGACAGGTGAATTGAGAGGACATTGAAGCTGATGATACTGAATTTCAGATCTGCTCAAAAGTATGATGAAGTTGCAACATTAGAGCAAAACCTGAAGGAGCTGAGGGAGGAGTACTGGAGGCAGCAGCAAGAGAATGGCCAGTCCTGAGATGCAAGTTGTCATGTGAGTAGAGAACAGACTTTGAAACATATAAAACAATGTATTTTTTGTATTATTGACAAATAAATACCATGTTTGCCAAAATAAGATCTCTCCCCCTTGTTAAGTGGGTCCCTGTCACCACGGCATGGCACGTCCTCAGTTTGCAGATGGAGGAACGGCCTACAGTTGTGGAGGGTAGCTGCGAATACATTGAATAAACAGTCATGGACAGCAGACAAGGGGTAGTCCTCCAGCTTAGGGGTTGGGCGAGGTGTTAACAACTCCTCATCATGAAAAAGTATGATGTTACGAAACATGTGGACAAGCCCCAGACCTGGACCGATTCTTTAGTACGACCCCAGCTACGGCATTGAGCTGGCTCAGAATAGGGACAAGTGGCGGGCTCTTATGAATGCGGTAACGAACCTCCGGGTTCCATAAAATGCGGGGAGTTTCTTGACTAGCCGAGAAACTGTTAGCTTCTCAAGAAGGCCTCTGCTCCATGGAGTTAGTTAGTTAAGACCCCTCCCTCACAATCTTTAGTTTTAAGGAACATTCCTGTCCAGAGTATGTGTAACTTTTGTGTGGAATGAAGAGGCAACTTCCCATTTTCCAGATGATGAAATAGGGAAAATTTTTTTCATTTTATGATTCAGTAATATAGCATATTCAAGATTGAACAAATTTTAATGTGGGTGATTAGTGAGAACACAGTTTGCAGTCAGTCTGTTTTGTACGTCACAGTCGTTAAGTGCGAGACTGGAAGGGGTTGCAAGGGAACTTTAAAATGTGCAAATAGCACATGTAATGCTACATATTTTTCCTTTAGCCACAATTTTTCATTATGAATAAGTTGATTCAGTTGTCTTCCACATCTTATTCTTTCTTTGTTTCTGCATCATGTGTAGTATAGATGCAGTGCACAGAAAGCAATATTGTGGTTTTTTTTTACATTCATGTGTGGAGACTTTAAACTTCAGTGGTAGAAAATTATTGTTGTTGCAAGAATTTTAAACAGAAGAGTTTATTCTTCTGGTCTCGGTTGGTATAAGTGATACATTTTCTCAATGCTGTCCCACTTCACTGCCAACTTCACCATCACACAGTATGCCCTATTATGGCAAATGAGGCTCTGGTGACAAAGTAGTGGTGGTATAAGATTTCTGTAGTGGAGGAAATCCACTGCAAAAAAAATTAGGTTCATTTAAAGTTTTAAGGGTTGGTTTTGGTTTGTTTACTGTGTTGACAATCATGAATAACCATTGCAGTTCAGTAACTTCACACCTAAATCAATCTAAAAGGCTATCTGCCAGTCTGATCATGTTAATAGTTTTGAAAACTTCAGTCTAACTGGGATAATATTTCATTTTTCATACTAACTAAAATAATCAGCTAATTCATTTAATTAGCTGATAATCTTCTGCTAGCTTTGCAACTTCTGTTTACATGTGGGAAGCATGAATGAGACATGTGACAGCTAATGCAGTCCTTACTTGTGCAGTAAATGTAACTTCTGAAGCTAGAAGAAGGTAATACATATTTCAAGTGATTGAAAGAATTGATTTTATTCAGGAAATTTCAGGAACAGTCTCACATCTAATGACATTGTTTTCTCCTTTCATTTTTTTGGCATAGGACAAAGGGAGCAGGAGAGTTTTTTGACCTGCTGTTATAATTTGGACACAAGAATAACTGAGCGTTGAGAAGTTGATTCTTGGTCATGGAGACAAAAGGTTTATCTGAGGAGAAGTGGATATTTGTTAAATTGTGTACATATATTTATCTGCATTTGTTGTTTTACTGATTTATTACCTTTTGTAATGTAAGTATATTATTTATTCTATATAAAATGTATGACAAAAATGTTAAATAAAGCTATGATCCAGTCAGCCATTTTAGGCTGTGTGACATAGTAATATTTAATGATACCCCTTCAGTGGCCTTGGCAAATTTCCTTTTCACACAGGCTTGTGTGCTGTAATCTGGTCGTGTTTGTATTTTGTATGAATTTGATGAGTAAAGTCCAACGCAGTTATAATGACATCGGTTTGTGTGGCACCTCCTATATAACATCATATATTTAGTACCAATTAATTCCTCACTGTTAACCATAACATTATATTACTTGGTTGTAACAGCACCCACTTATAACGACACAAAATATTTAGTCTCTTTCATGATGTTATAACAGAGTTTGAATGTAACTGAATTCTTAAGTCTTTTAAAGGGTCTTTATTTTGTTTATGGTCTAATTCTCCTCGTACATTTCATTTTTGATACTGGTGCAGTAAAACCGTGTTAGTGGAAAGTGCACAGGGCTGAGAAATCTGGCTTTGAGTTATGTGATTTTGAATTATCCAAATTTTTTTCACGAACACTACTGTTGTGTCAGTGGGTGAAGTTTCGAGTTTTTAAAACATATGTAGATTTAGTAATCCTGTGGTGTGCATTTGTTGGTATATGTGATTGCTTGTAAGAATAATCCATGGAATGAATTATATCAGAGTTGCTGGATTTTGGTTGCTTGTGTGAATGTCATGCTGGTGTATGGAGTGACCCAGCTGAGCTCCTGACTGGTGCAGACCTCACTGCCATGCTGTAAGACAATGGCTGGCCTGGTCTGCAGTAGTGCAGTAATGTTTAGAGAAATTGTCAGAAAATAATATAATATTTCCAAGTATTCAACTTCTAGTGATCAGTGGTGTGTAATGTAGCTCTGAAGTACAAATTAAAGTTAATTGCATTAAAAAGTATGCAAAATCCTATGTTTAAAGCTGGGGCATGTTACTTGCTACAAATTATGTGATGTTTTGTGTTAACCAGTTTCAAAGTAATCTTTCTTTTCATTGGATTTCATATTGTCAATGTTTCACTCTCATGTGCCAACACAGATCTTCTCCAAGTTCTGTGAACGTTAAGCCTAGGTCATTTTTCTTTTTCTGATGTAGGTTTCATTATACACCTGGCATCAACCAGATGTGTAGATTTTAAGGTTTTTGTGCCCTTTTCTTTACATGATACAAAAGTAATAAACACAAACACACCCGCACCCTCACCCACCCACACACACACAGACACACACCACGGATCCATAAGTTTGTCACAAGACAATAGGATGTGGAATAAGTCATAAATATACAAAACAATACAGAATATAGAGAATTTTACAGTCCAAAATATTATAAAGATTATACACAGTTTATAGTTAAGTATTACGGGTTATCTGCGCACATAAAAAATTCATCTACAGAGTAAAGCATTTTATTTCATACTTTACATGCACTTCATGCCTGTAATATTATTATTATTATTATTATGCCATTTTAAATGTATGTATGATGGTTGTGGAGCAGGGCACAGGCAGCTCTTGAACTTCATCAAAAAGATTGCTAATTATTAATGTTTCAGGTTTTTGTGGTGCTTTGTTTGGAGTACTTAGTATTTGAGTTTATTTTTGAGAAGAAACTCACCACAATGCAAGGTACATTATATTTGATTTTCTTGTAATCTATGGTGGTATGAAACATGCAGAATGATCTGATGTGATCTGCATAATAGCAAGAGAGTAGAGGAAGCTGACTTGCCAGCCATGTGGTTATATTCTGTTCCATCAGAACCAGTCACAAGAGGTCTAAATTTCAAGCATTGAGGTTCACAGCCTTCAGGACTCTACAGTGTATTGGATGTGGTAGGTGGAATATTAACCCTTTAAAGACGGCGCGTATCTGTTTTATATAAGAACTCAGTGTGTACCGTGCTGTAAACACTCTTCACTTCAGTTATAAAGGCCAATCTCTTAATGTTTTATAAGGCAAAAGTTGCTGTTTGTTCTGAGATCCGTACAAAACACATAAACGCAATGTGGGCACCACGTAGAATTTTTTAATCATAAACCTGGTCATATGTAAAGTTACCGCTAGGCTTTAAAAGGTTAATGAATAATGTGGTTTTATGTAGTGCTGGTCCACAATCCCATATCCTAAACTGTTAGGGCAAGTTACATTTCAGAATTGAGAATTCTAAAATTTTAGAAAGGTGATATGGTGCGCATACCATATATAACATAACATCTGCAGTGGGGTCTGGAGTAGCACACCGTCATCAAACATACCACTTTCTGCAGTGAAACACATAAATATTCACACTAAGGAGGGGTAAATAAAAAGACTATAAGCAGTATTACAGTTTATTTACATTTTATTTATATACTGTAGTAATAAATTGGTAAATGAAATAGTGGGATAAATAAGACTGTAAATACCCTAGTATATCATATTACTAGGGAAAACATTCACTAAAATGTCAAACATACACAGGCTCAAACCAAGCTAAACTAAGCTAAAAACTTCTGGATATCAGAGCTTTTCGAATTTTAGAATTGTGGATAAGGGATTCTGGACTTCTATGTGTCTTACATTTTGAGGATCCATTGGGCATACAGAGTCATGTTTGTTCTGCGTCTATACAGTATGTTTTTTTAATTTTGTTTGGGCTTATCGAAGTTTTCAAAAGGAAGAATTTACTGTCAAGGAAAAGTGTATTATACTCTTCAAAAAATTTTATTCTGACACCCACCATGGTTGCTGACTCTTTGCTCCTGTTGGATACTCCAAAAATAGTACTCTGACATGATGGAGTTGAAATAAAGTGAAGTAACTTAAAAGTATTTCCATGACAGATGTCACTGCCCTTATAGTAATGTGACCTAAATTTATTTTAGGCTTTGTATGTTCCTTGTATGTTCACAAACTTGTTATTGGCATGTAGGCCAAGGAATTTAGTTGTTTATGCTGCTTTAATTGTTTATTTTCATTCTGTATAATATGCAGTTGAATATATATTCTCTTCTTGGTGGCTACTTTACTGTAGTAACTAGCAGGCAGAACGCATGAAGTACCCTGTGGATTGTTGTGTTGTGCTTGTGCCTTGATGTTAATATTCATAAAATTGAATAATACTGGTGTCAGATATTATTCTATTGAATAACTGGTTCTATGGGGTGTAACACTGTGGCAGTGTCCAAGTAGTTACCTATGTTTCATAGGATTGTGGTGTCTTCATCTTTCGGGCCAAGTAAGATTTCTTGGACTGCTTGAACCCAAAGGTGAAGGCACTAGGATCCTTTAAAACATCATGAACTACTCACCCAGCGACACATCCCAGAAGACGTGAATCCTCGTGAAAATTGCTGTGAGAATATCTACTAATCTTTTTCTAATCTTGTACTTCATTTTAGTGCTTGCAGTTCTACATGGTTAATTCTGGTATTATTATTAGTATTATTATTATTACATTATCTCCTTTATGAAGGGTATTCACACTTATATACCTGAAACAAACCATGTTTCTAGGGTATACAGTGTCGCAGCTATTCTGCGTTTACTATTCATGGTGCATATAATGCTGTCTTCAATATCAAACTGTTTTGTGCTTCTACATTAGTACTTTCCGAAGTATGTGTGCTGTGCCAAATATAGCTGTTTTCTGTGGTTCCTTGACTTCGTGTTTTCCTGGTATGCTTCACACATATTTTCTGAATGATTTTGCAGGATTTTGAAATGGTTTCAGTTGCCCCTGTTATTACTTCCTTATTATTATTGTACTTTTGAGATGCATGTATTATGTGAATTCTGATTGACTCTACATTGTTAGTGAAATATAAGTTCCAAATTTCATCCTTTTGCCCTGTTCATATTTGCAATATTTCCTGCAGAATGTGTACTGTATGAGCCATCTGCATACCAGATTTCGCGTGGGTGGCTACATCTAACCAAACGCGATTTCTGTATATTTCTTCTGTTTGCAGTCATGGGTACACGACCCAGAGCAGGGTGCAAGTCTTTTCGCGCAATGCGTACGTTTTGCCGCAATAGTCCAATACTATCGCACGGATTGCGCTGCATACGTTCCCGTTTGTGTACCCACGGATAACGACAAGGTAAAACAGATCCATGGTTACAACCCATACTAGATGTTCTGTGGTCACAACTATGTTTCTGTGCGCATGTGGTCGCATGTGGCGCGGGTCGGTCGCGAAGGGAATTAGTTGAGTGTGCATGCGTGTACGAGACATGTGTATCAACGTAACAATTTGGACGTATTTATTTTGCGTTCGTGGAAAGTTACGTGTACAAGTGGAATGGAGAATAGGGAGCATGATACAAGAAATGAAACAACGTAGGAATGCAGTTACGTGGTACAGTATCAACGACGTCTGCAAAGTGGGGGGGACGTATATATTGAGGTTATGTCATGTGGTGGAAGTGTATGTTAAAGTTGTGCCATTTGATGTCTCAAAATGTGTGGTATATATTGTTGTTTGAAATGTAATAAATTCGGTGAAAGCACTGGACTTTTTTGTGAAGACACCGTATTACTCAGGCTTAAGGAGTATTTGAAACACAGGGGGCCAGATGCCTTTTCTGAATATAAAATTAATGTTGGATGCAGGTGGTTAGCGAACTTTGCGGGCAGTGTCCTTTGGATGCAGGGACCTGACGTGACCATGCAACCCTTAATAGACGATGAGTACAATATACTTTTGTGGAATGGAGATATCTTTAATGGATCAGTGGTAAGGAAATGAATCAAAATGTTATAAAAGGTTCAGTGTTTCTGCTATAGGAGTTGTGATTGTACCCACAGAGGGAAAAGAAAGCAATTATTAAATCTCTTAAAGGTGACATGTCATCCAGCATAAACAATTAAGTAAAATTCATGACAAGTATTAAACTCCTACATGTTTTGGCACGGGTGTGCCATTCTCAGGGAGTATTTTAGAATAAAGGAATACAAGCCCAACATGCTAATCTAGGTATTGCATCACTCATATGTCCACCCACCCCTCTCTAGTGCTGAGATTAAAGAACGAGTAGAGCCATACCTCTACTCCCCCTCTGTGCCTTCATGCAGGTTACAGGGTGTGCTGCACCTTTATGGGATGAGCTTGAAGGTTACTTTATTTTAATATTGATTTCATGATATCTTGTCTGTTTGTAAAGTAGTGCAACATTTATGCCTGATTCATGGGAGGTACATGAAATATTTTATGTCCTATTTTTGTTTCTGCTAAGGTAAACCACAGAAAAATATCGGACACTTTAAAGATAAGTCAGTCTTTTTCTCATATAAATGGAAATGAGATTCCAGTGATTCTATCAAGCATTCGAGGCCCATATGCATTTATTTATCTGGATATAAAGATGCAACATTTGTACTTTGGACGAGATCGACTGGGAAGACACAGTTTGCTGTGGAGCAGTGATTGTGAAGGAGGACTTGTACTGACATCTGTAGGGAAGAGAAATGTGTTGGATTTCAAGGAGATACCAGCCATTGGCATATTTATGGTTGATATGAATTCTTCTGGTAAGAGTGCTGTTGATCTGGTCTTTATATATTTACTCATGTAGAGGTACACAAGTTTGGGACTCATAAATTTTGTAGCTGCCAGTTATTACCATTGTGTACCATCAAAGAGTAAAAAGTTGTGTCTCTGCATGCCATGAATGCACATGTGGGAGGTATACATACAGCTCCACTCATTCTTAGCATAGGAATTAGAATCCATCTTCAACTAAAATGTGTTAATTTCAGCTATGATCCGACAGTAACATGCATTTCTAATTAATTTAATTCAGATGGTAATAGTGTCTATTTGTATGGCCTTCGCTGTTCTGGGATGTTGTGCGGCGTGGGTTGGCAGCTGGTTACTGACATTTTGTGACAGCCTGTTGGTCCCATCTACAAGGGTAAAGCTGCCAACTTATGCCGCGTAACATCCCAGAACAGCGAAGGCCTAAACTGCATCGCAGCAGAACCCTGAAACCTCACTTTTTTTTATCTGCGTTTTCTGATTGTCCAGATTTCAGTTCCACATGCCAGTCATAGTGTGCATAAAGAACAAAGCGCTCTCCATATGCTAGTTACCAGATAATATGAACCACCCTCACTCGAGGAGTTGTGGGTAGATGAGTGGTGACTGCCAGAATGCTACTTGTATGTGCCACTCTGTTCCACTGTCTGAAAACGAAACCATGCTACGTGCAATAATTCTTGGAACAGTATTGATGAGGGCTGTGGAGTCGGAGTCAGAAGGAATTTTGGTAGTGTTGGAGTTGGTAAAAATGTACCAACTCCGACTTCAATATAAAATCTTAACTAGGCACTAGTTACAATAATCATTAGACGTATACTTAAATATAGGTTATAAGTCTAAAAAGTAGCCTGATGATTCACATGGTGGTGATGAAATGTCTTATGATACCATTTCCCATTTTAGTAGATTTATCATTATTAATACATATTGAGCTTTTATAACGGAGTCGGAGTTGGAGATTTAAAAATTGAGGGGTCAGAGTTGGAGGTTTTGTGTACTGACTCCACAGCCCAGCTTTAGTTCAGTATTTTCTGTTGGGTGAATAGCTGCCATGCAGTACCAAGATGCGTTCTACAGCAGGAGGCAAGAAGTGTAGAGCTCTAGAAAAGTGAAATGGCAGTACATGCTCGTTAATTTTAGTATTGACATACTTGTGAAATCGACTGTTGCCAAAAGTTTAATGTTTGTGGTGTTTGTTATTTTATGAGTTCTTGACAAAATTCTTCCATTCATTAATCAGTTTCACCTCAGGAGCAGCATCTGGCTTGTGGTCGGTAGTGTGCTGGTCTGCATTCAAGTTGTAATTTACACACATTTTATCGCTTCTGCCTACTGTTTGGATCACTGGTATAGTCAGATAAACCTTAAGCCCATTATGCAACCCGTCTGTAGGTTTGTTATGTGATAGCTTTGTGTGTAGTTAATTTCGACACTTTTTAATATTGTTCAGGGAAGCTTACTTAAACTAATCAGAATTGTGTAATCTATTTTACAGATCTAGAAACCATTACGCTTTACCCATGGTCAGACATTTCTGCTGAAACAGTTTCAAATATGGTTGGAGAAAGTGTGCTAAAAGTTGAAATATCATCGGAAACTCTGCAGTCACCGATAACAATGCTGGGTGAAAGCAGCAGAAAAGGGCTTGTAGAGTCAGAATATTTGCTGAGTCAGTATTACACTGAAGTTGTTATGGGTATTCATGACATTACAGATGTTATGGAAGACTTACAGGCAGATACAAATATAAAGAAGTCTGTCCAAAAATTAATTTCTCTTTTAAGAGATGCTGTGAGAGTGAGGGTTCAGACTCATCCGGGATTTTGTAAGGAGTGTTTACTTTGTGCAAAACACATGGATATGGAGACTCACATGTGTAAGGAGATTTCTAAACACCCGGGCTTAAAATATGAACAAGAATCTCTTCAGTTTTCCATAGACAGTGCCGTGTGTGAAGCACAGTTTTCAGACACTTCAAACACAAACAGTGAATGCAGAAGCACTTGTGTCAATTCTAGAGTGTGTCCAGAGAAAAATTTAACTTTATGCAGTAGTCATAGTGCAAGCTTAAAGCATACAGATTTAGGACAGTGTTCACAGTCAAGTGTCACCCCGTGTGGCCAGGAAATGTGGATCAGCAGAAACCCAAAACCATGTCATCATTCAAAAATTGGTATCTTATTTTCTGGTGGTTTGGATTCAACAATACTGGCAGCACTTGCAGATGAATTTGTTCCCCACGATGAGCCAATAGACTTATTGAATGTTGCATTTGAAAGAGAAAAGAAGGAAGGAGATCCAAAGAAAAAACAGTCAAGGAAAAAGAAACACTTGGATTTCTCACAGGATGAAGAAGACAAATACTTAGTTCCCGATAGAATTACAGGAAAGAAGGCATCAGATGAGTTGAAAAAATTGTATCCAAACAGGCAGTGGAATTTTGTACAGGTGAATCACACATCTACTGTTACTGTGCCATTATTTTAACACACTGGGGACTGAGTGTATGATCATTATACTGCTCCAAGTTGTATACATTTAGATGGGAAATACAGTATTATCTAAATGATGGGAAATTTCTTGAAAAACACACTGACGTATATTCACATAAGGCAAACCATAATGCAAAATTATTGACACAGAGGTTATCCTTCTGTGGAGACTGAATTGTAAGGTGTCACTTTTTGCAGTATTTCAGATTTTGTGCCAATCCATATTTAGTTTCCTGTAAAGACTGTATGCCTCAGAAATATCAACCTTTTCCATTGCTACACATCATTAAAACCCAAAAGAAAGAAAGTGAAAAATCTGTTACTCGGTGTTAGAGATTTCAGTTGTACATCTAATTTAGCAGGAACATCCTGACATTCTGTCCTCCATTGTGCTATAAGAATGTTAAGTTTTTGTTCATTCTTTAGTTAATACATACCTTTAGTTCAGGAATTGCCTTCTGGGATCCAATGCAATGTAATCTAATAGAAATTACTGACATTTCAGAGGAACCTGTTGCTTCCCACTTCAGGGTACTTTTATTTTGAGGCTGGAGACAGCAGGCACCTCTGAAACAATGGCAAATTTCTGCCAGACTACATGGCATCATGTCCCAGAAGGCAACATTTTTTCTTAGTCACTGACATGATAACTTCAAATCTGACGTAGAAGTAGTTATTTATAAACTGCACTCTTTTCCAGATAGATGTAACGCAAGAAGAATTGATCAGAGAACGTGACAGAATCATTTCAGATTTGATATGTCCACTGAACACAGTACTTGATGAAAGCTTGGGTTGTGCTCTCTGGTTCGCAAGTCGAGGTAAAGGGTACCTTGTGCAAGCGAATGGTCCACGCATACATTACAGCTCACCTACAAGGGTAAATATTAAGAGAATTTATGAGGCATGTTCAAGTGATGTCCATTCAAGGATTGTTCTTTGCAAAGGAGTATAGGTTATTAATTATAGTCCCCACTGGCAATGGGGTAGGTATCCCATCTTGAGGTTTTCACAGAAGTGTGGTTGAGGACTCTGCCGTTCTGGGATATGATGTTGCATCATTGGGTAATTGGTTCCCAACATTTTGAAGGATCATAATGCCTTTGGAACGTCAGGAACAGATTACCTGGTCACATGGCATCATATCCCAGAAGAATGGGGTTCCTAGGCAGGTATCTTATCAACATACCATGCATTGGATCCCCTCCACAAAGAACCCCCTGGGTGGCTGCTGGAACCACTCTACTATCATGACCCAGATGTCTTTCTCAACCCAGACCTAGAGCCATTTAGCACTTAGCATCCAAGGACCCTAACATGACTGTCAGCACAGGACACTATGTGGAAACCTGCAAGACCTTCTTTTGTACCACCGTCAAGAGAAAGTGTCCCAACATGTCCGTGTGGGGCATCATCATCCCACATGACAACATGCATCTACATATGGCCTTGATTCCTATGTGCTGAAAGGTAATTGGACCATCTGCCATCCCGTTCATATCTTGCACTGTGTTATATCTGTGTCATTATTTTCTGACCAACTTTTTACTTTCCAGTATACAATACCATGCAGTGTCCTTGTCAAACAGACTTCAGCCATGAATGTATTGATAAATGATTTTTCTTTGTCATTTGTGTTTGCTTGTGGCATTACTAGAATTGGTCAAATCAAGTGAAAATGTCAAAATAATTGCTTGTGTCCTTCCTGCTCCTTAAGACTCTACTCTCATGTTTTTGTAACTTGAAAGGTACTTGTCCTTGGAATGGGAGCTGATGAATTGTTTGGAGGATATAGAAGGCATAGGACGGCTCTTAACCTCGAAGGGTGGAATGGTTTAAGGAATGAGCTACAGCTGGATCTTTCAAGGATATCAACCAGGAATCTGGGACGAGATAATCGAATCATCTCAGACCATGGTTGCCAGGGCAGGCTGCCTTACCTGGATGAATCTCTTGTCTCTTATGTTAGTTCCTTGCAGCCATGGGAAAGGTATTTCACATTGTTCCATATTTGGTTAATTTTTGCTATTCATCAGCAAAGGTTCAGTTAATATCATCGAAATTTGCTAATCGAATGGTAAAGGACACAAATAATTTACTGCTTTTCTGCTTTATATTGCAACATATTTTGTACTTCAGATTTGTATACCAATTTGCTTATAGCTCAGTATTACAGCATTGTTAATGCAGGGGTGCACAAGCTTTTCAAAAGTCTAGGTACCACCACAATGATGATGTGAAGCTAGTTCCATACTGCGGCTCCACAAATACCAGGCGTCACCATACAAAATTTTGTCACCACAGTGAGCTGCTGCCCAAGATTTTTGCACCCCTTTGTTAATACATTATAGTGACCATTATTTGTGCTAACGAAGGGGAAGAGGTGCATAGGTAATAAAATAACACAGGTAATCTAAGATATTTTATGGTTTCCTGTCATGCTTCACCAATTACTTAAACCCACAGTGGCTTTTGCTGTATTTATTTGAAAATAATCACCCCTAAGTGTTTGTTTTTGAGAACTGTTTGGACTTCTCATAGCAGTTCACATTTCCAATAAATAGCCAGTCAAATGCCATCCAACACAACTGTGTATTTTCATGTATGCTACATGTTTTGGTTCTTTTGGACCATCATCAGGCTGTATTTATAAAAGTTTAAAATAGAGGTAAAAGCGTAATATACATATACACTTTCTTGTGAAGTCTCACAATTATGGCTAGTCAAGCATATAATATCAACAAATACAAGGATTTAAAAAGGAATGTTTTAAAGACTAATGCTAAATATAGATACTTCAATAAACAATGTATTAAATGAATTTAATACCAATTCTACTGTAATTTTGAGCTCTCACAAGAAAGTATATAATTATATGAAATAATAACCCCAACTAATGCACCAAAATATATATAATCTTTATTCGTAAAAGTCTCCTACATTTTTCGACCCTGCTGGGCCATCTTCAGGGAGAATAATATTGATACACTATGGTTGCGTTTATATAGTTAAGTGTGAATGTGCCCTAGGTTTCATCCTCCGTATGAAAGGTATCATGTACTACCTCTCATACGGAGGATGAAACGTAGGGCACATTCACACGTAACTATATAAACGCAACCATAGTGTATCAATATTATTCTCCCTGAAGATGGCCCAGCAGGGTCGAAAAATGTAGGATACTTTACGAATAAAGATTGTATATATTTTGGTGCATTACTTGGTGTTATTATTTCGTATGATACAGTGCACGGACATCGAACATATTAAAAGTATATAGTTATGTATGTTACGCTTTTACATTATTTTAAATTTTTATCTATAGGGCCTCATGATGGTCCAAAAGGACCAAAACGTGTAGTGTACATGAAAATACACAGTTGTGTTGGACAGTATGTGACTGCTAGAAGCTCAATTGGATGTCCTCCATCAAGTTAGTGTACATTTTTCTAATGGTTGTAATATCATTTTTAAGAATAAACCAAGCTTTTCTTTGGTACTTCTATTTCTTTGTGAAGTTGTTATTACAGGCAAATATGACATTATTAACACAACCATAGTGGAAGAAAACGTGGCTTGAAAATCATAGGAGGTATTTTTTTGTTTTGGACGTGGCACTGAGAAGATTAAACAAAAAAGGTTGCATCATGAGTAAGCTGAAAACTAATCAGCAATAATTATACATGCATAGTGCTGCCTCCAGTTTGCAGCCTGTGTTGTGGTAATGTTAGGCATTGTGGTTATGTTCTTTACTGCATCATTGTGTCTGGCAAAAGCAAGAGTGCAGCAGAACTTAAAACTAGCATACTGAGCTTTATGTTTGTTTCAGGTGCTATCCAAAGCCAGCTTTTCCACCAGGTGTGGGAGATAAACTGCTTCTTAGATTAGTTGCATGGAAACTTGGTCTGCACTATGCTGCAGGACTACCAAAACGAGCATTCCAGTTTGGATCCCGCATAGCCAATAGTAAAGAGAGAGCTAGTGATGTATCAAGTCGATTGTAATTTTTTTTAATCAAGGAGACATCTTAACATACCATAGGAAGTATGGTAGGAGGCAGCAGTTGTAGTACAGGTAATGTGCAGGTTGATGTGCAATGGCAACTTGTAAACTTGGTCCCTTGAAGAATTTTGTAGTGTGCTTTGTTTTTTATGGGTGAAACATGCTTCCCTCATTGAAATTCACCACCAGTTGAGAGGCATATGGTGATGGCATTACGAGAGTACAGCATATCAGAAAACGATGCAGAGAGTTTGAAAACAGTCAGACATTCTTGACAATGATTGCAAGACGCCAGTTTATACTGTGACAGAATTTTTAAACTCATGCTAAGATGGGGCAAATGCCTTTGTGCCTGGGGACTGTGTTGCAGAACAATTACACTGTACTTCATTGGTATAAATGAGCTTTACTTAATGTGTTAACCACTTCTCATTTAACCTTTTAAAGCCTAGCGATAATTTTACATACCACTGGGTTTACCATTCACAAATTCTATGTTCTGCCCTCATTGCGTTTATGTGTTTTGTACGGATCTCAGAACAAACAGCAACTTTGCCTTATAAAACATTAAGAGACTGGTTTTTATAACCGAAGTGGAAGAGTGTTTACAGCGCGGTACGCACTGAGTCCTTGTATAAAACAGATATGCTTCATCTTTAAAGGGTTAATTTATAGGACCTGTGGAAGCTTATGTATTGAACATTCTTCATAAGATTTATGACTGAAATATATATATATCTAATTGCTGGGCTGTAATTCCCAGGCTTTGTATGTAGTAATGATATTGGTGTCCCTCATGGTACATTAGTTGATTAACTTTTAGATGACATTTTAACTTTTCATGGTCATAATTTTCTGTCATAGCCAGCACTTCAGTTTTGGGTGTGGAGTGTGTTCAAATAGTTTTTTTTCTTCAAAACTTCACAGTTTGTTAACACTATTTTTGTGTGTACAGACATAACAAAAGTGCCTTATGCATTGACACGGTAGTAGCGTTTGAAGATGTATACCTGAAGGAATAACACAGGGTATTGTCTCAGTACTGTACCCTGTAACACTGCGATATTTTTTGTCCAGGCATTGAGCATGACCTGTTACAGAGAAAGCACTTCAAATGTGGGCAGTATGTGGTGGACTCTGTTGCATTAACTGTAACATGTATGTCTTGTTGTAATTGTATTTATTGCTACTACTAATACTATCAGCATTATTATTTATGTGGTGTAAAGTCCTTGACCATCTAATGTAGAAGTTCCCTGGCTCTTATGGAACACAAAAGCCAACTGTCATGTGCACGAGAGTCTGGCACTGGAACCTTTCCTGGAACAGATGAATCCTGTCCACACTCTCTCACCAGAATTGACTCAATAGAACACGGTCCTTCTTCAGAACCTAAAAGTTACCCACATACTCAGAAGGTCCCTGCCTGTAACAGATCCTGAAAGTTTGTTGCCATTTTCACAATAGTCCTCCACTATTCTCTGTCCTGAACCATATGAAACCATTCCACACCCTTCTACCATGTCTTTGAAGTACACTGTATTGTCCCTGTGTACCTAGGTCTTCCAGATGGTCTCTTCCGTTCTTATTTCTCTGAACAGAATTATGTATGAGTTTCTCAACTTCCTCATGCATAGCACATTTTCTGTTGATCTCATCTTTTATTTGAAGATTGCAGTAATGAACAGCACTAATTGTGAAATCCTCAGTATGTAATTTTCTCCAGGCTCCTGTTACTTCTTTCCTTTTATGTTCTTTGTATATAGTCTTCAGCACCCTGTTCTCAGACACCTTGAATTTCTATTCTTCGCTTCATATGAGAGATTAAATTTCACACCCATACACTACAAGTAAAATTATAGTTTTGTGTATGTTAATCTTTATGCTTATAGGTAACGGACTGGCTAAAAGATTGTGAATGAATAGTAGCAAGCATTTTCTCAATGCTTGTATGTCAAGTCAGGTCGTCCCGTAACATACCATGGATGAATTGTGAATGTTAAGGGTCATGTCTTTTGGTTTATAAGGCCATGTACTTTCATGTAGAGGTACTAATGCTCTTGATTTCTTCATAAATGTGATTGTGATTTGTCACCATCATGGCGGCATGACATTATGGTGACATTTTGTGTTCTTGGCAGTTACTCTTATACACCCTATTTCTTGCCAGTCTGTTTCATATTATCCTATTGTCTCCCGCAAACCTTGTTAGTCATCTCTTCCCTCAGGCTTTCTGAATAAACTCTTGTATGCATGTCTCACCTCCCATGCATGCTGTATGTCCCATCACTATGCATTAATTTTTTTCTCCAGCATCTTGAACATTATTTGAATATTGTAAGTTTTCATTTTTTGTGTTGCTGCTGTTTATGTTGTTGTCTCCCATGTATTTTAGTTATTTTGCATGGCATTTGTTTTTATATTTTGTATTCATTCTACTTAATGAAGCTTTTAATTTTTAGGCGCATTTGCAAAATTGCGAAAAGCGACTACTGGCTTCATCATGTCTGTCCGTCCGTCCCTCCACCCACGTGGAACAACTCGGCTCCCACCAGATGGATTTTCCTGAAATTTTACATTTGAGAATTTTTCAAAATCTGTCACGATAATTCAAGTTTCATTAAAATTTGACAAGAACAACAGGTACTTTATATGAAGACCTATGTACGTTTATGACAATACCTTCCTCAATTCTTATAGAATGAGAAATGTTTCAGATAAAATTGTGGAGACAACCAAAACACACATTTTACTTTCAGTAATATTTTTCCAAAATTCATGCCATATATAAAATAATGTGGAAAGGTGTTGTAAACCCGGAGAGGCCACAGATGGCAATATAACATGGTGCATACACTTTGCATGCTGGATAACTGAGACTACAAACACACACTAAGAATATGTAATACTTATTGCCTTTCCACAGCAACAATGGTTATGCAAACTTGCCTCCAATGTCATGTCGTACACGCATTGCCTGTCCTGTTGCTAGTACGATTCAGCCCCATTTTTCTGCGAATGTGATTTGACAGAAAGTGCACAGTAATTGTTTAAATTGATGACTACACTTTCTGACAAACCAGTTCTGGAAATTCTTGTTAGTAGTTAAAGATACAAACAAGACTGAAGCACAGATTTAAATTTTATTACCTGTGATGTAACTTAACAACAAATTTACATATTTCACTTAACTAATAACAAGTATTATACAAACATATAAGTACTGTACCATACTGATCACAGATCTAGTAATACTTAAATTTATGTACATGTTTACTCTCATTAGCACCAAAGGAATGAAGTCTCACTAAAAACATAATTCACAAAATTAGCTCCGCTCCGTTCAGTGTGTCTGCCATCACCTTATACACAGAATGTAAAGTATGCAGTACTTTTTAAATGTGTTTAATTACTGTAATATACATAACTCTGCTTCAAAATAAGTTGCCATTTCTATACACTGAAAACATTCTGGAATAGTAATGTCCCTGGCACCCAAGCAAGCTTTCAGAAGTTGTAGACTTAACTGATTCAAGTGAAAGGAGGCAATGCTATTACATACTTCAGTTTTTGGTAATTTTTCATTCTGAGAAGGTGAAGTTAAGATCCTGTAATGATTCTGATCATGCTTTGCTCAATAAGTGAAAATGGTTGCATTTTTAAGAACATGTAATAGTGTACTAAACACATCCCTGAGATGTGCTTTCCTGCTTCTAGTGTTCACACCAAGCTGTTACACAAGAAATTTTGTGACAAAGTGATTAGCACTTGTGCTTTATATTCAGGAGGTCCCTCACTTAATAATCAGCCTAGAGGTGTGATGTTCATCATGATTTTCTTCAGTCTTTCAAGGCAAATGCAGAAATACTGCCTTCAAAATAGGCCACATCCACAACCTTCACAATCATTGTTCCATCAGATGCTACATAATCCACACACACAAGAACACATTATTAAGCAAGCTCAGAAACAGTTAAATAATATGAATCAAGAAATATCTTTATCATACCTTCCCGTTGCATGCCTGTACAGAACTTATGAAATACATTAAATACACCTCACAGTATGCATCATATGAGAAGGAAAACTCCCTCAGATCTGATAAAATGCCTGTTGTAATACATTCAATTCAATATACATATTTGCAGAAAGAAAGGATACTGAATGTCCTTTTATTTTTAAGTTTCGCACACCATCAATTACAACCCAAGTGCTTGATCATTTTTTATTATCTGTGAACCTGACCTCATGTAACTTTCTTGCATTACCATTCTCTGTGCTTTACACAATGCTGTAATGCACGGTGTTTCACTTTGCATCACTTTACATTCACTAATGTTCTCATTTCAAGTTATGTTTGAAGACAGCTTGGCACACCAATAACCTAACACTTTTCCCCAAAGTCCCTCCAAGAATTGCATTACAAAATGTCAACCTTAGAACTGTGAGTATTTTTATATATAGCCTAGCAGGCTACAGTATATACCGAGTTGGTCACTGACAGGTGATACTGACACTGTCAGGAAGCATTTATCCTTTGTTCCTTTAAAAAAAAAGATGTGCTTTTTGGGTATTTCAAGGAAGCTGTAGTACAGATTATATGAAGACATAATCATCTTTCTGGAGGCCGTCCTTCTCTCGCTCTTTTTTTAAGACAGTGCACATGTATTATTTTAGTCATGTTCCATTAACCCTTTGACACCAGAATTAAATGCACAGAGTGATCCACAGACGACTAGAATTTAAATCGGGGCTGCATAACAGCAGATATAATTATATGATGTTCAGCATTTTGAGCATCATATTGCATGTTTTATATATATATATATATATATGCCATTTGGCACCAAAGGGTTAGTTTCCTGTGATGTTAGAGACACCGTATGTCACCAGGTACTGTAAAAGGTAAAAAAGTGTAAAAGAAACGAAGGTTTCTGCCTTTACTGTTGATGCAAGCTGTCGGTACAGATCCAGACAAACAAAACATAAATGGACTGTTGCAGAAGGAAAAATGGGGCCAGTTTTACTGTTACTGTCAAGACAAAGTAATGATTTAAGAACACAGCAGTACATGATCTTTCTAACATATATACACTGTAATCAGTTTCATAACCAACCAGCTGAATATAATCCACTGTGTTGTAAATCTCAATATATTAATTTAATATCTGTTGAATTCTGCATATATGGGGAGTTCCAAATCCTGTTGGTGGGTGTATCATCACAGTATAACTCCAAACTCAACGAAACTTGGCCTTTCCGAAGATGTTCTTGTGTCAGCAGTGCCAAATAATTTTTAACCTCCTGAGCTTAATATCCAGATAATTTGAATAGAAATTAGTATGTAACCATCTGCTCCTTACTTCTATGTTCAAATGACATTTATTTTCCGACCTCTGACCCACTCATGGTTCTTAAAATAACCAGATGTAGCACAACAGATGGACTCATTTATGTAGACAGGAGAATCTATGTCCCACTGGAAACAGTAAGATGGTCCAATATTTCTTGTACCTAATTGTATAGAGTCGCTCCTTAATTCTAAAAACAAGACTACAACTTGGAGCAAAAATGCTGAGACAAAACAGAAACATAGATGTTTGTTATAGCAAACAGTAGTGTAGCTGACACATATTTACGCAGTACCACAGTTGATATTCCAGAACACTCCAAATACATAAAATAAAACACAATGTTTTGTTTCTGAATTAATGGAAAAATTTACACAAAATTTTGACTTTCATGAAAACACTTTCAATTCGGACAGTTATCTATACTGATTACAGTGTTGTAACAACATGTACATATCAGGTCACAAATTTGTTTTGGATTTGTGCATCTGCACACTAATGTGCTGTTCTAAGTGGCCATACTGGGGAGAGTTTGCTTGAAGATATAGATAGGTTGCTTGAAGTTAACTGAAAACTCCTTGCTAACCCACCCATAACTATGATAAGGAACAGGATTATAGTCATAATTATTATAGATAATAATTTCACATTAATTTGATATGTATGAGCACAAAATCGTAACTATGTGACAGTTGTTTTATCACAAACTGCAAAATATTCTGTGAGACTCAGTTGTCCCATAAAATGAACTGTAAAAATCATGCCAGGTTCTCCAGAAGGGATTAGTCTTGATGAATGGGCAGCAAATAACACAACATATCTTATGTAAATACTAATTGTTACTGCCCTTCCATTCACTTGTTATTCCATTTAACACGTAATTTTTCCCCCTGATTTAATTATACTGATCAACAAATGGAACCAGACAGATGACCTCTTTAATCACTCACTTCTGCAAGTGTAAAAAAGGGAGGAAATAAAAAAAATAAATATAATCCTGTAATGAAAAAGATGGCCTTGAACTGCATGTAAATTCTGCAACAGCCAAAGTTATGACACCAGTTTCTCGTCACTCTGATAAATAGATGAAGAAAAAAGTTTTAAAACAAATGAAACTGCATAATCTTGCACTACATATGTACGCAATAACTGTGATGGATGTTACTGAGAACCCTTAAGGACATTCTGCACAAAAAAAAGTAACATGATAACTGTATCATCAAAAAGACACTTTTGGCATGTGGAGACAATTTTAATAACAACTGGGACTGAGTATTTTGATCAGTTCTAATTATTCTGTTTTACTAAACTGCCTATTGTGCATATAAATTAACCTTTAGCATATGGCCTCTCACATGTCAGGTTGCTGCTGCAGTTAGAGCACTATTCAATGTAAATTCCCACAACAGGGCAGTGTCTCCCCATGTGGATGAAAAGGATCTACATTTAATAGAACAGTGTTGTCCCATTTGTCTTTTAACAGTTAATACATAAAAACATAATATATATATAAATAAAATTAAAATAATGTATTAAAATTCATCACACTGATTCATGTGTAAATATTTAAGAAATTGGATCACAGGTTTACAGACAATTATTGATTTTGTAGAAGAATTGTCCAAAGACATAATACAATAATTTTCTGTAGCTGAACATTATTGAGGCGACACGTGATGTGTTTGCTACCTAGGCAGGTCAAGTCTGCCTGCGTACACATATATTTGTGTGGGCCATGTCAGGCATGTGGGTGAATCTACAAACTATGCTGAATTCTCTCGAGTATTTGTTGAAAGGTGTATAATAAATAAATGAGGTAAATAAGTAATACATAAAACATTTCTGTGAACAGTTTAAACTTTCAGGGTAACTGCAAGTGGTAAAATAATCCTTGATGTGAGCAGCTGGTTCAGTATGAAATAAAGTCACATTATTTTCTAATTAGACAAACACAGCAGGTCTCAAAATTTTGGACTTCTGTTTCATATTGACATTGCTTGTCGCCCAAGCAGTTCTTTTCATAAGTGAACAGTCATGCTTTCTGGTGCTCCTTGTTTCTAAATTTTATACTTGCTCGCTTACAGCTTTTTACAATTCTATTTACTTCTGATCACAGTCAATTAGACAGCTACTCTTGAAACCAGCACTGGTTGACAGTTGCATCATGTAGCATTCCTCAAAGTGGAATAAAACATTAAGAGAAATACACGGTATAAGACAGGTTAACAATTTGGAGTCTCCGATTAAGGCAGAGGATGTGAGGTATATGCAGTTTATCATATGCTTATCATCTCTGCGTTGGTTATCTTCCCTTGAAGACATAGTAATACAAAGACGGGAAATGTGGCAGGCAAAAAGAAATTACTTCACTTACAGTCTTTGCTTTTAACACTGTTGTGACAGATAAACAAACCAAGTACTTCAGGAACCTTCTCTTTCATCATCTTTTAACATGCATTTCGAGGGAATGGAATTGCTGGCAGCATATGGGAGGGCATCAATTTATACTACAGTAAAGCTAACTTCTAGCTTTTATAGTAAGGAGCCTAATTCTAAATTAAACTCATATTTCTAACACTCCTGTTTTCATGTCTTCATTCATGCTGTAGAAGTAAAAAATATACAGCATAAAAAAGGAAACTGTGCAAATAATTATGCAGTGTGATCATTACATAACTGCAACAATTAAACTGTGTCTTTGGAAGTGGTAATGGTGTATCCTCGACTGTGACACTCACATCATGTAAGACATGCAGAGGATCTATCACATGTTATAAGGAGATATCTGGAGATACTTGCCAGTCTGGCACTTCTTTTGTGCTTGATATGAGGAATACTAATGTGGCAAACATATCACTGTGTGATACAGTATCTCTTCTGTTTAATTAAAAATGAGCACCAGAAAGTCAGAGTACATATTTTCAAGCAACGAAAATTTGTACCTAGAGAGAATTATAATTTTGTTTTGACCACTTCCCCTTTCTAGCTGCTGTACTTGCACATTAGATGCAGGGGCTTTTGGTACCACTTTGTCATACACTGTAAGACAGAAGGGGTATATAATTATTAATAATCACTATCACAAGTTAAAAATACTGCTATGTGAAATATTGCAGGAACATTGGACACTTTAATTCTTCAATCTTTAATATTCAACTGTCATCTAAGAAACAGCTTGCCTACTTAGCAACTGCATTCACCATAGGATTAATGCAGTCTCTTATATTTTTTTCTGTTATGGAGTGAATTCTATTTGACACAGCCCTTATTTATTATCATCATCATCTCAAACACTTATGTTTCAATCAAGCCAATCATCATCAGGTGTTTATTTTACACAAAAACTTAAAACTCAAGGTAAGATTTTGTGTAAAACAGACACCTAATGATGATCGGCCTGATTGAAACACGCAGTGTTTGAAAAAATAATAATGAAAAAGGGTTGTGTTAGACGGAATATGTAGTGTTATTTTTATAATTCTCTATACACAACAGGATAAATAGCGTCAAATTGAAGACATTTTGGACAAGTTTATGCATGAAGAACTATGAACGTGTCCTTCTCAAAACACTGTATATATGTAAGCAGAGACTATACCAAGATATAAAGAAAAATTTATGTATAGGTAACCAGGATTTACAGCCTTACACGAGTTCTCTCACTAATATGTTACGTAGTTTACTGCTCAGCGTATCTAATCACTTGACTATTACACCTAACCTCGTGTACATACTTTTTTTTATGCTAAATATTATCTCATCCTGGGGACCTCAGTATGTCACAAGTAGCTTTGGTTTGTGTCTGCTGATATAATTATGTATGACATGGTGAGATGGTCTAATGAGCTGGTTAAAACTCATATTAGTATACGCATCTTAACGAACTGTGTTCCACATTTTGATCTTCATATGTCATGCTTCGAATAAACAATAAACTGTATGAAGTTACAGCACACTAAATACCTCATGCTTACACAACAGCACAAATACAACCATTTTAAATTACAGTGAAATCTTTAGCATGCATTTCCCCAGTCAAATGTCAGAAATCACTTATCAATCTTCTACCCAAAAGAATTGACAACAGCATTGTTGTCACATGTTGACAAGTAATTAGGTTACGTATAACCAAACCACAGCTGACTGAAGTTCCTTTACATTCCATGAGCTGACTCTTAAGCTTTCCTATGTGATAATACTGTATGACATTGGAATGACTATGTCTGAACCAGCATAAGAATTCACAGTACATGTGAACATTCGACACAGTCACTGCCCCTACTTCCATGCAAATGCTAAGTTGCTAGGAACATGGCCCCTCCCAAATTTTAAAACACGTTAAGCCATATGACACATGTCATACATACTGTCTGTAATATTTCATTCAATTTTAGGTTTTCAACATCTAACGATCTGCAACTTGACTAAAAAAAATATATATGGCTCAAAATACACGCTTAGAAGTAAAAGTAATGTTACTCCTGTTCATGCGATGAAGGTGTATAGGGAGTGGAGGTATAGTTGCACTCATTTTTACCTTTGGCACTTGATGGAAGTGCACGGACACTTTCACAACCAGGCCGCCATACTCCCACAAAAAGAGCCCCTCGTACCATTGAAAAGAGGGCTGAGGGTGGACCCCAGAGCCAGTCTGAAGGCTTTGGAGAAGAGGAAAATCTCTCGCCCCTGCTGAGGTGGGGCCAGTGTAAGGCTATCAAAGTCTGTGTGGCTGGATACGGCTGCCTCAGGACTACACATGGGTATGGCCCAAAATTTATTTTTGCATTGGGCCCATAAATACCTTAAACTGACCCTGCTGCTGTCCACTGAATCCCAATTCCTTGGGTGTCCAGCCAATGCTTATAAAATCAAAATTTTCAAGGCCAAAATGAAGTTAAATTTATATGAAGTATGATTTTAAATCTCTAATGGAATGCAGTTTAAACAAGTTCACCAACATTTACTTCATACTGTTTAAACCTGTCCAAAATTTACAAAAGGGTTTAGTTATTTATACCATATGCATCCCTTAATCGGATTTCACTGGCTGCGTAGGTTCTTGCATGTGATGTTTTGGGGATGCTGAAGGGGTTGCAGACGAGTCTGTTTCACTCTTGGGCTCATCAAACTTACCCATTGGACTGTCACTCAATTCTGGAAATAAGTATAGTAAAATCAACACAGAATAACCCTAATTTACTTTTGCACAGATTTGTTGTTGCCATTGTTGTCGTTTTGTGGTGATGGTGGAATAGATCATCACTTATGTACATTCGGTCTATGCTAAGTCTGATTAATATCCCTGAAGAGTTGTGGTCTGTCATAATGTTTGTTAATATTAATTTACAAATACCAGTTTATACCTAGTGTGTAGGTACCTTCACAATATATTTCCATGCCAAAAGTCACATGCCTACTTCCAGTGACTCATCAGTTACTGACAATAATCCAAATGCTAAAGGAACTTGTACATAGCCACTGTGATATTTTACATTTAAAACAAACCTGTCTTCATAAAATTACATAGTTTTTTTAAGGCTGTTCCCCTATTGCACATCAGGACCATATGTAAAACAGATGTACGTCCATCACGAAGTTCATGTTGTTCAAGTTGGAAATTATAAAGCACTGCGTTGGGGTGGCCTCCAGCAGCATAATGTCTGTTCCAACTTTATATAATCCATAATCTGTACATTAATCGAATATATATAATACTAGTACCAAGAAATGCACACAGGTATATTGAAATTAATTTATATGCATAATGACCTCCTACATGTTTTGGCGAGGTAAAACACAAAGGATGAGTACATTAGCAATATAAAATAAAATTACAGATTTATCAGAACCAATCTACAGATATAAAATAACAATCATAAAAACTGTAGTTTAAAATACATAAATAAAAGTTGTCGCTAATAAGAAATGTACCAACATTTGATTCGATGGTATATGCAGAAGTTTCACATATTAATTCACCATCCTGTAATAACAGGAATATGTAAGTATAAGATATTTTGTAATGCATTATTGGATATTAAATCATTACAATACAGTAAAATGGAAAGGTAAAATGGCACTCGGAATGCATACCAAGAGAATGTGTCATGATGTAAATAGTGTGATACATTCTCTTGCTATAAAGAGGTGGTGGCAGTGCAAGCCATTCGATTACTTTGAACTGAAGTCAACAATGATCACAGCATTTGTGATTATGACAACCATGCTATTTCTGTGCCACTGGTTTTTTCTGTACACACACACATTAGAACTTCTGGACACACCTAATCAAATACTGCAGTTAGTGAAATGAGATACAAATTGAACACCACAGCCGCCAACAGACGCAATGAAAGGGGTACCATCTTCTGGTTAGTATGATGACAATGTAACATACCTGACAAACATGAGTGAAGGAAACTGCATATCGTATTTATGTAAATTTCTCGATGAACAAAAAGATGTTTGACGTGTGGTGAGTCATCAAACCGAACTGCTGATACATTTACACCTCTCTGACGCCTACGCTCTGCAAATTTTTCAATATCCTGAAAAAAGGAAACAGATTTATTGTGTTAAGTATGCTAGGTCCTCAGTGGAAACATAATTACTTTAGATAAATTCTAAAAGGTTTTGACGATGGTGTGTAACATTGTGTGGTGATAGGTTTCTGGACTCTACTGCCTCAAGGATGGACCTGCATAGTACATGTATAGTACATGTTAAACAGATTCAGTATGTGGGGGGCGGGGGGGGGGGGGAAGATGGCTACAATGTTATTTCATTATTATCTCTGTAACTGTTCAAATTTGGACACAGGCATGCTTGGTTATATTGATGTAAATTAACCTCAGGAACATTTTCCCAAAGCATAGCAGATTCCTTCTGGTAAACCCCATATACAGAATTGTTCTAACATCCTGAACAGTAAGCATATAGCAGCTAATGGAGCATAAAACTAGAATGAATGCACAGGAATTTTCCATGCTGTATATGGGGAAGAACAAACACATAAAAACCATCGCTTTAAACATCTTATGGCAAGCAAAAGAAGAAAACAGTAGTATACTGGAGTTTGCTAATCTCCATTCACGTTTTACATCACTTAAAGGAAAAAAAAGCATCATGTGAGGCAGGTAGAGGGCTAGGATCATGTAGCAGAAATATGTATTCTTTTTTCAATAACTGAAAAATTATGTTTGGGGTGGAATAACACCAACACACATTTCATGTCTCTGGTATAGAAATGTCTAATTCTACATACATATATCCGTACGTACGTACGTACATACATACATACATACATACATATATACATACATACATACATACATACATACATACATACATACATACATACATATGGCATTAAACATCTAATACAGACAGGTTTATAAAATACATCTGGCTTCTTCATTTCCTTACTCCAATTTTTCTCACCTCATACAAAATCAAGTTGTCTGTAGTTGAGTACAGAAACAGCTGAGGCCAACTGACGGGTTCTTCAGCTAGATCTACTGGATCTGTCTGGAACAGTTTCTTCTCCTTCAGTGATCGTGCTATCACTTCAAACAACCATACCACAGCAAGGAATGTGGTGACAAGGAGAGCAGCTGGAATTCTCCAGTAGATGGGACCCCCAATGATTGTTGCTAATGCTCGGAACAAAGATGTTATTCGTCTTTTTCCTGGAGCACTGTCAAATATCACACCCTTCACCTGTAATATACAATGTTCTCTTCTTACACTTACCAAATTAAGGGACTCACCAAGAAGCTGTCACTATGTTCTGTCTCTCAGAGGGACTCCAAGACATAAAATATTTAAAATCAGATGAAAATAACCTTCCAATCAGGTTAAACTTTTATAACAGCTGTTTAAATGATCAGCTTTTATCTTAAACCCTGAAAGTTAAAAATGACTTATAATAAAGTAGTAACTTCCCACCATATGTGTTAATCCATATAACTAAGAAGCCCACAGCAAACTGCATAAAAACTAATACAAAAGTCATGCCACTGGGAATTCCAGATGCTGAGTACATGTTCCACAAATGCCTGAATTTATCAAAACAACAATTAGAGTGCTTTGGCCCTGGTCTAATATAGTAGCATCTATGTTGTTCTCTGGCACATTTGGTAAATAAACTGCTCCACATAACAATAAGTTTAATCAAAATCCATTTATCCTGAGTAGCTTCACATTCATCGAGACTGACAAACTTGGACACAGGCTCACATACTGTTACACACATGTGGTGCTGGTGGTGCTGGTGGTGGCAGAAGTACTGGCAGTGGCAGTGGTGGTGATGGTGGTGGCGGTGGTGGCGGTGGCAGAAGTACTGGCAGTGGCAGTGGTGGTGATGGTGGNGCGGCGGTGGCGGTGGCAGAAGTACTGGCAGTGGCAGTGGTGGTGATGGTGGTGGTGGGGGTGGTGGCAGAAGTACTGGCAGTGGCAGTGGTGGTGGTGGTGGTGGTGGTGGTGGTGGCGGTGGTGGCGGCAGTGGAAGAAATACTGGCAGTGGCAGTGGTGGCAGTTGTCGTCATCGTCTTCATCATCATCATCATCATTCATAAATTACGGGCTCACAAAAGCAAATACCCAGAAAAGTATACGGTGATTAGGAAATGTATAACTGTAACACCTCTTACATTAATAATAAAAATACAGCTCATTGGTACACTTATTAAGTATATCCTAGTTATCCCACTCACAGTGATTCAAAACAAAACATTTTTTGCATTCAGCTTAAAGGCATGTAAAACATCATAAAGTGATTTAATTATATTAATAGACAATACCTTCAGGGGCTTTTCACGCATTTGAATTGCAAGGCTAACATGCTGGTACAGGAAAGCTCCCCCATTAGAAAAGACATGGAAGAATACTGGATGTTCCTCCAAACTCATGTCAGTAATAAGTTCCACGAGTCGACGCCCTAGGTGGTGCAGATGTCCTCTTCTCCAAAATAAACAATCAACCGGTGCTGTATAGCGGATAGTAATGCATCTGTCCAACAACAAACAATTATTGAGGTAAAGTTGTTTTCAAGTTCAGCTGTTGTATGGAACTGCTGTAACTGCACATAAATGAAGTCATTCTCAACTTGCAATGGTCCATTAGCTGTCAACGACATACTAAAAGGGCAAGGATGCCCTTTTGCTATACATTCTTAAAAATATATACTTTCTGAGTATCTATTACCTCACATCATTTTAATGTTTCTCCTATCTGTTGCATAAACTGCCAGTTTATACATAATTTCATTTTCATATAAACTCTATACTTCATTGTGAATTTAAAACTTATAATTATGTCTGACTTACACTTTAAAATCCTCTATTTAAAGTATGTAAAATGTAATGAATGGGCTAAATTTCTCCACTCCTTCAGATTGTGATTTTCTGGGCTTTGACTCCTCCAAAATTTCATAGCAACATGCTGCCTCCATATTTAGGAGGAAAGGACTAGTCAAATCAGAACCCTGCAGACCACAATCAAAACAACACTTGTCATGAAAGCCTCAAAAACTTACCATTCTTTGATCCTCCTACATAGGTTTGTGCTTCTGCTGTTGGTAATCAAAACTAATGGGCCAATGGGTCACATAATATTCAGTTTTATACAAGGTAAATTTGCCCCTGTGCATGTCATGTGGTCATGTGGAGGAGTGGAGGTATATAGCTCCAGTCATTATCAACGTGGACAATGGACGGACTTGATCGACCAGATTCAGGCCCCGGCCGTTCTACCTTCAGGCAAAGGGTTCCCGGTAAGCATTCAACAAAGGGGTTGGTTGACCGCAGACGCGGTATGGCGGCATCGGAGAAGAGAAATATCTTCTGTCCCTGCCTCAAATCAAACCATGATTCCTCAACTGTCCAACCCGCTAGTCTAAATCTCTTGCCCAAACCAGCAATCAAGCCACGATTACTCGCTTGTACAGCCCGTAGCCTATTCATCAAACCGACTATGTCACCTCGGATTCTGTTAAATCGAATACGAACATGCGTTACAAACGTACGTATAAGTTATGTCCGACCGACCACAATTGCGAACATGGCTCCGATGCGAAACTTTCGCGGTTCTTTCTGCAAACTAACAATGCAATATCTTTACAACTGTAATCTGCTGAAGACTGAAATGAGGTGTATTGGAACCAGTGTCTAACTGTATACGAGTCCAAAACGTTAACGCATGAGACCAAAGTACACTTCACTATGAATGTATAAACTTACCGGCATCCAAACAAAAAATTAGTATCCGAACTTCACTTAAACACAAGATTTGTAATGAGATATGTGTAATGGGGAAACGTGATTTATGAATTCTGTTCGTACTCTTTTTTCTTGGTGCGAAACGAAAATAGGCACTAAAAATATACACATGCACATACGCATGGAGTGAGATTCGATAGCGCGTTCCCGAACTTGCAGCTGTGCGCCTTCACACAGCGCGCCTACTTTACCAGCCAATTCGGAAAATTCATCATTTACCGAATTTATCATCCTTTTGAACTTCTCTTTTCATTATTTTTTACGGCAATACGTTCGACCACTCTCCAGTGCGGTGGTGAGGAGTGGGGTTTCAAAGTTGAAAAAAAAACATATCACACCATGTCACATTTCTTGGCCTTACATACTGGGCGTCATATGCATAATCATATTATTAATGTCGTATACCCCTTAAAAAGTCTTATACGCAATTCAAACTTGTCAGATACCGGCTTCATACCAATTGCCCCTTACCCTCTTTCTTCATAGATGGCACTGTATTTGGAAAGATATTTGTCTTGACAACCTGCCCATCCTAACAGCATAACCACAGGTAACTTATCTTCGTCATAAACAAACACAAATTCTTCCGTTTCGCTACTAGGTGTGGAATCTTTCGGGGTTGGTGAAGGAAACTTGATGTAATACTCCATATCATCGTCTGCCATGTTTACTGACCGACTAAGCGATGCCCTGTTGCCAGTTTGGTGCCGAACCAGAAGTAAAAATCAATACATTATAATTTTCAACGCCGAAAGTGAGGTTCCCACTGCATTTTCGTGAACACGATATTTTATTGTATAGTATATTCGCATTGAATTTCAAATACCATCTATATGTTAGCCTTCATTTGACAATGATGGTGAATTACATAATTTGGGCGTATTTAAGAATGCGTCTTTATCTTGTGTAATTTTCCAAGCAATTTCTGCGTGGCATTTCGTTATTTTTTATAAGGACGCGCCTTTATTTATATAGAAGCGCCAGAAACATTCTGTAGTTCTAATACTTCTGACGAAGTTGATCATGCTGAATACCATTACGCACTGCATCAGTCTCAGACAACTTACATTTCGACGTCAACGTAACTAGTGGAGGGAAAAGCGCCACGAATTAAGATCAATAACACGCACCAGAAGCCAATGTATCTTATTAAATTCAATTTCTCCTTACTCTGCTTGGCTTTTGTTAATGACATGCTCTAAAGACAATGACGATAAATGCATTTTGTTCAGATCGCTCCACCCGTTTGATGTCAAACCGACGTATGTTAATCGTATCGTATTTTATTCAAAGGGACTAAACTGCCTTTTCCAATATCGATCAAACTAGCAACGACAATAACAATGGAAAACATGGGCAATTGTGTGTGTGTGTGTGTGTGTGTGTGTGTGTGTGTGTGTGTGTGTGTGTGGGGAGGGGGGGTCAGATACCTCGCGAAGGACGGGCAGATGTGTCTGGGTGAAATCGGCACCTGTCTTTTTCATCTCCTTTTCTTTGTCCTTCTTTATTTAATTGCAAAATCACTCGGGGATTAGGAAAAGAAATAAACCAGTAAGAAACCGAAATAAGAATTTTTTCAGCAACAAACTCACGCCTGTACTTCTGTGTGGGCCTCCTAATTGTGAGGTACCCCATCAAAGCAAATCAGCTGTCGCAACGTTATACATCATTCCCTTGTAAGTACAGCCGTACAGTGCATTTTAAAAGGTTCACCTTTACACAAGGTATTATTACGCCAAGGAATCTATCATAGAAAAACTATGGCCTTAAAATACGCATTCATCTTTTGACACTACTCCTTCGCTCTGAATCCACATTCAGTGTCAGAGCGAACGTAGTTGCACGATCCCACCGTCAGGCTTGGCTGGCCCATAACGCATGCAGAAAAATTGTCTGCTTGAATGTGAAGCTGTGTGCATAAGCGTAACTTGTTTAATAACAGAGTTTACCTTCTGTCTCAGTATAGAGACAGCACGTTCCTCTGAAACTGTGATGAATATCTACCAGACTACGCGGCGTCACGTCTCAGAAATCAGCACCCTTAATAGTACTCGTTGTGGGAACCTCAAAGCTGCATCACGAATTATTTCTCTGTGTAATAACTTACGGAATAATATAATGTATTGAGAATATACTAGTGATTTATCATAATGTATGTTTTCTATCTACTGAAGGATGAGGATTTTAGTACTGCATAATACTAATTAATTTCTTAGTGGGAGTAGAATAAATATGTACGTAATCTGTTGTGATTTTGGTCCGTATCTGCAGACTATCTGAATTTTAACCCTTTAAAGACGGAACGTGTCTCTTTTATATACGATCTCATTGCTTACCGCGCTGTAAACTCTCTCCACTTCGGTTATAAAACCAATCTCTTAATGTTTTACAAGGCAAAAGTTCCTGTTTGTTCTGAGATCCGTACAAAACACATAAAAGCAATCTGAGCACCACATAGAATTTTTGAGTGTTAAACAGGGTGGTACGTAAAGTTACCGCTAGGCTTTAAAAGGTTAAGCTTTGTTTTGGAGTATGCTACCAGGACAGTCCAAGCAAACCAGAAGGGACTGAAACTGAATGGGACAGATCAGCTGCTGGTCTGTGTTGATGTTGTTAGTATGTTGGGCGAAAATATAAAAGCCCTATAGCCCTACTGTAAATCGAAGGACCACACGTTTTCCCAAAATCGAGAATCCACCTCAAAATTCTAGGCGCTAGAAAGGTGACGTGAAGAAAATTTCGTATCGGGGGTCCAACATATTAGGTGGCACCGTAGAAAATTTATTCGGCCCAGCGACCTGGCGCCAGAAATTTATGCACCTTTGTTGTAATGAAAGATTATGAAATCTTTATTAACTGCTAGTATGTAGGTTGGTGTGGAAGAAAATACTGAAAAAAAAAACTGAATGTTTCTTCATGTTTTATGAACAGAATGTAGGGCAAAATTACAATACAAATATAGCTACAAATGTAGCAAATTTCAAGTATTTTGGAACGACACTAACAAATAAAACTGCATGCATAGAGAAATTAAGAGCAGATCAAATTCAGAGGTTCCCTGCTACTGTTCGTTTCCAGAATATTTTGTGTTCCGGTCTGCTATCAAAAAAATACATATAGGATACATGAAAATATGCAGAACTGCAGTTACTATTGTTTCATACTTTAGCCTCTAGCATTGCCGGAATAATGTGGACTGAGAGTACTCAAGAAAAGGGTGCTGAGGAAGATATTTGGGCATAAGAGGGACGAGCTAACAGGGGACTGCAGAAGACTGCATAGAGAGGAGCTTTACATTCAATTCCCTCACCAGGCATTATTCAAGTGATCAAATTAAGGATAATGAGGTAGGTGGAAAATATGGCCCGTATGGGTGGAGAAGAAAATGCTTACAGGGTTTGGTGGGGAAAAAATGGAGGTAAAAGGCCTTTTGGAAGACCTAGGATTAGAGAGGACAATGTTAAAATAAATCTTAAACAAATCCATGACAGAGAGTAAAGTGAATTAATTTCGCTCATAACAAGGACAAGTGGCCGATCCCAGTGGCCGCGCGGTCTAAGGCGTGGGTCTGCGGCCGAGCGCTTGCTGGGATCGTGGGTTCGAATCCCACCGGGGGCATGGATGTTTGTCTCTTGTACAGTGTTTGTGTTGTCAGGTAGAGGTCTGTGCGACGGGCCGATCCCTCGTCCAGAGGAGTCCTACCGACTGTGGTGTGTGTCTGAGTGTGATCAAGTGAAAAATAAAAGCCCTCTACACCAACTGTGAACAAGCAGGTAGAAGAGGGAAGGACTGCGAAACGAAACAAGGACAAGTGGCGGTGTCTTGTAAACACAGTGATGAACCCACGGGCTCCTTAAAGTGCGGGAATTTCTAGATTAGCTGAAGAACTATTAGCTCTTCCAGAAGAAATATGCTCTATGGAATTAAATCTGTGGATGCCCCTGCTATTTGACACTCAGTGTCACATTTTTGCATTTATATATATTGAGATGGTTTATAGGCTACTCGTTTACACATTCATTGTTATTTCTACAAAGTAAAGTGGTAGCAGTGAGTGGCGTAGGTTAGGTTTTCCGGTGCCCGGGGCGAGTAATCGCAATGACTGCCCCTAACAGAAATTATGAACGCCAAAAAAAATCTCAGCTATTCATTGAATTTCCTTGTATTACGCGCAGTAATTTAAAAATTCTTTGTGCACAGAAAATCAAATTTTTCATTTAAAATATTCATTTTGCGGCCAGTTTTCCGCCCCTTTGACTCTGCTGCCTGGGCGGCCGCACCACTCGCTCCTCCTCCCCCCTCCACAGATACGCCACCGGTAGTAGTTTTCATTAATTATAACCAAATAATGAAAGTGGTTTTTATTAACACCCTGCAGCGTCCGCTCCGTCGTACGGCGGCGCTATTCTAGGCCTACTGGCTCTTACAAGTATGTTCGTAGCGTCATCATTTGAAGCCCCCGTACATAGCTAACTTCTGTGAAGTAATTGTAAAGTTTATAATATTACGTGTAGGCTAATTTGTGCAAAAGATTTAGGGTTAACGTGATACGTCACCAACGTGGAAATGCGCGCGAAATACGACTTGCTTCAAATTCCTTATTGTATCATTAAGTGTTGTGTGAAGTTTAGTGTAAGTTTCAATACTAAAACACATGAAACAAATTCAGAATGAAATATTTAGCTATACAGCAAATTTAATTTCATTTCATTTCCCAACATTGTCGTGCCAGTTATGCGACAGGGATTGTTAGTCACAGATTGTAGGTGTGTGCTCAACAGTGTTGCCAGCACAAAGCAGAATTACTGTCTCACGTAGTCCTCTGGTCTGGCACAAGTCAGTTATCTGTCGGTAACCGTCCGGCTGGCTACAGTGTGTGATACGTAGACGGAGGGCGCGGTAGGAGGTGGGGAAGGAAGGATTAGCAGTAAATTGTGACGCGATAAAATATATAGAATATATTCAATCACTTAACGCGTCGTACCTGATCCTGTTACTCTTCATATTCAGTTTAAATTAGAAGATAGAATGGCAGTTCACATTAAGGATGCGGTAAGCGTTCGTGTAGTTCAAAGTGTGTAACGGTTTAGTGTACAGAATACTAGAAAAGAGCAAAGCTGCACAGTCAAGACACTGGTTTAAAAACTGATTGCAAAGTAGGTGGTACGGTAATCGTTCATTCAAGGGGCACCGCTTTGTATTTCGTAACTGTACGGCTGATACCACGCAACAAAGTACGAGAGAATTTACTTCAGATAAGGGTTCTCTCGAAATACGTTAGAGCATTTTATTTCTTAGGTTAAGTGATTCTACAAAGAATCAGACACGTATTGCTTTGGATATAGGTTATGACAGTATATTAATTGAGGAAGTAGAAGCAAATAAGTTGCTTGGCCTACAAATTGATAGCAACTTAAACTACATGGAATGTGTTATCTGACTATGCTTTAGCATGAAGACACAAGCGCAACTCCCGGAAACATGTTTTAAAATTAGTTTACTGTGTTTATTTCTACTCCATAATGTCATGCGGATTAATGTTAAGAGGAAACGCATTAGATGGTAATAAAGTGTTTAACATCCAAAAGAAAAAGAGCTTCTTGTAGTAAATGATTTAGGAAGTTAGGTGTAATGACGCTTGGAAGTTAATTTACACACACTGGTTACTACCATTTGTTGTGGGGAATTTGCAAACATTGCCACAGCTGAAAGACTGTAAATATGGGCTTCGTATGCCACATGCTAACCACATTAAATATCATAAAGGAGTATATTGTACTGTTCAGGTATCAACTTATTCACAAATCTTCCATTTGCAGTTAACAGTTGAAAGTGCAGTATAAAAGTATTCAAGCCTGCGTTAAAGAAGTGCCTCTTATGTCACTCCTACTCATTTAAGGAATTTACTTCAATTGAGAATTTATATTAGACAAGTACATATGTTGACATATGTAATATTGCATGCATACTGTTAATTGTGTTCATAATTTTTTTGGAATTTCTTAAGAATATGCATGTTAAATGTTGGTACTCATGTTTTGTATATGAAATAAGTTTTAATAATTGTGCTGTGACATATTGTGCAGTACCTGTAAATATAAGCGTACTGTGTATGATTGCTTATTTATATTGATTATTGTTCCACGTAGTTACTACAGTTTATATGCAAAATATGTATAAATAATATTCAGTTCATCTTCTGGGATGTGATACCATGTACTCTGGTAGACATTTACCAAAGTCCAGTGCTGAGTCTACCCTGAGTATGGAGTGGACAGGATCCTGTGAAATGTCAGTAAATTTCCACCAGATTACATGGCATGACATCACAGAAGATATCATTGGCATGAATTCCTTTCATGGTGTCTATGAGTGAAGTATTTTAAAGGGTTAAAGTAATCCCAACACAGTAACCTAATTCCAGACATTATTTCTTAGCCATTATTGACAGGGCTGTGGAGTCAGAGTCGGGGGTGGAAGGAATTTTGGGTGGAGTCGGTAAAAATGTACCAACTCTCATTCTGACCTTGATATAAGATCTTAAATAGATACTAGCTACAATAACGATTGGACTTAGACTTAAATATAGGTTATAAGTCTAAAAAGTAGCCTGATGATTCACGTGGTGGTGATGAAATATGATACCGTTTTTACCATTTTAGTACATGTACCATGATTAATACATATTGAGCTTTTATGAAGAAGTCAAGAGATTTAAAAATTAAGAATTTGGAGTTAGAGGTTTTGTGTACCGACTCCACAGCCCTGGTTTTAATTATATTACTGTTATTTCAGAATGAGTTTGATACAAAGCTTACGGAGGCAGGCAGTTCCCTGGTTGTTATAGATTTCTTTGCACAGTGGTGTGGTCCATGTAAGGTGATAGCACCCAGAATTGAGGTATGTGTTACAGATGAGTTCATGTTGATACACTGACAGTAACTATGTGGTTAAGCTTGGATATGAATATGTGGTGCGATCAGGTAGTTTCTGGACTGACTATAAGACGACACTACTGCTGCTAGCATGAAGTTTGTGCCATTAGGCATAGATAGGGTAGGGTCTTCTGAGGTATTTCCTGCTTGACATATGGCTGTAACACATGATTGTTGAGTAATGTCTTGTTAAGTACAAGCGTATGTTACTCCATTTGCAATTTTGGTGCACTTAGAAAGTAGTAGACTTGAAAGAATCATATGTAAGGTTTTGCTTTAAACTGGGAAAAATGCTACTTAAACTTCCAAATTTTGACAGTAGGTTTTGGGGAGCAGACAGTGGGGAGAACACAAGTTTTTGAGTGGTTGTCCAAGTTTGAAGTCAGTGTGACCTCTGTTGATGATGGGTGCTTGGGAGTCCATTGATGAGCAAAACTTAAAAATGTAGACTGAGTGACCACACTTGCCGTTGAAAACAGATGAGTCACTATCTGTGAAGTTGCTAAAATGTTGCCTATGGCATTAAGTTTGGTGTTTTGAAAGACAGTCTGAACATGCACTGGATTGCTGCCAAACTCTTGCTCTGCACCTGCTCATTCTGTTCTGTCTGTGTGTGAATTTCTGGCAAAATACAAAATGGCTGGTGTTCCACGCCCTCCCTTCTGAGCTGATTTAGTGCCCCGCCACGTCTGTCTTTTCTCAGACCTCAAGATTGCGATAAAAGAGATGCAATGATTTTGTCATGATTTAGGCAAAAATCATGGGATGCACTTTCTGAATTTCAAAATGCAATTAGTAGAATGCTTAGAATGGTGGTGCAGTTGCTACGTTGGCTGTATAAAGCCCTAAGGAGACTAGTTTGAAGAAGACAGCATTGATTAGAAGGTAAGTTGTTATGGAGATAGAAATTCAGTCTGGAAACTGTTTGAGGGTGTCATGTAAGTTATGTCTTTGCTGTTATTGTGTCTAGTCTTCTGTTGAGATTTTATCATGGAGGGGTTTTCTTTAATGACTTTTCTATCCCAAACACAGAGGAAACAGATTCTTCTGAGTCTTGGGTATGTATCTATCACACTATGCAGCATTATCTCAAAAGACCTTGGGCTTGATACCTCATATCTAACACATTTTTCAGCTGGTCAAGTATGAATCTGACAGTAATGAGTTGCATGGTTGGTTGAAATATAGGCATAACTTTAAAATTGTATTAACGTTAAGGTTGTGTGCTTGTAAAAATGCCCATGTTTTAGCATTGTGATGGCATAACAGATATGTAAGATTGTAGAAAACCTGAAATCTTGTGATGAACACAAGTGTGTGAGTTAATGCTCAACTTAACAACAGAACCTAAAAACCCATTTTCGAACTTACGTAACTTTAGAGAACAGTATTTTCACAGATAACTGTTGTACTTGGTTCAGTTGAAATGGTAATTTATGTTACTTCGTAGTGTTAGAGTTCTTCGTGTATTTAAATTTCACTCTGCCCTTACTATAATGGCACTAAGGGGTGAAGGTAAAGCTGTGCCTGTGCACACAATGAAGGCATATGGGGTTGTGTGCATGTAGTTTTTTATTCTGTATGCAGACTAAGTTATAAGCTGCTCGTAATGAATTACAGTTTCTGATTTTCTACAAATATTGACTGTATGTTTTATCATGCTTGTGTCTGGTCATATTCTCTTTGGCAACACATTCACAATTTGTCTTTATGTTAAGAGATGTATGCGACTGTTTGATGACCCATATCACTGATATCCTATACCTCTCCTATTTGTATTTGTGATGTGATCACAGTATAAATTTTTTAGTGATATTTAAATGAAATTGAAGTTTCAGGGCAGAGAATTTATAAGAACTGTTATTAACTAGAGACTGTATTGACAGGAGCTTGCTGCAGAGTACCCAGATGTTGTTTTTCTCAAAGTTGATGTAGATGAGTGTGAGGATATAGCAGCAGATTATGAAATCACAGCAATGCCAACATTTGTTTTCATCAAGAACAAGCAGAAGGTGAGTATTTCACATTTATAACTCAACATCTGTTAACATTCAGACATCTTATTACCAAGCAGCTTGTAACTGATAGAAGATTTTAAAATTATGACGGTCCAAACAAAAATATGAAAGCAAGTTGGCCCAGACTAGTTCAGCACAAACGTGTCATACTCTCTTCCAGTGAGTCATACACAAGATGATCAGAAATTATTTTTCCTTGCAGTGGACTGATGTTGAGAATGTGGTGAATTGTTATGAATGTGTTCATAATCAAATCATGTGCTAAAAATTCGTGCTACAGTAAATGTTGCTCCAAGTTTCACAAAAAAAATCCTGATGTTGATGTATGTAGCAAGTCAAGAGTGATTAGCAAAAAAGATTTTATGATATGGAATTAGTGTTGGAGATAAAGAACAGTTGGAGATGGGTGCATTTGACAGAAGAAAAATGCTGAAAGTTTGTGTCTGCACTCTGCTGATGTGGAAGAACTGAAAGAAAATGCTTGATGAGTCATTTGCTTGGTTTAACATAGTCTGACAGCCGTCTGTAGTTCGTGAGCTGTGTTAATTTATGCTTTTAGACACGTGGCATTTCCTAGGTCACTGTTGCCATCTGTTGGTGTATTTTAGACCTATGGAATAGTTAGGCTTTAAGTACAAACTAAAGATGTGTAAGGTACATGCTTTCGCTGTGTTTCTCGCCATTGTGGATGATAGTGGAGGGAATGAGGTACTGTTGGACTAAACATGCTTATTGATCTGGTCCTCAGAGGCAGTTAGCCAGAGTGTTACACAGATCATCAGTCTGTTAACCATTTAGTTTTTGATACCTAGTGTCCAGCTGTACTTGCAGTGGTGATTTATTTTTGCAGTCATCTTTCAATATGTAGATTACAAGAAGTGACATATTAATGTAACTGATGGTGCTAAATGTAATTGCATGTTGTGAAGGTGTTTTATGAATAATTGTGAATGCCAGTTTTGTTTCCTGTGCTGGACAAAGTCAGGCGATACACAGTATAGGGTATCCTGACTGCTAGGTATAGTAATTTCTGATTTCTAATACATATAGCATAGAGAGGCAACAGAGGGGCTGACTAACTGGTTATCATGTGCATGATGGAAGCTATACCCAACAAGTGCGAATAACAAACTCCGTGGAGCAGATTCCTTGTTGAGAAGTTAACAGGTCCTTGGCTAGTCAAGAAATTCCCCGCATTTTATGGCATGCGAAGGTTCGTTACCACATTCACAAGGGCCCGCTACCTGTCCCTATCTTGAGCCAAATCAATCCAGTCAATGCCTGCCTTCCATCCCACTCCTTGAAGATCCATTTTAATATTATCCTCTCATGTACACCTGGATCTTCCTGATTCCTGTATGGACCTCTCCCCTCCCCTGTATGTGCTACATGTCCCATCCATGTCATTCTTGATTTGATCACCTGAATATTTGGTGAAAATGCAGATCATAAAGCTCCTTGTTATATATAGTCTTCTCCACTCCCATTACCTTGTCCCTCTTAGGCCCAAATATCCTCATCAGTATCCTAGTTTCAAACACCCTCAGCCTATGTTCCAGCAAGTATGAATGCATTCAGAAACTCAGTTGGGGAGATGCGTCTCTGAGTATTGTACCTGTAATTATGCAGGTGCGGGAGACACCACAATGCAGTAGCACATAACAGTACAGGCTTAGCAGGATATACGAGTCACTTATTGATAATCTAGAACAAAATCTTAATTAAGTTGTGTGCTTCTGGGTACAATACAAAGTTGCAGTATTTATTTCTATTTAGCTGAATGTTTTTCATTTTAGGTTGATGCCTTTTCTGGAGCTAATGCTGATATGGTGAAACAGTACATAGCCAAGTATAAGTAAGAAATGGCAAAAAGCATGTGCATTACGAAATATGAAGCTAAGGCATGAATTCATTGTTTGCATAGTACACAGAGTATGTTAAAGTAATTTTAATCACACTTTTCACGTGTGTGATACAAGCAACAAATCAGCACATCAGGCAGTGGTTAAAGAGAGAAATCAGGGGTTAATTTCCTTTTGTTTAATGCATCATAAATTTGCTCTGGGCTTCTTTATATAGTGGATTTATTGCTTTAGGTATATGGTTGGGTGTATGTGGAAATGTGTATGTCATTATGAATTTCTAGCTAATTATATTGGATTTAATTCAGATGTACAGGACTGTATTCCAAAATTTTCCTGTCATCATGCAAAATGGATGACAATCCTTGATTGCTGGCAGCCTAATTTTTGCAGTTCCTTTATATTTTAACTTCTCTGCTGTCCTGGATGTCACGTCATACATTTGTTACCGCAACAGCCTTACTGTATAATATTTGTGCACAGTAGTATTCATTTTTGTTGTTGTTGGCACCAAATTGGTGAAGTTCTGAGTCATTTTTTCTTTTAGATAGTTGTAACTGCAGTAAAGTTCTGAGAGTATGAAGGTATTGATTTTCCTATCAGTCTTCACGCAAAAGCAGCTGCAGCTTTATTTTTGCCCCTGAACAGAAATGCATGGACTATACATTCTGAGGCTGCATAAGGTGACTCCTTTACCAGCTATGGTTTCTTGCTGCAGGAGAGAGAGATTTAAAAAAAGCAAGAAGCAGATTTGTATAGTAACACACAAATAACCGTTTTCTCACTCTTCATTAGGTACAAAAAAATGTAATTTTTAAGGGCTTGTCTTGGAGTTTAGCTTTCATTTGTCAAAAAAAGTGAATATGTTAATACTGGAAGCCAAAGAATGCCAAGGAACTTCCATTGCTTTGGGTTTATGGGGGTTCCCACCTGCAGCTCTTCTTTGCCATAAAAAATTATGGTATATGTTTCTGTAGTTGATGTAATGGTGAGACCAGCATGGAAGAGAAATGGAACTGTCATTCTTGGGCAAATCAGTATGGTATAAGGGTCAGTTGAAATTTGTAGCGTAGTGTTCATATATTTTGCCATTATAATAACTGTCTAGTGATATACTTAAAATGCAGCAGCATTTAAAAAAGGTCACGTTCCTGAAATTAAAATGAACTGAAAAGCAAGGACAGCATGATGTGACAGAAAATCTTCGAGGGGAAAATTATATTTCAAAAACAGTTCAGTTGTATGCGTGATTAATTTGACTTGGCACATACAACTTAAATTTTATGATAAAGTGTATTTATGTCAATAAATCAAATTTTTAAATCTTCAAAGTACCTTCATAATATTATTTATGGATTCCAGAATTTATGTAGTAAGTGCAAACTCTAGAACTTCACCAATGACACTGTAGTGTAATTTAAATGACATTTTGTTGTAAGTTGATTGATAAATATTGTGGATTTGTATTCAACATTTATAATTCCACCCCAGTCTTACAAAACGTTTTCTGATCTGTTTCCTTTGTTGGCCTTATAGTGCAAGTGATGGTTTTAAGTACCGTGTATTTCTTTTTAAACTGGTATAAAAGGAATTAAATGTGTGCTTACAAACTTTGTGTGATGATATGATGATCACAATATAATTAGATTAAACATGTATAAGAGTGTGCAGTAACTCATTACCTTGAAAACTTTTTCTTTGTCCTAGAGTGTAAGAGTCTTAATCGTGTCATGCATATATCAGAACATAGTACTCAGGAATACGGAAAAAAAAGCAAGAAGCATAGAAATTATTTGTCTGTGGAAATAAGTTGCCAAAAATCTGGTTGTAATCATCGTGAAGCATTATGCAGAAATTTCCAATTGGTCTGCATCACTAAATCTTCGCAGAACTATGGTACTAGTTATGATCAGGCATCACTTAAAGATTTTAAAAGAGTCCCTCTTGCAAGCTTGTTGGAGAAGTTGTCATTCAAGTCAAAGATGGGTGAGTATAAAAATTGTTTAAGTCCATGCATATGGTAGTTTTTAGTATTGTATGTCTTGCCCCTTAACCTTGCACATTGTGATTCCTGAGATTACTTGTACTTCATCTCAAAATGGAAGTCCTGTTTTCACAACAAACATTGCTTCATTTTCATGATTTATGTCTACTGGAAAAGATAGCTAAATGGGTTATGGCATACTTTCATATTGTACTGATCTAATGGCCTTAGAAGATTAAAGTCATTCCATTCCCATAAATGTAAATTAACTGCGATGTGCTTAACAGTACGTCTGAAAGTGTTTGGTGCAAGCCATGATGAATCTTATATACATACATGTTCTAACTACACATTATTTTGAAAGGAGATGCCTGTATGTGTGTGTGTGTATATATATATGCGTGTAGTTATAGTTATAAGAGTAATTTTTGGAATGGCTTGACTATTTTTAAATGAAGTTGTTCAGAATATGTAAAATACATGCCTGCAAGTATATCTATGAGAGGGCAAACAAGTGTTTCCTTAAATACAACTGTATTGCTTTTTGTAAGGTTCACATATTTTTGAATTAAAAAAATGATTTCAGGTCAGTTCTCTTTCACTTGGTATACTTCATTCTTTTGAAACACAAAATTCTTTTAAAGTACACTACAGGAATTCCAGTCAAAATCCAGAGTATGTACTTTACTTTCGCACCGTAACACAGAACAGTGTTATAACATTTTTAACCCATTCCAGCTTTCAGCATACGCTCTGTCAATGACAAGACCACAGCAGATTTAATTAGAACACTGATACTGTAGTTAAAAAGCTTCTTTTGCTACTCGTTTAAACTTAAAATACCAGTGACACAGCGACATTGTAATTAATACACACCTCAGTAGCACTTCTGAGTCTTTGCATTAGGTAGTCAAGAAGTGATGGAATGCTGACATGATGGATGTTCATTATTTGGCAAACTAGAAATGCCCCACTGTAGGACAAGGTGAAGAGAGCAGCCAATACTAGCCCACCCTATCTTTTGTCAGTCTCCTAAGATGCAGGTTGTGACATCACTCACAAACCAGGCTGCATCAGAAACATGGAAATCATGCTTGTAACCATCACACACTAACAATGCTGACCTGGGCGTGACTATTATGCACTCATGCATCATACTAGCACATTATACATGTTACGTATTGCAAAATTATTTTAAAACATGTTCACACCTTTTTCTCATAGCAAACATTGAGACCAATCCTCATGAGCATTGACTTTTCATTCAGTCTGCCCAAAAAATACTTCAGAATTTTCCATTTGTAACAGTGACATCTGTCATTGCCTTATAAAGCATGTGGCAGTGGTTGTGCCATTATGCATTGCTTATTCAGTGGGTTGCTTAGTATGTAGCCATATAGTTCATGGTATCACTGGTAATGAAAAATTTAGAAAGAAAAATTGTGTTCTAATACTTTTGGGGGTATCTCATCCATTTGTTATTGCTGTCCAGCATTTGTAATCACTATACAAACACTAATTCATCAAACTGATTTCATAAACAAAATGGGAAAGTATATGTAACTTAACATTGAGGCACATGCAGGGGCTTTGCATCCTGGACCCTTTTCAGATGGTTATACGATTTAATTCACTGTGGTCACACTTTTTGTTTATATTCCTATTATGCCCATAGTGTAGAATGTTTTATGTCTGTATTCATTCTGTTGCATTTATGGGTCATATATAACATCTGACCTTCACCCCAACAAAATATTTTGTAATTGCTGACTTACAAACAGTATTTTGTACACAATTTGTTGGTACATTCATAGTCAATCTACACAAAAAATTTCATATTCCTGGATGTAATTAGTAAATATTAAATATTGTGATTGCACATTTTTATTTTCCTTAATTATGCATCACATATGTTGAAGGCAAATAGTATTGATTATGATTGACAGAAACGTGGCAACACTAGTAACCAAAGTAGTCATAAATGTACGTACGTCCTCGTGTAAAGTGCCTGCTATTTTGTGTAATTTTAATCAACTTGAATTTTCTCAACAGATTTTAGCAAAACCCCCAAATATAAAATTTCATAAAAATCCATCTGACAGGAGCCAAATTGTTCCACACAGATGAACTGACAGACGTGGTGAAGCTATGGTTCATTTTTCACAGTTTTTGAACACATCTAAACTTACAATTAAGAGGTTGGCAAATACTGGTGCAAGGACCAGAAGGTCTTTTCAGGCATGCACAAGGATTGTACAGCACGTGCAATGTACCACTGAATGGTGTAGTTCAACTTGTTTATGTTTAAACAAACAGTATTGATTTTTTATAATTTTTTTATAAGGGGTTTACAACAATTTTCATAAAATGGACAGATGGGAGCAAATATATTTTTGTTCAAATTTCTCATGACAAATAGGATACAGCATGTCAGAGAAATGTTCAACATAATTTCATACCATCCTTTACTGCAAAAAGTTGAAAATACGTACATTCTACATAACCGATTTAAATGTACACCTATTCATCACACACAGTATTATGAAACCAGCAATTCCCCATCCCACTCCCTTTCCCACTGTTTGCTGACAGCAACTGTCATGTCAGAAGTTAGTAAATTCCCTGCACAAACAAGAATGCAAATTTTAGGGCATGATTTATCAAGAATACATTTGAACAGAAAAATAGTAAATAAGCAGCATTTTGTGGAAAATAAAACATTATGCAGCATGTCTTAAAAATGCAGTAAATTTCCTTGTTGCCTATATATATGAAATGAATTTCTAGGGGGACTGTCTGGGTCTTTAAAAGGTTAATAAGTTAATTATCCAGTCAGTGTGAACAATATGTAAAAAAACAAGCAAAAATATCCTCCCTGCTCACAAAGGCCCACCTTATGATGCAGAATATTTGTTAAGAGTATTTTTTATAAAGGATTCGGTCACATCAATATTATACATAACTCTCAGACATCAGTTGTTCATTTGGGTATGGTTTATTTACTGAGCTGACAACTTGGACTGTATAGCATGGCATGAAGGGAAGCTGTCATTGCATAATTTAAGGATTTATCCTGGATGTGGTTGGAGAGACCAAGGATAACCCACCAAAAACTTCAGGATATCTGGTCCTCGGGACTGAGATTTTAACTTAGACGGGGGGGCTTCAAAATATGAAGCAGGAGTTTGATCTGTTTGCTGTTTATGTGCTTATGAAGAATGCCTCCAAAATAACCTTTCCACCTTAACAAAACTTAACTATGGAACATATTCAACGAAGCAAGCACTCTCATCTTTCCAGTACCAATAAAAATGACATGAAGTGAACATAGCTACTTCAGTAAACTAAGATACATATTATTTGCGACATGGCTGAACAATTATGTACCCACTTATCGCAGAATTTGGAAAGAGCACTATACGGGACATAACACCGAGGCGTAAACTTTCGTAGCTATATACAGTTGAACTCAGTTACAATGTCATGAAAGGGACTGAATATTTTTTGTCATTGTAAAAGAGTGTTGCTGTAACTGAGGAGTATAATGTAGTTAAGAGTGAGCAATTAATGGGTACAACAGAACATCTGACCTTACAGATGAGGTGTCGTATAAACCAATGTTATAACTCGGCTCTACTGTATATACGTCCTCAAAACAAAAATTGTTAATATCAAATAAATTTTCTTCACAATCGTACTTGTCAAATTATACGAGAAGCCAGTAATAAAGAACTGATATTTTACACCATTTTACATGAAAATTAAACAGCTTAAGAAATATATCCAATTTTTGAAATATTTTATTGCTGCCATGTCACGCACAGGCCATAAACATGTCTGGGGCTTTGAACCCCAAAATAATGCAATTGTCTTTCAAATCAAGTACAAACATTCATTCTTTGGGTACAGATGATAGTACAATAAACCCGGGCAGTGGCGTAGCTAGGTTTTTTTGTGCCTGGGGTGAGTAATCACAGTGGCCGACCATAACAGAAGTTATGGACTTTATAAAAAAGAATCACAATTACATATTTAATTTCCTGTACTTGGCTCGATAATCTAAAACCTGATGAGTACATAAAATAAAATGTCTTCATTCAATATATTAATTTTGTCCCACATTTTGCTGCCTGTGGTGGGCGCACCACTTGCCCTTGTCCGGCTACATCCCTGGACATAAGATTATGTGCTTTCTGGATATTGTCCACCCAGTATTCCAAAAACAACATAATATTAGAAACTTTTATCTGTTTCCACCCTCAGGTGAAAGGGTGAGGAGGCAGCTTCTCATCCGGAGACAGAACAGCTCAGACTTACATGAATTACAGATTGAAATTGTGTTAATAAGGCCTATGAATTTTTAAGATATGTGATGGCGGCACCTCCAAATTATTATCTTTTAAGCAGGGCTACAGAGTCCAAGTCAGAAAGAATTTTGGTGGAGTTGGTGTCAGTAAAAATGTACCAACTCTAATTCTGACCCGACATAAAATCTTAGATAGATATTAGCCACAATAACCATTAGACTGGTACTTAAATATAGGTTATAAGTCTGAAACGTAGCCTGATGATTCATGTGGTGGTGATAAAATGTCTTATGATACCATTTACCATTTTAGTAGGTTTACCATTATTAATACATATTGAGCTTTTGTGAAGGAGTTGTTGATTTAAAACTTGAGGAGTCTGTGTTGGAGGTTTTGCATACTGACTCCACAGCCCTGCTTTTAAGTATGTTAAGATTCAGAATAAGGTTTGGGTCTCCTAACCTAACCTACCAACATCAAACCAGGATGGTGTAAGGAACCATAAACTCTTCTGTAATATGACACAGTCAGAGATCCCGAACTGTATTCTATTCTGCACCATTAATGGAAAGAAACACATTTATATAAACAGCAATATCTGAAACTACTAACTGTGCACTGAGACATTATCCATATATACAAGTTCATAATAGCAACACAGCATGTGAACATTTGGTAAAAGTGGCTGCATATATCTACATATTAGTCTTTCTTAATATCATAGATTTTATGTACATTTTATTTGATTTGACCTTTCAACTTATCACACAGTTGTCTGTATACTTCCCTGCATGGACTTTAAGATGTATCACCAAACTACTTGCCTGCCTGAAAGATTTATCACACACTTCACACTGATATGGCAAGTCCTTTAATTTTTTACTGACTGTTGTCTGTACTTCCTGTAAATTAACTTCACAGTTTGACATATTTGAGTCCAGTTGCTTAACATTACTTTGTTCCGATAAACTGTCTTTTGATACTGCCTCTTGACAAGATGTATTTGTTATATTTCTCAGCAGACTGTCGTTATCGAAATTCCTTCTATCAACTCGATGAGACCAGAGCTTTGGCCGCTGTTGGCTGAAAGCACTTAATCGCCGAATATGTATGTTGGGATTAGTCATGAGCCGTCTGTCTGTTGCTTTAATTTCGTGCTGAGATGATGCTTGTGGCTTAGACATTTGACTTACTTTACCACTAGCGACCTGGAGGAGGGCATTAAGTTTCTGCGTTTGTGCCATTGTTTTGGTTGGAGAATGATACTTCCCTGATGACTTGAATGTTGAATACTTACTGCCTGACACTGGTTCCAGTTTCACAAAGCTCTGCTGCTTCTTAACGTATGTTTTTAAAGTATTACCAACAGCAACACTATCATCTAGAGTCTCATCAACTATTTCGCCATCATTCGTTCCAACTTCTTGCTTTAAAATAATTGGATTTCCATCCCCATCTTCGTCAAAGTTACGCAAGAATATTATTTGAACTGGTTCATTCGGGTTGCTTTCTTGAGAACTATCATTATCATCGAAACAATTTGTACTGTCACCAGAAGTTGCTATTTCACATTCGACTACACAGAAATCATCATCCATAACAACGTAATCATCATTTTCTATTTTCTCAACATAAATTATTTCACCGTTTTCATTTTCTTCAACTTCAACGCATATAATTTCACTGTTGTCCATTTTCATCTCCTGTGGAGTAAAAAATAGCGTATTAGGGTCACTAAAGACAGACTGTTAAGTTAGGAACGTCAGAATTTAGTATAATACGTAGCATAATTGTAACAAAGCTTATGAAAGTTAGGTTAAGACCCTTTAATAAACACCTTTCTCCTCAGACAAAAGCATAACTGCAAAACGCAAAACTTACATCCATGTTTCATGGGTTCTAAAAAACATCCAGACTTTTGCTATAAAAGTTACACAATGTTTATTTTCTGTATTGGACCAGCCAATTCCACCTCCTTCGCCTCCGCCATGTTGGCCACAGATAACTTGTGCAGCTGGCAGCAGTTCTGTGCAATTTGGGACGGAATTTGTAGGCTAAGTAACGGTCTGAGTCGATGGAATTTACGGATAAAATGTTCTTGCGCAAATTTTTTAAGATGTCAGTCCTTAGCTATTTGGAATTCTAGATGCACAGGTAGAGTTTTTTAATGCACCTGCACATTTTTCCTGGGACGAATTAAAATCAATTAAGATTTATAAAATCTTCCAGTTAAGATATATTACTGGGATGTTTGGTCTCGTCCTACGAAACCTGCTCATTAGATAGAATGATGGGATGAAAACTTCTGAAGAAACAAATTCCAATTCGCTTCGAAGTATTACATCCTGTTTTACTGGGTTTTATAGTCCTTTGTGCGACATGCGTAAAACACTATTAGCGGAAATCATAGTATACTAACAGACTTCAGCTGGGAGTAAAAGAAGAGAGAAGAGAGGAGTGAAGTAAAAGAAGTCTGGGAAAGTAATATTTATATTTATATCATATTTATATTTACATTCCTGTTTCTTAGATCCATCTTCCGTCATTCGACGGATTGACTGAAATTGGTCATGCTCAGTATGTAGATGCAAATGGCATTATGGCCAATGGGGACGAAAACAAGTTACAAAACAAGTACAATACAATCTGTACAACAAAGTAAAAGGAATTAACATAACGATTATTATGAGTGACACAATTATAGTATATAACTATGCAAGAAGTTATTCTATTATATAAACAATAGCATATCACAGTTCATAAGTAGCTGTAATAACAATGTATCTGAAATTGGTTCATGTCATAAAATTTAAAATACAGTAAAATATGTTATTAGTTAACAGTGGGAGGTAGACATGAACTCATCAACCCAATAAAAAGCATTCATTGCAAGGTATTTTCTTAAAACAAACTGAAACCTAGTTTTATTATTTTGGAGTTCTGCTATGTTGGAAGGTAGATTATTAAATATTTTTATTGATGAATAAAGTACACCTATCTGAATAGAATAATATTTCACTGATGGAACATGAAGTTTGTTTTTTTGCCTCGTGTTTATACAATGAAGTGTGCTATTGGTCTGATAGATATCAGGGTTTCCTATTACAAACATCATAGCATAAATGTACAAACTAGGTGCAGTGAGTACATCTAGCTTCGTAAACCCTCTCTACAGGAGCTCCTATGTCCCAGACCCAGCATAATCCTTACAACCTTCTTTTGAATCAAGAATACGTTTCACATTGAGGCTGAAGAACCCCAAAAAATAATGCCATAAGTAACTATAGAATGAAAATATGCAAAATAGGCCATTCTGAATGTCTTCAGATAAGTGTGTAAGATAATTTTATATCATCATATAACAAGCAGAACTCAATTTTTTATACAATTCCTGTGTATGTGATTTCCAAGTGATGTGACTGTCCAGTTGTAGGCTTAAAAATCTAATGTATTCAACAACTGTGAGAAGTTTATCATTATATATTGTGTTTAATGGGCAGGTGGGAGTTTGGGAGGGAATAAATGTAACTGAGTTGCAACGTGAAGGCATTCTTAAGGAAGCTCTTTCTGGCTGGCAGATGACATGTGTTGGATACTGGCAGCTGCATGGGCCTTGTTGGGAGAATCAGGTTTCTCTTGTGTTGATCAAGTACAACTGCCACCTTTTTGGTATCGACTTTTGTATTCTGCAGTGTTATTAATGGATAACTGTTAGTGTGATAATTATTAAGTGCTACTTTATTTGAAAATCGAATTGAGCAGTGTTTATGCAGAGATACAACACTATGAATGAAAGCAGTAACAAAAACACCTTCTGTTTTTAACACAGTACATTTGCTAAGATGCTGTTTTGGGGCACTTGGTGGAACTGTCAATCTACCAGCTTCTCTGGCCTGGCAGCTGCGAAGCTAAGAAAAGTTATCCATGTGCCATATAAACTAAGTGACACACGGCATTGTTTTCTTTTAAGCTGCCTAAACGTAAAAGGTGCTGTTTCCCAAACTGTTTATACAGACTGCCAAGAAAGTGTACCACCCTGTGGCATCTACCGTTTCTTCGACGGAAATCCATATGCATGCAACGCCGACGACGTGTTGTATCTTTTTCATTCCTCCAAATTATTCTTCCCTACTGTTTATTCCGATCGTATGGTGTCATTACAGCATTTTTAGATTAAACATTTTCAGCTAACGATTTTCAGTTTAATTCCAAGGGATGCTTGCTCTGCAAGAGTCGGAAACATAAATGCAAGAAGGATTCTTTTATTTCAAGAAACGGTAGGCTGAATTGACTACATTGCAGACCACAGTGCACGAGAAGATACCCGTGGGGGCTGGACGGGGCACGCGGGCTGCTGTAAAGGGGGGGGGGGGGTCCTGAATTACTCTTAGTAGCAGCGACAGACTTTTCTGCTATTATACGCAGACTGAAAATGTCAAGCATTTGGAGTAGCGTGTGCACTGTGTGAATGCTTTCAGGATGGGTAGTAACAACTCGTCATGCGCCTGGAAGTCCTGCGCATGCGCATCTATCGCATTCTTAGCTCATTTCCTAGTCTGTGGACAGTAGGTTTAAATTTCCTCCCAGATTCACATTTGTTTCGTGTTTGGCAATTTGTTTACTTTGAGCTGAGTGGTATTGCTTATTCGAGTAGAAATTGTAAGTTAAATAAAAATACACGTACGTATGATCACAGTTGTAATTAGGGAAAAATATACATTATCATACAATAGTGGAACGTACAGAATTCAGAGCTTGACGGAAGAATTACATGAGTTTACTCAGGTGCGCACCCAGAATTTGTCATTGGGGCTGACCATGAAGCCATATATAATTTATGTTTGGTTTTAAAAGTATGTTATGAAAGTCAAGTTGTAAGTATAAATATAACATAACTCTCTTGGTAACTTAATTTATATACATACAAATATAGCGACATGTTCCATGACTCAATCACAGTGTCCAACTTACTTTTTTTGTTTTAAATTTTATTAATTTATTTCTCAAAGTTATAATGCAATAGTCATCAGCCGATTTCAGTGGCTGATTTAAGCCGAAGCGTAAATCCTGTAAAACTTTTTGTATCATCATGTATAAAAATCTGTGCCTTTTTAATTAAAGTCTTGGACTATTTAGAGGGGGTTGTATCCCGGCAGACCCCGTTCCTTGAGTGTGGTCCTCAGTTTACTAAACTGTGCCAAAGATGAGAGGGATTTATTCATTATCCACACGCGCGCGCGCGCGCACTCACGTGCCGAAATACTTCAATGTCAAACTTAAATTACGGACAAAATAAAACACGCGCAAAAAGGAAATGACATGAAGCATAAGAGAGGGCATGCAGATGAAGGGTGTAAAACCTCCGCGTCGGATGCAGTTCGACACCGCGTGTTCTACGGCCCGCAATCACGCTTGTAGATTATATATATATGCGCTATAAAAATTACACAAAAATTTAGGCGGTTAGGTATACCACTGATTGTGATTTTTAAACATGTGGCCCGCGAACCAGCCGACGATAGCTGTTGTGGTTCTTTACCAGAAACAGTTGGACGTCCCTGATATAGATGCGTTATAGTACAGTGCCCACGTAACGTAGCAACAGCCTACGTCTTTCTTACGTAGTTGACACTATACAATTTTCCTATCCATTGAGCAGGTGGAAAGATCTTTTGACCCACTGCAGCACAAGCATCGTATTTATACAAGTGCTTGGTTTGGGCAGTGTATTTGTACGAGTGCTTGGTTTGGGCAGTGTATTTGTACAAGTGCTTGGTTTGGGCAGTGTATTTGTACAAGTGCATGGTTTGGGCAGTGTATTTGTACAAGTGCATGGTTTGGGCAGTGTATTTGTAACACTCATTCGTTGCTTCACTTCACTTTACCAAACTGTACCGAATAGAACGATGTAAGGTCGGTCCGCTCTAAAACTACAAAAGTAAGATGGCAGTGCTGGAAAACAAGAGTATAGTTCAAAGACGTGCCGTTTTGGTACAGGTATGCATTTAATTGGATCAAAGGATCAGGCATGGGCGTTGAGCAGTTGCGCACCCAGAATATTTCACTGGGGGAAATGGGGGCTGACCCTGAGGCTGTATATAATTTGATTTTAAAAATTATATGATAAAAATCATGTTGTAAGTATAACTGTAACAAAACACTGTTTACAACTGCATTTATGCAATACAAATATAACTACATTTTCCATGACTGACTCACCTAATTTAAATCACAAGGCCTAAACTTGTTTTTTTTTTTTAATTTCAGCTAAGACTTTCAAGGGTTTTTATTTTGTTTTTCAAAATTATAATGTACTAGTCATCAGCCGATTTCAGTGGTTGATTTCGGCTGAAGGGTAAATCACGTACACCGTTGGATATCATTGTGTCTACAAAACCTGTGATTTTTAAATTTCGGTTTGGGCAGGGTAGCTGCAGCCCGGCAAGCCCACCTTGGGTGCGCCCCTGGGGGTGGGTACCATAATGGATATGTTACCTGAGAAGACAGTCATCGACCGCCGTTAAACAAGGTAGGGCTATTTTAATGGTTCGTATGCAATACATAAATCTAATGAAGGTTATTTAGAAGTTATTTGGTTTCGACGAGCTTACAGGTTTTATTTTATATATGCATAATTATGTTATAATAAAAGAAACATTAAATTCGCCCTTCTAAACTGCTTGTTACATTACACAGAAAGTTGAGCATATTATTGTCGCCCTTGTAAAGGTTTGCGTAGCTGGTCTTTATGGTTGTTATTTTCATTTCACTGAAACATCTCTCATGTTCCTAATTTTACGAATTGGTGCTACCCATAAGAATCCGTGCTTGTTGTGTCACACTTACCCTGTGGCTTTTATCGTATCCCTCGGCAGAGATAAAATGTAACATTGACATACATAGCGTCACCTGCAGGTCAGAAATTGAAGGACTATGAGGTGATGCCTAAATTTGAACACTTTGGTATATCTTTCTGTACGTTTTGCTGAAATATTGTACGTAATAACATGATAATCAATTATTAAACTTGTACAACTCATTTCAACTAAATCTGCATTTAAAGTAGCAGGGAATAGGGACTTCATATTGGGAAGTTTTCTAATGTGGGGAGGAGCAGTATTTCATAAAAAGAGAGGACATTTCCTCTTATAGTCCTACCACTGTGTTGGGTTAGACGTCAGTCTAGTCTTTCTGTCTTGCGGGTTCCTCTCCCTCTTTACGGTAAGGACCACGCTCTTTCTGCATGTAAGGCTGCAGCGGTGGTGGTGTTATAACAGGAAAGAGCCCAAAAGTGTGCTGCAGTCTGTTTCAAAACTGTATCTCATCAAAGAGGCGATGTTTTTAGTAACTACAGTAAAACGATCAGCTGGGCAAGCTTTCCGTGCTACGTGGTTGTCAGTGTTTTGGTCAAGGAATTTTACACGTGGATGTGTTTGACCCGTTCATGGTATTTATATAACAACTGTCTCTTCGTTCATCAAATATTATCCTTTGCAACATCACTGTTCTTGAATATGGCTGTATATCACTCACTTCACATATTTCTTTCAGGACTTTTTCCATTGTCACCACCAAAATAAAACACTAAAACACTAAAAACACAACGTTTCGGAAGAAGCTTCTTCCTCCCTCATGTCCTACTGTTCAAAATCCAGACATCCACATGTTGGCCTTGACATTGTTACGGTTTGTGACTCGTTAGGTTTGGTATCTCTTATGGTTGGTTTGATGTGGTTGATGTGTCACGGCCAACATGCGGATGTCTGGATTTTTAACAGTAGGACTTGAGAAAGGAAGAAGTTTCTTCCGAAACGTTGTGTTTTTAGTGTTTTAGTGTTTTTATTTTGGTGATGACAATGGAAAAAGTTCTGAAAGAAGTGTGTGAAGTGAGATATATTATCCTTGTTTTTAAATTTGTTTTTTAAAATATTTTTTTCGAGTTTAAGTGCTGTTTAAATACTTCCACATAACAGGCGACTCTTCCCTTCCCGTTTTATCGTTAGTAGCAAATTACACGATGTTGATTTTTTGTGTTTAATGCAAGTTTATTTCCTGTAAATCATTTGTTTAACTCGGTAAATGCATCATTAAAGAAATTTAGATGTGGAATATTTAGGGGTGATGAACAGTACGAGTGTACTTCGCGAAGAGGTTTGGATTGTGATTTGACATTTGTGGGTTAATAATTTACGAAAATTTGGTAACTCTTGTCAAAGAAGTTGGCAATATTCCACAGTATTATCCAGGGCTGTGGAGTCGCTACACAAAACTTCCGACTCCGACTCCTCAATTTTTAAAACTACGTCTCCGACTACAACTCCGACTCCTTCATAAAAGCTCAATATGTATTAATAATGGTAGACCTTTAAGAAATTTCACCACCATTACGCAAATCATCAGGCTACTTTTTAGACTTGTAACCTATATTTAAGTATAAGTCTAATGGTTACTGTAGCTATCAGGGCTCTGGAGTTGGAGTATCTAGTTAAGATTTTAGATTGAGGTCGGAGTCGGAGTCGGTACGTTTTTACCGTCTCCGGCTCCGACTCCGCCTAAAATTTCTTCCGACTCCGACTTCGACTCTGACTCCACAGCCCTGGTATTATCACTGTGACTTTATACTGTAGTAAATTGATTTGTTCAATAATAAAAGAATCTCATATTAGGAATGCGTAATAAATCAATGATACATTCAGTGTCTAAATTGACCTTGTTTCCTCTTCAGCAGCTCCACTGCCTGACAAAGAATGTATGAGTCGTCATGCTCCAGAGAAACGAACACAGGACTTCTTGTGTCTGGTTGTGAATTATGCAGCTGGATAGCCGGTATCTAATTCTGTTAACAGAGTTTCAACGGTGACCGTGTGGTCTAAGGTCTAAGCCTGGGATTGAAGGTTCGAATCCCACCAAGGGCACGGATGTTTTTCTCCTGTGTTTGTTGTGTTTTGCGTAGGTAGCGGCCTCTGCGACGGACTTGTCACTCGTTCAGAGGAGTCCTACCGGGTGCGTGTGTCTAATTATGTGTGATCTGCAGACCTCACAAAGAGCCAGCCTAGGCCTGATTTAGGCTTTTGCACCACAGAAAAAAAGTTCCAGACAGGTTGACACTCTGCTGGTCTGGTTTGCTTCGGTGTGTCCACTTCAGGCGCGCACCCAGATTTTTCCTTGCGGGGGGGGGGGGGGGCTGATCCTGAGACTACACATAATTTGTGTTTGATTTTTAAAATTGTATTATAAAAATCATGTTGTAAGTACAGAATAACAGTGCCTGAAAGTGCATTTATACACACACGAATATAACTACGTGTTCCATGACTCAATCATAGTGCCCTATCTCTGTTTTTTTTTTATTTTATTAATTTATTTTTCAAAATTCTCGTGTACTAGTCATCAGCGGCTGATTTCAGACGAAGGGGAAATCACGTAAAACTTTTTGATATCATAATATCTCCAAAACCTCTTTATTAAGTTTCAGTTTTGGGGGGTTTAAGGGGCTGCAGCCCCGCAGCCTTGGGTGTGCCCTTGGTCCACGCCGTAAGATTTTTCCGTGTCTTAGTAACAAAAAATCCTTCTTCATACGTAGAGAGGTGTGAAATTACTAATATCTTTTAAACGTCGATATCCCGACATTTACAGTCGATCATATTCAATGATCGACTGTTTGGTCAGCCTCACCTTGTACGTAACAGAGATGACTTTTGCCTTTAAAAGACCATGACTGCCGGATATTAAAACGCGCTTTGGTTTCTGTGTAAAGAGTCTGTTCTTTTTGTCTGATTTTACCAAAATTATAATGTTTCCACAAATTTTTACGAATTTTTTAAAAATAATTCAGAAGCGTTATTGTTTGCGTAAAGAGGCGTCCTAGAATTGATTTAAAGTATTTAGTCCTCTCTCTGTAATAATTTGTAAAATAACAGCGATATTGTATAGGATTATAATAAAAAAATATATATATATAATAATATATATATAATATATATATAGGATTATAATATTTAAGTTAAACATATTTATTGCGTTCGTCTTTTGAAATTGGACTAGTGGCAACCTGAGGTGCCAATCTCGATGTCCGTGCAGTCTCACGCGCAGGTGTGCCTCTGCTCGGTTGCTGGGATCGCGGGTTGGAATGCCGCTGAAGGCATGAATATTCGTCTTTTGAGTTTGTTGCATGTTGTGTAGGTAGCGGCCTCTGCGACGAACTGATCACACGTTCACGGTAGTCCTGCTGGATATGTGAGTGTGTGTGTTTCTGTGTGTCTAATTGCGCACGATCTAAGAACCTTATCAATGAGGCGGCTTAGGTCCGAGTTGGTTTGTTGCGCCACGGAAAAGAAAAGCCTCAGCTGTTTTCCCCCATGTCTAATTCCTCGAGGATCCGCTTATTGTAATGCAGACTATAATAATTATAATATATAATATATCATATATAATAATTGTGATGAAAGACTCTTACACCTTATTTGCTGCTCAGAATCCCCATGAACACCCGAAAGGATTTCTTCGAAAATTATCCGCAATTTGAGTGCGCTCCCGCAGAAAGTTTCGCCAGCCTTCCTAGGCCGAAGAAGTATATAGAGTATTGGTTTGACGGGCCACCAAAGGATTAGCCTGCCCTGGGTGCCCACATGTCTTGGGTCGGCCCTGCAATTGTGCTGTCTGCTTTGTAATCGAATGTACAAGTATGGTAGAGTGCGATTAAGATGGCGCGACACACGGCGAAGCGTTGGAGGGGAAATGAAAGGGAAACAGGAGAATGGCGTGAGTATCCAGCATGCCTCGCATGACCGCGGAGCATAGCCTCTCCAGCACAGTACAAATGCTACCAGCAAACCCGCACACCTCGGCTGCCACTAGTCGAGTGACCTGTCGCCCCACCGAGTCACATGGACTCGCCCGTTTCGCCGAAAGACGAAATCTGGTTTCTGCGCGTGTGCCATCGAATGTTAACTGCACTCTAGAAATCACCATACTACCCAACTATCACGCCACCATCACACAAGTTTCTTCACCTGGTCGGCAGATGCTCATGAACACAGATTACTACCTGGCAGCCCTCTCAGATGAGCTGCTGTGCTGTGTTGTGGTATCTGTGAACATGTAAACTTTGAAAGGGAAATATTTACACTGGTGGGAGGTAAATTTCTTTGTAGTATTTGCAACACTGTCGCATAGCCCCCCCTTGTGTGTCCGGCTGCTCGATGACGTCATGGCTGTTTGGTTAGCTGAGAAAGCAACGTGACGTGTCCAGTTGCCCGGATGTGGGCGTGTAGGTTGAGGTGAGTCGTAGAGTTGGTGTGGCTAGATGGTTTACATTATACTGTGACATAAAATACACAACATTTAATTTTTTGGACGTGTAAAGCAGTGCTAGGCCCAAATTTATAGTGGCACGGATGGCGCAAACAGCATAAGAGGGTGCAGTAGGCAGGTAGGATTGTTCCCCTGTACTGAAACGTGTTTGCGGTAGAGTGTGTTATAGAAGAACGTGGTAAGCGAGTAAAAGGTGAAGTCGTTCCTGTAACGCCGTGAAGGCCTATGGGGGGGGGGGGGTGTAGAGGTATAGCTGTACGAATTCTTAACCTCCGCAGTAGTTGGAGGTGAGTGAGTAGCTTCACGCCCCGTCCGCTTTACCCCCGGGAAAGAACCCTGGTACTTATTGAATAAGAGGCGGGGTGGCCCCCAGAGGTTGTTTGGACGTCCGGAGTTTTGTGAGAATATTGAAGAAGAATAAAGCAGTCATGTATGAGAACTGCACAGTGAAGGCTGAGCATGCAGTCCACAAAGAAGCAGGGCAGCTTGCTGTTGCAGACGCGGGGGACGTTGCCAGTTACCGTGTATTTTGTCTTTGTCTAGCCACAGTAGGCCTATTGGTAATGTAATCCCAACATTATAGGGAAAACCCAACTTGCTTTGATTATTGCATGGGTTGGAAACGGCACATTCAAGTGTTTCAGAGAAGGGCTGCCATGTTGGCTTCAAAGGTGGTGGGCTGTTGCATGAATGAGAAGTTATTGGGTATTTGCATCACTAAGAGGTCTGCTGTTTTGAGTTTAATGCAGGTTGTTAGTACAGGATCACGTATAAGTTAAAATACTTTTGGCCATTTTTAAGGTACTATTTCAGTCTTCCTTTAGAAGGAGCAGAAAGTAATATTGGAATGTTGTTCAGATTAGGCATTGCCTTAGAAAAAATTGGAACAGGTGTCCACTGAATGAAATTCTGGTGTTTTATTTCAGGGATATCCAGCTTGGTCATAATGTAATCATTCATTATAAAACATTATGAAATTTATAGGGTAGTTGCTATATTAAAAGATCCATGAAAACTAGGACAAGCTATGAAATTAACAGTAATAAGGAGTGTTTCAGGAGCCCACCCAAGGGGGGGCTGCCGGGCTGCAGTCCCCCCCACCACCAAAACTGAAATTTAAAAAAACACGTTTTGTAGATATTATGATATCCAGAGTTCTACGTGATGTCTCCTTCAGCCGAAATCAGTCACTGAAATCAGATGATGACTAGTACATTAAAATTTTGAAAAATAAATTAATAAAATTAAAAAATCAAGAAGATAGGACACTGTGTGAGTGATGGAACATGTAGTTATGTTCATATGCATATAAATGAAGTTGCAGGCAGTGTTGTATTGTACTTGCAACATGATTTTTGTAACACAATTTTTAAAATCAAACATAAATTATATATAGCCTCAGGGGCACCAGTTCCCCCCCCCCACCCACCCACCCACCCAAGAAAAAATTCTAGGTCCACACCTGTTTGACTTTAACTTCCAGATTATTTTTTGCTGTGAAAAGCAATATATGTTAGATTTGGAAATTTTCATGCAGCATGTTGCAGCAGTTTTTAATGTTATGTTTTAGACAAACTTCATGGACAGATAACTGACATTTATGCTGCATCTTTTATAGCAGGAAATCATTACCATGGCGAGTGCATATATGGAGAGTGAAAATTCTGAATCTTGTGAGACTGAGTCTGGTTCTGATTCTGAAGTGGAAAATGGTGACCTGACTCGCTTGGAGTCTCAGAAGCCTGGGAACTTGAAGGATGAGTTAGAAGAAGAAGACAGGGTAGGCTTTGTAGCATCACATTCTACTGCAGATATACTGCATTATGGAAGCTTTGTTGTACTGTATTTTATTTCATCCTATGGAGTTTACTCATAGTGTTCAGTATTTATATGTGACATCTGAAACATATAATGTGATGGTGAGAGTTTTGTTTGTGGTTTATTTACTATTGTTCTCTCAAAATTTTTGTTCTTTTTAATACTTTCATAACATACATTGTGATGGTGCTAGGTTTGATCCCAGTTTTGTTGTACCCAAGTTCACCCCTGTGCAAAATGAGCTAATTGTCATATATACAGATCTCCAGATGACCAAAGCATGCAGACAGAGAAGACATGTTCTAATCAAGTTGGCAGGCTAATTATATATGAAGATAAGAGAGATTTCGAGTTATTTGCCATAATTGTTGTGATTAAATTTCGTTCATTGTTAAACCAACAGGCTGTTATACGTGTGTGTCATAAGCATTAAAATGTGTTCTGGTGCACAAAGGCACCGTCATCAGTGTCACTTATGCTTGCTTAGGTTCTACAGGACCGTCTTTGGCAAATTCATAGTTTTTGTAGGCGTTGCAAGTCCGTAAATCTCTAAGACATGTTTACACTTAGCCACGCCTAAAAGATTTAAAATGTAGTTGAACCCATTTATAACAACATCATTTTATGACACCTCGTCTATATAATGTCAGGTATTCTGTGGCACCAATTAATTCATCACTGTTAACCATAACATTACACGTCCTGGTTAGAACAACACTCATTTATAACAACATAAAATATTCATTCCCTTTCATGATGTTATAACTGAGTTCCACTGTATATTGAAAAGTTGAGTAAAAATTTATATATATTTGCTAGTTTTCAGTATGTTTGTATGTGAATGATGTATTTTCCTTTATTGCATTACATAACCCTGTTTAATAATGTGCAAACATCATTATTTTTGCCATCAGTGGTAACTAATTTCGCGTCTGTATTCCTGTTTGTTCGTCACACTGGTTTGTCCTAGCATTCTGTTTTGTATGATCCTCAGATGTAACTTTTCTGTTTTTGTTAGGTTAGCTGAAAAATTCTGGTCACTTGTTTTCGTGTGGTTGTAGAAAGATGCCTTTGTTCCATCCTTTCAGGGGAGCATGTTGACTCCATCTTCGGGGTGACTGAATTTCAGTAAGATGGATGCTGAAGTAATTGGAAAGGGGAGGGGGAGATGTGGGGATGATATAGGAAGGCCCATTTCCACTTTTGTCACTTAGCATCTTGATAGCATGCATACATGGTCATATTTCAAGGCGGTCCTGGGTTTCCATCCATTAACCACAAAATGATGTTGAGAGTGATGAAGGTGCAGCTTTGTTGAAGAGGTGGAGGAGACTTGTGTGTTTCATTATCATGATTGTCATCAAATGGAGTTAGTCATGCCATCTGGTGTTACTGAAATATCATGTGAAACTTTATTTATTTATTTTTTGCTTTTATTCAAAGCAGAACTTACTGTGAAAGTCTGATATTGCTGGAAAAAATCGTATATGGGAAGGTTAATTCGCCTAATTGAGAGGCAGTGCTGGTTCTTTTGCATTAAAAACATTGGCGGAACTGGCATTTTCATGCACAAAAGTGTTGTGCAGTGTCAGTTAGAAAACTCATGGACTCTGTATCTAATCTAATAATGTTGGGAGATAAAAGGGTAGTTTATCTGAACTCGTGTAATCTCAAACAGCATTTTGTGACTATACAGTAACAAGAAACTGTCTTCAGATTTCCATGATGATTTTCCAGATGGAAGTGACGAAGATGACTTGAATCTAATTGCACTTAATTACTACAACTTTATGAGATTAACTGTTTTTTAGAATACTTCTGAATGGAATCCTGCCAATTTTTGTGTCTCTCTGACATGAGTAGTTCTGTTTATGAAACACAATGTTCTTAGTACTCACTGAGTTTGTATCTTGTGTTCATGTCTACTGTTCATTTCCTTATTCATGTAACAATATAATTTCCCCTTGTTACTTACTGTGATTGTTTTCCCCTAGTATGAACATTGTGTATATTTTGGGGAACTTGTACTAGTTTTCGATATATGCAAGTGCCAAATAATGCAAGATGAGAGTCAAAGTAGCAAATGACAGTTTAGTATAAATTACACATACATAGAGCGACAGAAAGTACTGACATGTGTTAATTACCACATAATGAATACTCCCACTTCATAAAAATGGTGAAGGCTCTATACCTTATTAAAAGAAAACAAAATGCTGTGTGGTTTTGTAGGTCACCAGTAAGAAAATAGATAGTGACTTCTTCCCTACATTACCAAGCAAGGACTCTGGAACAATTTTCCTCCCCAGGTCAAACTTACTTTAGAATTACACTTCTGGGCTGAATTTAAAATGAGGATAACATGTCAGCCAAAGAACAGAGAGTGAGGGTCTTGCAGGAGTGGCAGGAATTGCTTCAGTGCATGCATAAGTGAAAGCTCATAATCACAAAAACAGCATTGTGGCACACATGTAACCATATTGTGTCCTGTTTATTGAGAAACTGCATACAGTACCTAACAGTTGTTTAGGCTGGGTTCATCTGGTGTCATAACCCAGAATGCTTATGGAATTAACTGCAGGATGAGGTGTGGGATTCAGTTCCCAGTAGAGAAAGAAGGAAAGAAAGAAATGACTGAAGAAATCTTCTCCTCCTTTATTTCTCTTTCTTCCCTTTTCTAACAGCTGTCCATGGTCCAAAAGGAACAAGAGAGAAGGGGAACAAGGAATGAAGGAAGCAGGAAGAAATCTTTGGTTATTTGTAGTTTTTACACTTATATTTCTCTCTTTTTATTTTCTTTCTTCTTTCTCATCCTCCTGTACCTCTGCTCCCTCCGCGATGATGATGTCATGGACATCTTCTTGGGCATTCTGAAACGAATATTTTCTTAGCAGCGAGCATTGACATGCTGCTACCTAAGTTGTTACTTCAGCAGCCAACCAACTGCTTCTTGTAAAAGCACGAATTTATAGTAACAGTAGTTTGGTTTGATGCTTCAAAATTTTATCTTAAACTGATTAATCCCTCTTGTGTTTCAAATAATAAGATCAGAGTAAACATCTAGACTTGAAGTATAAGAGATGTGTTGAAACTAGAATCCTGCAAGAAGTTTTTATGTATGAAACACATAAATTTAAAATTAAATTTATATCACAAGCAGGGCTGTGGAGTTGGAGTCAGAGTCAGAAGGAGTTTTATGTGGAGCCGGAGTCAGTAAAAATGTACGGATTCTGACCTCAATGTAAAATCTTAACCGGATACTCCAAATCCAGAGCCCTGATAGCTACAGTAACCATTAGACTTATACTTAAATATAGGTTATAAGTGTAAAAAGTAGCCTGATGAGTCACGTGGTGGTGACAAAATGTCATACAGGTTTACCATTATTAATACATATTGAGATTTTATGAAGGAGTCGGAGTCAGAGTTCTAAAAATTGAGGAGTTGGAGTCAGAAGTTTTGTGTACCGACTCCACAGCCCTGATCACAGGTGGTACTTTTGTGTGATAAAGAATATCTCAACATAGGTTGAATATTCACGTGCCGTAATTCACTCCATTAATAAGCATTCCGCAATATAAGCAATGCCTAATATTCAACTTAGGCTGAAAATTTATTTATCTGTAATTATTTGGTTATTACACATAGGGTTCTAAATATACACTTGCCACTTTTATGAACTCATCTATTTATGGTATCTACAGCTCACTTGTTACAAGTGATATGATTTTGGCATACAAGATATACAGCTACACCCATAAACTTTTGTATATTTTTTACACTTGCCTGTAGAATTAAAATAGTGTAAACATTGAGATCTCAACCTAAAACAAACAAACAAACAAACAAATAAACAAACAAACAAACAAACAAACAAACACTCAGCTGTGGTTTATTTGCATAGGCCACTTTGTATGCTGTGAATAGTATCATCGTAACATTTCTGGATGAAACTAATACACAATTCCTGTCTGTATATAACCAGATAAAAAAGTACTCTCTTCTGCCTGAAGTTGAAGATTGGTGGTCATGATGTGAAGTGGAGAACTGCCTGCTTCCAAGTCTACAATAAATGCAGCATGGTTATCTCAAGAGTTGACTGTGAATTGCCAAGCCACCAAGTGTGTGGTATAAGCTTGCTTAAACATTAGCTGTTCAAGTACATATTGAGCAGAACTGAAGAGAGGTTTAATGTATATATGATCTTGGGATTTTGGCTGTGCTAGAAGTTTGAATGCCCATGCTATGACTTGTTGAGAGAGGCATCTGTCCAGTATCCACCTGAGTGGAAGAACGGTTTGTGGGAAGCTGTAAGACGACTGCACTGTGTTATTATTCTGGCTTGTGTCTGTCGATATTGGAACCCTGACTGTTGTTGACGTACATTATTTTGAATTAAGTGTTACCTGGTCTTGCTGTTTCAGGTGCTTGTTTCTCTGAATGAAATACAGAACATCAAGGAGAGAGAGACTCTTGAACAAGTGCTGACATATCTTGAAGGTGTGACAGATGAAATCCTTAAGCCTTCATTCCAAGATATTACCAACATGTTCTCCAATGGAGCGGTATTTTTTATTGATGGGGATTCTTTGTTATTGAATCTTATGGGAAATGCCAACTATGATACAAATAATGATGGACAGTTGTTACATCTTATTTATTTGTGTGAACGGCATTTACAACTCTTCTCCAGAAAGGGTGGAAATTTCGAAGTAATATTTTTTAATGTGTGGAGTCAAGCCTGGTCTGGCAAACACACACTTCTTCTAGCAAGGTCAGCACTAATGAGTCACCTCAGATTCAACATGTCATGCAGAGTCCATGAATTTGACAGTGTGTGGGATGTAAATTTTAGACAAATACTTGAAGAGAGTAACTGTGCCTTCATGTTGACTGATTTTCAAATGTTGGATACATATTGCAAATTGTTCCCCCGTGAGGATCATGTGCTACAAGCGCTGATATTCCATGTCAGCATCTACTACTCACTTGTGGGTTTGTATCTTGGTTGTGTTGACATGAATGATATAGAATTAACTGTTTCTACTTTGAATGCCTTCTACTGCCAACCTGGAGTCAAATTGCAATATGTAAAACTAAGGAGACTGTTGCACAGTGTTGTTACAAGAATTGAAGATGAATGCAGGCTCCTTGTCAATTCAACAAATGCAGAAGAATCACAACTCCCTCCTATGGAAGAGGAGACAGATGTGAGGCATATTGTTACAGTTTCTGCAGCTGCACGGTTACTGAGGGACTCCAGTGCTCCAGAACCTTGTGAAGATTGGATTCGAGCTTTCTTGATCTACTCTGCAGTCTTAGAAGTGTTGCCCCTCCCGTACAGAGGGTGCACTTCATATGTGGTCCAAACCACTGCCTTCACACAGTTTGTGGAACAACTTCACAAACATATGAATTGTATGTTGCAGACAATCCTTCATGGCAACCATAATGTGCAGTACAATTTTTCTACTATATCTGATCTCTGGCATGGGAATTTATTTGTGTCTGTTTTAAAGTATGTGACTGAATATGAAATTCATGAAGGAATTTTGCTGGGTGAACACACTTTGTCTGTTTATGACAGACTGTTGGAGGAAGTGGTTAGACTTACAGGGGAACCACTGTTGAATTTGCCTGTGAAAATTGAAGGGATAGCATTTAGTGAAGGGGCTATTGTGGCTGAAGTAAACTGTAGCACAGAGAACTCTGCTATGTTATTGCCTTCCCTTCGTGGGCTTAACAAACTGGTGCCTACAAATTGCTTGCTTGCTTCTGAATTCTGTGGAGATATTCTTCCAAGAAATAGACATGTTAATGACTTAACTGACTATATTACTAGAAATTCTAAATTTGGAGAGAAGTATCATTGGCATTCAAAGAAACCCATGTCTGATGAGTATGACCATGTAGATGATAACACAATGAAACCTGTGAATAAGAACCAGTTGAAGAAGCATGATAGGATTAAAAGTAAGTATGCACATTTCATGTCAATATATGGATCCAGTATTGAAGGAAGGTCTGATAGTTCAAGGAGCATTGTGTGTGAAAGTGGAAATCCATCTAAGATAAAGGTCAATAAGACAAAGAAGCCTGGGAAGAAGGCACAGGAAGCAACAGAGAATAACCAGAAAAAATTACAAGCTGAACATGAGGAATCAGATAAAATGTTGTTTGATGTCTGTGAAAGTGGAACCTCATCTAAGAAAAGAGTTGATAAGGCGAAGAAACCTGGAAAGAAGACTCAGAAGAGAGAAGAGAATAAGGCAGAGAAAATAAGAGAGAATAATCGGAGAAAATTACAAGCAAAGCGTGAGGAATCAGATAAAAAGTTGTTTGATGTGTTCAAGGAAACTTACAAAAGGTATAGGGAGAGGGGATCATATCATGAAGCTTTGGATGAAGTGAAACGTGTGGAGAGGAAAGTGAAGACAGAGCAAGTGTTACGGAGTGTACTGTTGCATATGGTTAGAATCCTTTGGTATCTGTGGGAGGATGAGTGCAAACGATTTCCTGTTGTTTCAGGAAGGAATCTTGAGTATGCTAAGGAACTGTTCCTAGTCATTCGGAGGGTATTGAAAGACTTTAAAAGTATTGCATTAAGTGATGATGACGCCAAATTTCTTGGATGGTGTCTGTGGAAGATGGGTCTAGAGAGAATTGCCCAGTGCTGGAATTTGCCAGGACCATCAGGGGGTACTACGAACCAGTCATATTTTATTGGAATGTCTTGGATTGACTTTCAGCTGCTTCATCTGGGTCCAGAGTTGGAAAGGGAAGTGGGAAGTACTCCAGATAGTAGAGTTGAAGGTTTTGTACCTGATGATTGGCAGAGGAAACTCTTTGACAGTGTGGATAAACATCAGTCTGTGTTGGTGGTAGCTCCTACATCATCAGGAAAGACATATGCCTCATACTACTGCATGGAAAGAGTTCTTCGTGAGAGTAACGATGGTGTAGTTGTGTATGTGGCACCCACCAAGGCATTGGTGAACCAAGTGGCAGCAACGATATATGCAAGATTTAAAAACAAAGATATGCCACCTGGTAAGTCAGTTTATGGTGTGTTCACAAGAGATTATCGCACTAATGCACTGAACAGTCAAATTCTGATTACAGTTCCAGAGTGTCTTGCGCTACTTCTGCTGTCTCCGCGCAGACATAGCTGGGTAAAGAATTTGCGTTATGTCATTTTTGATGAAGTACACTGTTTAGCTGGACAGGCTGGGGGCTTCTCGTGGGAGTGTTGTCTGCTTCTTATTCGATGCCCATTTCTTGCATTGTCAGCCACAATAGAAGATCCAGGCTCTCTTTGCAGGTGGCTTCAAGAGATGCAACATTTTAAACACACGCAGGACATTGCAAATGGCTGTGAAAAGCCCAATGATATGTATGGAGTGAATTTGGTGGTGCACCCAGATCGCCATGCTGATCTCAAAAAACATATTTATTGTGAAGATGGGCAGTTCCATCATGTACATCCATGTGCCTACTTGGATCGTGCTCTGATTATAGCAGAAGGACGCATTCCACAGAGTATTACTCTTTCCCCAGACGAAGTGCATGAGCTGTACAATGCCATGAGTTCTGTGGGGTCACAGGACCCTCGACTGAATGATCTTCATCCAGAAGTGTTTTTTTCCATGTGCACAAGTGGTTTCATTTCGAGAAAGATGGTCAGAGATTTTGAAGCAAGACTGAAAAGTTTACTTGAGGACTGGGCTACTGAAGATGGTGCAGCTTTTGAATCAGTTGTAATAGCACTAAGAATGGTTACAGAACCTCTGGGCGATGTAAGTGAAAGAAGATTCATTCAAGAAAATTTTATTCCCTTTGTCCAGAGACTTCAGGAACAAAATATGCTGCCAGCCATTGTCTTCTCATATAACCGGTCATTAGTGCATACCTTTTTTGAAGATGCCACGGAATATTATGAAGATGTTGTACGGCAATATGAGGACAGTAACAAGGAAAACAAGTCAGAGCATTGTAAGAGACTGGGGAAGGATGGAATGCAAGACGGAAACCCAAAAGATAAAAAAGGCAATATTGATTGCCTTGATTTCCGTGTGTCCAGAGGAGTTCCTGGTAGAAATAAATACGAAGCATCCTTGAATTTGTTACGCAATGCAGACACACGTTCTGGTTCAGTCATAGGTGTTGGCCATGCAGATGAGAAGGTAGTAGGGTTTATTGAACATAGACTTTTGAGAATAGGTTGCAAGCAAGACCACCTATTTCCTCGAGGACTGAGTGTGGGTATAGGCATGCACCATGGTGGGTTGAATGCCAAAGAGAGAAGTGCTGTAGAAATGCTTTTCCGGATGAAAGTACTGAATTTGGTGTTTGCCACAGGAACATTGGCTCTTGGCATTCATATGCCTTGTAAGACAGTTGTAGTAATTGGTGACAGTCCGTTTCTGAACCCTTTGGAGTTCCACCAGATGTCAGGTCGAGCAGGCCGACGAGGTTTTGATACTGAAGGGAATGTTGTGTTCATGGGTCTGAATGAGCGGAAGATGCGCAGATTGTTGACAGGGAAACTGCCAAGGATGGTTGGAAATTTTCCATTGAATGTAACCATGGTCCTACGATTATTGCTTATGGTGAGCGACATCACTTCTAATGCTGCCCACAGTAAAGAAGTTACCCGTGATGCCTTGTCCAGGTGTGTATCTTTCTGGAGTATTTGTGTTCATACATTCACTGCTGTGGAGAGTAAGGTGGTAACTGATCTATGGTGTCAGTCACTTTCCCTACTTCTGACTGCTTGGCACCTTAAAAATGAGTAATCTTATCTGAAGTCATGTGTAAAACCAGAATTATTCCTTGAAATGTAAATTCATTGCCATTGTTCATGTATCAGTGTAGGTTGACTCCTTTCATTTTGCATAAAATTTAAGTTGCAATCTGCCTTAAATCAAAACTGATAACTCAGCTCATGTATACTGTCTGAGAATTTCAGTATACGAGTATTTTACAGGTATGAATGGCTTTCAGGACACTAAACTGTTGTTTAGGTGCAGTGACCGTGTTATGTGGGTCCCTGTCACCACGACATGGCGCGTCCTCAGGTTGCGGATGGAGGAACGGCCTCCAGTTATGGAGGGTAGCTGCGAATACATTGAATAAGCAGTTGCGGACAGCTGACAAGGGGTGGTCCTCCAGCTTGGGGGTTGGGCGAGGTGCTAACAACTCCTTACCATAAAAATTATGATGTTACGAACCATTACACAATGCCTCGGACGTGGACCGATTCTTTGGTACGACCCCAGCTATGGAAAAAGGATATGAGTTTTGGAACATGGAATGTGAGAAGCATGTATAGGTCAGGGTCACTTATGACAGTGGCCAGGGAATTAGCTAAGTATAAGTTAGATTTAGTGGGTGTACAGGAGGTTAGGTGGGACAAAGAAGGGACTGTAAGAGCCGGGGAGTATACTTTTTTCTATGGCAAAGGGCAGGAAAATCATCAATTGGGAACAGGTTTTTTTGTGCACCAGAGAATAGTATCAGCAATCAAGAGAGTGGAGTTTGTTAGTGCTAGGATGTCATACATAGTGCTGAGAGGCCGCTGGTGTAATATCATTGTTCTGAATGCGCATGCACCAACAGAAGAGAAAGGTGATGATTCAAAGGATAGCTTCTATGAGGAATTAGAAGGGGTTTTTGATCATTTTCCTAAGTACCATATGAAAATTCTGTTAGGAGATTTTAATGCAAAAGTGGGGAGAGAGGATATTTTCAAACCGACTATTGGGAATGAGAGTTTACATCAGGATAGCAACGATAATGGTGTTAGAGTAGTAAACTTTGTCTCATCAAAGAATCTAGTTGTTAAGAGCACCATGTTTCCACACCGAAACATTCATAAAATACACCTGGACCTCTCCTGATGGGAAGACTCACAATCAGATCGATCACATATTGATAGATAGGAGACGGCATTCCAGTATACTCTACGTGCGATCTTTCAGGGGAGCTGACTGTGATACTGATCACTATCTGGTGGTTGCGAAAGTTAGGGAAAGACTGGCAGTAAGTAAACAAGCAGCACAGAAGTTTGATGTAGAGAGATTTAATCTCAAGAAGCTAAGTGAACTAGAGGCTAGGAAACAGCATCAGCTTAAGATCTCAAACAGGTTTGCAGCTCTGGAAAACTTAAATGTTAGTGAGGACATGAATAGGGCTTGGGAAAACGTTAAAGAGAATATCAAAATCTCGGCTCAAGAGAGTCTAGGTCTACACGAACGGAAGCAGCATAAACCATGGTTTGATGCAGAATGTGCAGAATTTTTAGATAAAAGGAAGCAGGCTAAAATTCAGTGGTTACAGAATCCAAACCAAAGTAATGGAGATAATCTGCACAACATAAGACGTGAAGCTAGTAGATATTTCAGGAACAAAAAGAAGGAATATCTGAAAGCTAAAATTAATGAACTTGGAACAAACAGTAAGAACAATAATATCAGAGACTTGTATAGGGGTATCAATGAGTTTAAGAGGGGGTACCAACCTAGAATTAATGTAGTAAAGGATGAGAAGGGTGACCTGGTTGCAGACTCCCACAGTATTTTGGCTAGGTGGAGGAATCATTTCTCCCAGCTGTTGAATATACACGGGGTTAATGATGTTAGGCAGACTGAAGTACACACAGCAGAGCCACTAGTGCCTGAGCCCAGTGCCTTTGAGGTTGAGATGGCTATTGAAAAACTAAAAAGTCACAAATCACCAGGTATTGATCAGATTCCAGCAGAATTGATTAAAGCAGGGGGTAGGATTATTCGGTCTGAAATCCATAAACTTATTATTTCTATTTGGAATAAGGAGGAATTGCCTGAGGAATGGAAGGAGTCGGTCATTGTGCCTATTTATAAGAAGGGTGATAAAACAGATTGTAGTAACTATCGAGGCATATCACTTTTGTCGACTACATACAAAATTTTATCCAACATTCTTTTGTCAAGGTTAACTCCATATGCAGAGGAAATTATTGGGGATCATCGGTGTGGATTTTGACGTAACAGGTCAACTACTGATCATATATTCAGCATTCGTCAAATACTTGAGAAAAAATGGGAATACAATGAGGCAGTGCATCAGCTATTTATAGACTTCAAGAAAGCCTATGATTCAGTTAGGAGGGAGGTCTTGTATAATATTCTCATTGAGTTCGGTATCCCCAGGAAACTAGTAAGGTTAATAAAAATGTGCCTAAGTGAAACGTATAGCAGAGTTCGGGTAGGCAAACATTTGTCTGACACGTTTCCTATTAAGAATGGCTTGAAACAAGGAGATGCTCTGTCGCCATTGCTTTTCAACTTTGCTTTAGAATATGCCATTAGGAGGGTTCAGGCAAACCAGGAGGGCTTGAAATTGAATGGTACACATCAGCTTCTGGGTTATGCTGATGATGTTAATATATTGGGTGGAAGCATACATAGTATAAAGAAAAATGCAGAAGATTTAATGATTGCTAGTAAGGAGATTGGTCTAGAAGTAAATGCTGAGAAAACTAAGTACATGGTCATGTCTCGAAATCAGAATGCAGGACACAATCACAACATAATTATAGATAATAAATCGTTTGAAAGGGTGGAAGAATTCAAATATTTGGGAGCAACCCTAACGAATCGAAACTCCATTCATGAAGAAATTAAGAGCAGATTGAAATCGGGGGATGCTTGCTATTATTCGGTGCAGAATCGTTTGTCTTCCAGGTTACTATCCAAAAACACAAAGATTAGGGTATACAGAACTATAATTTTACCTGTTGTTCTGTATGGATGTGAAACTTGGTCTCTCACACTGAGGGAGGAACAAAGACTGAGGGTGTTCGAGAATAGGGTGCTGAGGAGGATATTTGGGCCTAAGAGGGATAAGGCGACAGGGGATTGGAGAAGACTACATAATGAGGAACTTAATGACCTGTACTCATCACCAAATATTATTCGGGTAATCAAATCGAGAAGATTGAGATGGGCGGGGCATGTGGCACTATGGGGGAGGGGAGAGGTGCATACCGGATTTTGGTGGGGAGACCTGAGGGAAGGCGACCACTTGGGAGACCCAGGCGTAGATGGGAGGATAATATTAAGATGGATATTCGGGAAGTGGGATGGGGGGCATGAACTGGATTGAGCTGGCTCAGGATAGGGACAGGTGGCGGGCTCTTGTGAATGCGGTAATGAACCTTCGGGTTCCATAAAATGCGGGGAATTTCTTGACTAGCTGAGAAACTGTTAGCTTCTCAAGAAGGCCTCTGCTCCATGGAGTTAGTTAGTTAGTTAGTTAGTTAGTTAGTTAGTTAGTTAGTTAGTTAGTTAGTTAGTTAGTTAGTTAGTTAGTTAGGTGCAGTGATACATTATTACATCAATAAACTGTTCTTTTTCTTAATAATATGTGGCATACATGATTATAAAATGATCTCTCTACATAAATAATTACATGAACTGTTTATGTGTAAGTACAGTTAACATAATAATGTGTAATTAACTTCTAATCAATTATGCTTTTCTTAGACGAAGTGTGGGTATTTACTAAATCAGAATGTAGTGAAGAGGGAAGAATGCGTTATATGTACTGGATTTCAGCTGGCACAAGAAAAAAGATTCACCGTGCATGTGATTGCCCTGTATTTGAGAAAGTGACGTTAACGAATCCTGCCCAGCAGTGGTAACGAGTGTGACTGCATATGTTAACTGTATTGTGGCTGGCTGCAAATGTGGAGTACCCTGTATTTTAAGACAGCCATGATGTGTGTTTTGAGATGTAGGGGTTTGTGCTGTACGGGTTCTGTGTTGGCATTGTCAATCATTCATGCAGGGTATTCTTTAAGATACAGCCATAACTTAGGGAAAATCATTCGGAGTAGAAAATATAATTAAATAATTTTACAATTTTTAAGTGTTACTGGTTTACACTTTCTCACAATTGAAGGTTTGCTGATGATGAATCTCCTTGGTTAGAACATTTGAAGCAGTAACAGTGATGTGTGACTGGTCAGAAGCCCTTTGATAGGTGCTGCAAATGTATATGTATCTCCTGTTTTCTGTGCATGCTACATGTCATGTGGATCTCATCCTTGATTTAATCACCATAATATTGTTTTATAAAGAGTGCAAATCAAGTGATAAGGCAAGAACGGAAACTTACTTGGTATTTGTGTTTTTACAAAAAAAATTTCAGGAATTATTTTTTCAGATAATCAGGTGAAATTTATCCTATATGCTTAGATGGTTGTACTGTGAATGAAACTTGCCTTTGTAGAGCAGTTCAGGTTGTCAGGATCGTCTGTTGTTTATCTCTCGGTTTCAAGATGTGTTATGATTAAAGGTAATGCAAGATTTTAAATTTTTACGGTAGTATTAAGATTATTTTACCTATTGTGAAGCTTTTATTGTGACTGGATACATTAACACACTGTTGGGCTACCAGCCACATGAGATGGTTAAATGGTGAACAAACGAATGTTTCAAGAACCATCACCATCCTTGTCATTAAGGGGCTGATGACAGGGACTGAGATAGTTGTTGGAATGTTGGTTCATTTGCTGTTTAACCAACTGACATGGCTGGTAGCCCGAGAGGTTTCTTTTGTGTTGAGATTATGGTTTGCTGCTATGTGATGCCATGTAGTTTGTACCTAACGAAACAGGCAGTAGGCATCTCCAATATACTGGCACCTGTCTGCGAATTAACATGATCTTACATCCTAGAAGACCCGAATCTTTAAAGTGTGTCACGCTGATTTTCCTAGACACTCATTTCTGAATAGATTCACTGTAGTCATTTCTTGAGGTATTAAGTTCATATATGTGTAAATTGTAGTTAACGGTAAGTTTCTGCATAATTTTGATGTTGTTATTGGAAGGAAAATACTGTGTATTATTTTGAATATTTAGATCATACATGGTCTGTTAACTAGATGCTGTACGTAATTGTGTTGACAGTAAGCACGACATTATTCCGTGCATTGTAGGAAGTTAATTTTGCTTTGTAGGGCTCTTACATTGTTGAACTGCTGTTTGGTCTATCAAACAGTTCCAGAGCTGAAGGTACAAATGAAGCATTTCTTTGCATTTGCTATGCAGTTGTTGATGCTGCAGGTGAGTTCTCCTGATTTGCCCATAATTTCATTCTTAGAAAAGAGTCGTAAATCAAGCTTTGAAGTTTTTGCAGTGGTATAGCCGACAATTCCGTTCTTCTGGACTAAAGGTAATCAATTCTCTGAGTTGCAAGGCAACAGTGACCTCCTCATCTTGGACATTTTGATCCTTGAAGACGAGGCCACCGTGTAGACTTGAAACGTCAGAAACTGATTACCTAGTGACGCGGTGTCATATTCCAGATGAACAGTGTCTTCAAATTGAAAATCCACTTTTCCAGCTGAAGTGAATAGTGTATACTAGAGATAAGGAGTTTTTTTTTTTTTTTGGAAATAGTGTCAATCTTCTCCTCAGCTTTTCCATCGGTTCATTCAGTGTTTCCAGATTATAAACGCAGATCACATCTGTCAGATATTTCCACAGTTGTAAAGAACAAGAAAGCCTAAGATGTTTTCCAATAATGTATAATCTTTAAAGAATTTTAAAAGAATCACAGTTACAGTAGATATATAAGCTGTGGTTCTGTCCTGAAACCATACTGCTTCAATTACATACTGTGTTGATATTTTAAAAAAATTATTTATTAAAGTGGTGAAGTAGATGGAGAGTGTTACAATTTTTGCAGAGGATTTATGCAACACATATTGAATTGCATGCATTAGGTTTTTGTGATGGATGCTGTATCAGGCACTCGTATTCGACTATATATAAATGTAACCAAAAAACTGAAACAAGGCTTTATTGGACTGAAAGTATGTTCAAAGAATAAAATTGAATGGTTGATAATGGATGGCAGCTGTATGTATAACTGCTGTATTAAACGTCTTGGTCATAATTTTTGAGGATGACGAATAATTTGTCTGTTACCCTTTCATTAAAAGATATTTGAACGTACTGTTTTATGTCTCACCTGGGGACAAATTTTCCCACAATGCAATGAGCCTCTTGTTTGTTAAAACTAAGTGAAACTTGTGGTTGCAGTTAATAATTTTGCTGTTGAGTAACTAGCAGCTGGGTCATACTTCATGAGCTGAATTTTTTTAAGTTCCCTTCAACCATGGAGGGCGTGAGAAAGAAAATGGAAATTGAATTACATCCTTCATCTGTTAGTAAATATGATGAAAGTGGTTTGGGAATGAATACTTGTAGATGCCATTTCCATTGTCACTCTGTTAGCCTGTCAGGTGAAGTATTTCCACATCAAAATTCTCCTAGAGCTGGCTTCCAAATCAGCAGAGATGCCTGGCTTGAAATTTATTGCATTCATAACAAATGGACATACGTACCTACCAAGTCTCTGAATGCATTAAAGAAATTAGTTCTGGAGATGCATATTTCAGAAGGCCACCAATGGTGACGAGGGTGGAGGAAGAATGACACGTTGCAGGTGTCCATAATATTACAGGCCCATAAAGATAAAGGTTAATCATGACTTCACTATTTGAAGGTAACATTTTTATTGCCATTCACAGGAGGACAGAAGTTCAGTGTCGTAAATCATGAATGTTGTGTCACATTGAAAAGCTAATTAAATTTCATTGCTGTGATGACTTAAAATACTGTTAAATGCTCTTAAGTACTGTTTATGAAGCATGTTCTGGAATAATTATACAAGAGCCATTCAGGTTAGTTGAAGGAATTCAGGTGTAGCTTTTATTATTTTTATGTAAACACTGAAAAAATGTAATTTATATTTTTAAAGGGTTTATTAGATGACAAAGGTAACCCACAGTTCGTGACTGGCATCATCACTCACCTCCACTACCATGAACCGGGAAACTTGGCATTTGTGTACCTCCTAAGAAGTGGGGCTCTGAGGAGGCTGTGTACACCAGAGAAAGGTGGTAAAGTCTCCAAGGAGACACAAATGAAGGTCGTTCTTGTGCTGAGCTATTTGTTTGCACCTCTTGTTCTTCACAAGAGGGCTTGGAATATTAAATACAACAATTCAAGAGTGGTGTTGCCTCCACTTCCACCAGAAATTAAGATGGTAATTGTAATCACAGCCTTTTGTAAATATGTAATTGTGGATAGTTTTTTCTTCAGATGGTACTCCGCAGTGTAACATTTTTTCTTGTGTGTTACTGTGTTGGAGTGTTATTGTCACCACACCAACATTTTTCACTGTACTGTCTGTCATATTATTATAAGGAATTGTTTCATGAATTTGGGTTTACATTTTCATTCATTAATTCAGGTTCTTTAGATTGTAAGGATTTGTTTGCTGCAAACTGCTTTTTGGAGACCAAGCATGTATAGGGGTGGCTGGACAGTTGCTCTATATGCATTCCAAAAATTCATAACCAATACTATGTAAGTGTAACAAGGTGGAAGGAATTAAAGCATTTGGCAGGAGAGGTGACACTAAAACAGGTATGCTTGACATTATGTGTGGTGTGGGAAACATTGACAGAATTTGGTCTGCATGCAGAAAGCATGAACTGAATACACAGAAACCAGAATGCAGAACATAAATTTTTAATTTTACCTAGGGTTTTGTATGCATCATGTGCAATAAAAAACATAAACTACTGATAACAGGAAAATTTTATGAACGGATGCTATGCACAAGCTACACTAGGGTGTCATTTTTCTTAGCACATTTTTATAAAATTAATTTTGTGAACAGGTCATAAGTTTTCAGGATTGCTTTGGTGTTGTATCTCAGCTTTGCCAAGTAAAGGGTTAAAAGACATTGAAGACATTGTCTCATTTTGAATGTCTCGGCGGGCAAAATAACACTGTGGTGCAGGCAACCTTTTGCCCGCAGGTTATGGGTTGAGCATCACTGCATTACAATCAGTGGTTTTTTAGAATATACTAACTAATTTGTTGTAACCAGTAAGATCGTTGGAAATTTATGAATACAGTTAGATCACACCCCATTTCATATTTGCCTAGACATTTTCTGCACCGATGAATTGTATAAGAGAGACATATAATATGGGACATACCACATCTCCAAGTAATTTATTGAACTTGAAAATACAAAAACCGTTTAACAGGCAGGAAGGCAAGTACATGGACGGCACTGCCAAGTTCAGCACACTAATTTTCAAAGTCTCCGTCCTGGAATCTAGTGCACTTACCCCATTACTTGATCCATGATTGCAGCATATGACCCCAAGTAATTTATCTCTACTGTATGAACTTATCAGTAAATGGAAATTGCTGCAGTGAGATTTTTTTTTTTAATATTCAAAAGAGTCTGATCATGATAAGATGTTAAATTGGACTGTAGGGAGTATGTCATACAGCTGTGAAAACTTTTACTTGCATGAAATCAGAAACATATGACACAGGGACATTGAACTATAACTGCAACTATGTGTGTAGTTCTGCAGTTGATCTGTTTGAATCTTATCCTGTTTGGTATGTCCACCATGGATGCCTTGCAGAAGTATATTTAATATCAACAGGAAAACCTACTAAATGATATATTTTCCTCGTCATAATCATCTTGTGTTACATAATATTGCTGTAGCTGTTTTCCTGAAGAAACCACAAAACTTAATGGCACAGCATTCTGTATTTAATGCCATTTGGCATGTTGTGTATGCATTTCAACAGATCTATATCTCATATCATTACCAAGAACAGCACTTTAACGTAAGTCAACTAGGTATAAGTAAGCTTAATGGTTCATGGTTCAGTGTATAATACATATCATTGAAATGTTAAATACATTTTTGTTTCTTCATCATGTGCCACGGCAGTGAAGGATGCATTCAAGTGAGTGTAAGTTAGCATCATTTGTGCATGCACATGATATGTAAGAAATTTTACCAAACTTAACAGTGTTGAGTGTATTTGGGGATAGTGTGAGAAGGTGGTGAATTCCAGCACATGTCCAAATGCAGTTGCAGAAATAAAACATTGGTGAAAATGCAGTACCCATATGCATGTGACTGTTGCATCTGTATGCATAAAATTTCCAGTTGACAGCGTCAACTGATTCCCTTAGCAATCTGATAAATGATGATTATGTACCAAAAAGGTGGCCACAGTGTGTGTTAGTAGTAGTACTGTGCAGTTACTTGCTTCAGGCAGTGTAATGTGACGGTACAATAATGAAAACTGCAGTTTTCTCTTGTGTAGATACACACAAGTGTATTGAAGGAAAAGAGGTATGTGTTTGACAAACTGTGTTTGGTATTTAGTTTTTATATATTATGCAACACTTGAATATCACAGTTTTCTTTTTTCGGATTTTTGTGATAACTACTGTGAGGAATTCGTATCTGACAGTAGTAGTCGTATCTGTACTTTCCATTCTTCTAATTTGTGTATATTATGTGAAGTAATGATTACAATGTCATGTTCTGTTTTGGGATATTTGAGATCAGAGACACATTCTTAAAAGGGAAAACAAATGACAGTGTGTCAGCAGATGTGCGTTTTGTAGTCCTTTTTGTTCCACATCTCTATCTTGTAGAGTTTTTTGGTGTATGTGACATGTACTGTGTTTTACTGCTGAGTAATCGCTTCTATTTCACCTGAATGGCTTATGTAGAGACCCTGCCTGCCCGCCTGCTCTACGTTTCTTAATGGGCATAAATTTGTGTACTGCGAAACCGTGTAGCATCATTAACCTTTTAAAGCCTAGCGGTAAGTTTACGTACCACCAGGTTTAACATTAAAATATTCTACGTTGTGCCCACATTGCGTTTATGTGTTTTGTATGGATCTCAGAACAAACAGCAACTTTTGCCTTATAAAACATTAAGAGATCGGTTTTTATAACCGAAGTGGAGAGTGTTTACAGTGCGGTACGCACTGAGTCCTTATATAAAACAGGCACACTTCATCTTTAAAGGGTTAAAGTAAAGAACACCGCAGTGAAACTTGTTACTATATTACAGAGTACACCATTTGCAATGTTGTTTTATGTCCTTTCTGTGGATGCCACAGGTGCTGGAAATGTACAATGAGGAAGTCATGTGCATATATGACAATTACTTCAAGTGTGTAGCAAGTGACTGTGCGGACAAGCTGGGAGATGATGACACTCTGCCACTGTCAGGAGTCCGTATCAAGACAGGAGGGAATTTAAGGCCAAGTACTGGAGGTAACCCATTTAAAATTGTAGTGTTTCTCATCAGTAACATTTCCATAGAGTTTGTGAGGGAAAGTGCTGGTCCCATCGATTCATTTGTTAACTGTATTATTGGCACAACATGCTGGGGGGAATTTCTTCACTGACAAATATTGTTGTGGTCGTAGAGCTTTGACCACTGATTTTGAAGTGATGGGATTCATGTTATAATTAGGGTTTTCAGGACTTTTCATATATGCTGTTAGTGAATGGTTAAGGATATAAGTGTGCAGTGAAGTGTTCTGAGCTGATCAGCTAGGAGAAGTGAGGATCCGTTTTTAGAGGCTTGCATGATCTGCAGTAGTGCTCTGGAAGTGCAGTTTAAATGTACTCACCTACGAGAATGTGTTCATGAGCAGACTAACCATACATGTCGTACAAATATTTCTGTACTGACCTCTGGTCTTTCTGGTCTACATCTAGTGGCTGTAGGTATGCCTACGGCCTCGCTGTCTGTCATCAGGGGTGGTTGTGATAAGTGAGATTCATAGACGTGTCTTCTCACACGTGCGGGCGGGGGCATGCACGCATGTGCTCACACACACACACACACACATGCAAGACACTCTGGCCAGCATGCATGTACATATTTTTATTATTCAAACGTGATCACGTATCACATCTCTGTGATGCTTCAGAGCTTTAGATTTTTACACTGTACTCGCACAACAAACTACTGTATTATATGTCAATTTTTAGATGTATTCACAAAGTTCTAAAGCAGGATGGGTTTGTCATGTCAATTTGTCTGCCTGCATGGAACAACTTGGCTCCTGCCAGGCAGATTTTGGTGAAATTTTATATTGGACTGTTTGGCTAAGTAATATATGTTGAGAAAATTGAAGTTTCATTAAAGTCAAATGGAAACTCTATGTGAAGAGCTATGTACATTGTGACTACTGTGGTTGCTAATGTCACTGTGGTAGTGGTGGTTACAAACGTTGCCATTTATTTTGTAGCTGCTTTGGTGGCCTTTATTACCAAAGTCACAAATGTTCCTGTTTCGGTAAGTGATACATACAGTTAGAATATTATGAAGTACTGTATTCCTGCATGTACTGCCTGTAGTATTGATTTACATTTATCACCTGTTACAGGTCCTATGACTCTTGAGAGGTACATTTTAGAGAGCTGTGAACCACGAGCGATTTGCTCTTTATTTGCTGCCCTCTCAGGCCACACAGACAGGGGACTGTATTCACATCACAATATGGTCTCCAACATACGCCATCAGGTATACAAGTTTCACGTAATTTTTTATACGTTTTTATTAAAGCTTGCAATTCTGTATCAGTTTACTGAAGATTAGTATTGTTTTCTTTAGATACTTCAGACAGAGCTGATAGAACACTTAGAAGGCACGTGGTGACAGCTGTCTGTCTGTAATTCTTTGCTGTTATTCAAGATTTTGTTGCCACTAACTCAGTCCAGTTTCCCTCCAGCCATAATGTGGAAAGGTCGACTACAGCAATAAAACTGAGCTCTTAATTGAGACATGACATGTTGTGGATTTTTCTCAGAACTGTGTGTGAATATGACAAGAGTCCAACACCCATAATAATACTGTACCATTTGGTATTGACGTGTCTCACAATTTTATTCTTCCTCTGTCACCACAGTTTGTTCCTTCCAGAATGTCTTCCAAAAACTCATTAAACTGTAGTGAAGGTGGAAATCAATTGTCAGAACTTAAGTGCTTATGAAAGGAAATTTCAGAAAATCACGTATGGTTTAAGTAATTTTCCTTGCTCTTAACACTGTAAAATTAAAATTCCATCTCAAAGCAACATGGATAGTGTGTACATCAGTATTCAGTTTTATAGTGCAAGTATTTAAATAAATCTGAATGAAAGAGAGACTTGGCTCCTATTACAGTACTGCATGTGAAGTTAATGCAAAAGAAGTGTGTTGTATATTCAAAATGCATTTTTGCTGCCACATATTTTCTTGACCTATATAATCACCAATTCCAATGATATATCTGCTTCTCAAGATCCTGATATGACATGGATGTGAACAGATGGAAAAAAAGTTCAAAACCTGTTAGCCATAGCATGAACACTGGAGACATTTGAAAGTAAATTTCCTTCTTCTGTGGTTGAATACTACACAGTATGAGTATTAAACTAATTATTTATGTAGCTCAAACTTTCAGTTTACTTTTAACCATGACTTACATGAATCCCATTTTAATGTCAGTGACAATTTATTACTTGTGGTTGTGACAGGTTTTCACAGATATAAAGGTGGCACCCATTGTGGAGTTGGATAAAACATATAATGGATATGCATGGGATTTCTACAACCATGGTATTGCAGCTGCAATCAAGAATGACAATCGTCTGAGACAAGGTGAAGATTTTACTTTGCTGTATGACTTCTTATTGATGTTGAGAGTTATAAAGGTATCTCTGTCAGAACTTGAGCCAGTTGATAAAAATGATCAAGTTCTCAAAACATTCACTGTCATAGAAGAGAATTTTGCTTCCAGGTTTTACAAAGCTTATAATGTGCAAAAGAACTGAGAAACTTAACGCTTCTGCTGTCTTGCAGGGGGAAGTTCTATGGTCACAAGGCCTGTTGGTGTATCGTAGTGCAATTTTTATTCACCCTTGTTGAAAAAATTTGTGTAGGACACATCCATACGATGTGTAGGTGCCAGGATCTGGAAGTCAGTATTTCCAAGTTGCAGTCTACAAGATTAATGTCAACTGATCTGTAGCATTTCCTGAATTTTAGGTTAATGATGTTAAGCAAAGATTAATTTGTAAGATTGGTGCAAAATTATGTTTTTTGATAAACACATTTTTTTGTCACAGAATAGGATCTAGTAATGCCTATGTCTGTCACAAGTATGTCATGTGTGCATGTGTGTTCAAGTTAGCTATTTCTTAGCACCTTTCCTGACCTGATCTCTAGATGGTTGCCAGATTGACTACAGTACATTAAGGTTCATTGCTGTACGAACTGAATTAGCACTTTTATAAAGTACAAATTCTTTTAAAATTGCACTGTTGGACTACGTAAATTACCAAGTTGTGCCGCATTTCTTAAAAGCATAAAGAAAATTAAAAAAATTATGTGAATATGTATTTTGAAAACTATTTAAAACCATGAGGACTGTGAGAGAAAAGGGAAAGACATACATTTTATTCCAAAATACTGACTAGTTTGTTGATGTGAGGGAGGCTCTGGCAACCCCACTGGGTTGCTTGTCTGTGAAGAGAGTTTAGCAAGCGTCATATTCATTAGGTATTTGTCAGACACGGATACTTACTGGTAGTCTGTGTATGTGTGAGTGGATACATGTATTTTATGAGACACTGTATTAATAAAACCAGAAGGTGTAAACTTGATAATTTTAACTTTCTAGTGCAGCGTATGTCATGCATATGACATCTTGTGTCCAGCTATGCAGTGTCCTGTATGACTGATTCCATACTTTTAAAGCAGAAAAATTAACTTCAAACTTGCATTTGTTGTTCGAACAAGGTACATTTCAGAATTTGCCGTGACCTGTGCTGATCTAACTTGTACATAGATTATGATCGGTCCTACATCAGTAGAATATATATCAGCCTAGAAACAATACTTGTTGGAAATTAGACATCATAAACAGCAGCCTTCCAGTCTTTTGGTGTGTATTTGTAAAAGAAATATGAAGATTAGTATAACTACTTTCTTCAGCAACTGTGGGAAGTATAATGCATTTAGAATAAGCTGTGTGTAACCTTACAAGATTACTGGAACAGATGTCATAATTAATATTTTGTTACATAGCCATTGGCAAGAAATAGTGCATTTGTGCAAAAGTTATGACAGTTTGGATTTTATAGTATTTTGCTGTATCTGTTCCACAAATGACTCAAAAATTGTGCATGTCTCACAGTTCAAAATTTATTGATCTAGACACTCAGTACTCTTTGAGCTCTCATTTTGGTATGCACTGAGAGAGGCGGCAGTATTTCTTTGTAGTGGGTTGCAGCTGTTCTCCTGTACCTCGTTTTGATTTTAAGTATTGGATTGCACATCAGTCAGACAGTATCATCGTCAGAAGGTAACGAAAATGAATGATGTTAGTTTATTGCAAATGTGTACCTGGTTGTAATCCCAGTATTTTAACCAGTGTTTTATAAACTTTTACCTGTTGTTATATTTATATTCGGCTGTTTACATTGCCTTTGGTAATATGTTTTTAGATTAATATTGTTGTTTTGTTCATGAAACACAAGTGTTGTTACAAAAGTAATGCCTTCTTTTTCTCTCAAAGGACATAGTTCTAGTTTCAGCAATTTCATAGAGAAAACACAAATGAAACAAAAGCCCTTGTTAACGATAGTGTACTATTAACATTAGAGCAGGATCTGTGTGGTGGTGTTCTAAAACTCCTTGTTGAATGTCAGAAGTTACGTTCTTCATTATCTTATCATTTGTAAACTCCCATCCACATAATTCAGTGTTTATTAGGCCACAAGGTTTTCAAGATTTTGGCTGTGTGTAGGGTATGGAGGAATGAATGTGATAACCTCGGAACATACACGCGGTTTTTTGAGGGTGGGCAATGATGTGAATAGGAGCTTTGGGTCACAGACGATATGGTGTTTCGATCCAACATTTCATGTACAAATTTATTAGTGAAACCAACTACTGCACAATTGGTGGTAGCTGGTTTCATTAATAAATTGGTACAATAAACAACTATGCGGAAGATGTACAACATTAAATAACCAACATTTAATATTCATTAAAGTCTGAATTAACTGCTCTGTCCATAATGTTCATAGTAAGGACATCCTCTTTGTGCACCTGTAGAGATGCTGTGTGTTTTTCAGCAAAACAATTCTGAACTTTCACAATGGAATATCAGTGGTGTCATTTCATAGCGTTTCATGGTTTTGTGGTCCTAATGATGAATCCGTATCTGATAACCTGTAATGTAGTATAACAGAAAATTGTCACCCTCAGCTTCATACCACTTGAAGAGTTCCATGCAGTTGCATGTGTGGGCTGTTGTCCTTCTGTGAGCATTGTTTGAGACATCTTTTCGTAAGTAGTCACAAAATATCAGACTTCCTTGATGACTGTTATGACCGCTGACGTTCCATTACCCACTGCCCGAGCTCATGAATTGTGATATATTCATCGTATATACAGAACACATTAGCCAGGTTCCTGTTTCACAGTATTAACTGCTGGTGCAGCTCCGCCACTTCAAGTCCTGTTAACCAAATGTCAGAATAAAGTGATCTTTGAAACATCTGACACTGCTTCTGCCATTGGTACAGTCACCATACATCATTTTTAAACACATACGAACTTCCGTTGGACTGACGTCTTCCCTTGTAGGATAATCAGTATTTGCTGTCTGTATAGAATGTTCACCTTGAAAAGCAGCCATTTTAAAATGGCAGTGTGACGGTATCATGTGACTGCTTGAAGAACGTCAAATGACAAAGAGACTCAAAAGTTTCATGGAGATGTGACACAGCTTTTTGTAAGTCACCTATGTTATGAGATATAAATCAGAAGGCATTACGTTTTAATTGGCATTCATGCTGTGCATTTATATTCGAACAATTTTATGCATGCATTATGTTTATGTGTTTTTATTTTATAGCATTACAAATTTTGTGCCATAATAAGTGTAGCTGCAAAGTTCATCATGTTTTTGAGTAAAGTTAGAAAGAATGACTGAAACAGATGATGATCAGGTGTTGGATATTGGCAAGTACTCCATTACTAGTGTGTTTCATAGAATGGAGTGAGGTATGAAAATAAGACATCAAAAGTTCCACAAAATATTTAATTCTTATGTTAATTATGCTCCATGATTGATTTATCTTCTAACATTATGCAGAATTGAAGCTGTGAAATCCAAGCTTTGTGTTTCTCTAGTTTATCACTGTTTGTAATATTTGATTGAGCTGTGGTAATTTTATTCTCTTCTACAATGAATTGGGGTTCTTGAATCATGCTGGAATCAAAATGTTTGCATGTATGGAACTTGCTCATGTTATGTGCAATTGTGTTATAATATGTTGAATTTGAAATAAATGTGTTCATAATTACCTGTCCTGCTATTCAGTGGGTACTGGGGCCCTTCCCCTGGGGTTAAGTTGGCTGGGGCATGCAACTGACCACTGACCTCCATCTAATGCTGAGGTTAAGAATGAGTGGAGCTACTATACCTTTACTACCATTGTAGTCTTTGTGGCATGCACAGGGACAACTTTTATCTTCACATTTACCACTACCTTTGTTCATAATTAGTGGTAAGAAGGCAGTCTTAGTAAGCTTATGTTGATGTAGGTTTGTCTACTGAACTGGACATAACTCCCATAGATTGTGTTCTGGTTTAGGTGATAACTGGTAATACAAACAAAATGATACCAGTTTGGTATATTGCATCATTGCTTATTTTACTGAATTCAGTTGAATAATTATGTATTTTTAAGAATTTAATGTTTTGTACTCATGTGTCTGCTTATGTTGCTAAAGGACAGTGTGGCCTAGGGCCTGTCATTTTCTTGGGGAGGGGGGGTTTGGTCGAGGAGGGGGAGGGTAGATATTTGGTAGGACTCACTGCCTGCATGGGACAACACAAGCCCAGAACACAGTTATACCTTCCCACCCCTAGTGGGATTTAACTCCGCACTAAAAGTGTTCAAGCTGTGGAAGACAGTACGTCCCTTAGATCGTGTAGTGTCTCTGATGAGCATAATATTTCATACTGCCCTGAAAATGAGTTGTCATGTGCCAATGTTATAGGAAATTTCTGCTTTTTATATCACAGATGAGCTTATTCTATTTATTTTAATCTCTAGTGTGATGGATCATAGGTATTGGTGTATTCCTTGTGACAGATAATCCACTTTTAAATGCAGTTAACATGTATGAAATACATTTTGCAGAGTATGTAGTTTACATGTAATTCATTTATATGTTTGGCATGGTATCTGATTCAGATGTACAGTACTTCTAATTTAGTATTAATCCATTTTTCTTGCTAATAAACCCTGTGGCATTGTTTAGTGTACAGCTCGCAAACTGTTGGAGAAAAGTGGGTCTTGGTGTTACGAGGATATAATGCATGTACCAGTATATTATCTAATCATCCTTTGTCAGAATGCCTATAGAATTAGTCACCTTTCAGTAAAAAGACAAGTGTCAGTATGCAACGTACTTAGCCTTACCATTGTGGTAGACAGGCAAAGAATTTTTACCGTTTTCCCAAAAGGGAGACGTTTTGGAGGCCAAAAGCCTTCACAGTTCAGTATCTTCAGCCATAAAGAAGTACAGGAATTAACAGTCATGAAGAAGTAAGGGGTCTATTGACATCGTAGGTTTTTATATTTTGGGGAGTGTGTAATAGAAAGACTTGAACAACAGCCTTCGCAGAGGCTCGTAATGTTAATACTTGCATCTTATCAATGACCACGATTCCCGTATTGGTATAGATGATTACACGATTTGTGGCGTGTGACGTAGTAGGTTGTGAAGCCCGCTGAGCTGATGAGGTCGGAATGTGGTGAGTGGCACGGTAGATGGAGGGTCTGCGTTTAAATTACAGTTAGTAGGTTAGATGGCAGTGTGAAGTTTCTTGTCGCCACAGAATTTTAAAGACTTCGAGTGAATCGCAGTTACATAATTGGGTTGAGAGGGACAAGTCTCAAGAATGCTGGGGTCGACAGTATCTGAGCTTGACTGAAATTGTGTGTAGTAATAAAATGTGAATGTTACCGACTGCGTACGGGGAACCTTTTTCACTGGAAAGATGTGGCATGTAAGTTACGAGATTGCTTGTGCTCAGCTTCTTCTGTCGGTGGCAATCAATGGGAATATCGGTGGACGACAGGGGATATATCAGTATGCCTGAAAATTGTGAAGTATGTTTGTACCTGCAATTGGCCTGTCCATACTTCGTAATGATTAGATCAAGAAGATTTCATTTCAAAAAAGGTTAGTATCTTTATGTTTGTTGGTAGAATTTAAACGAAGAAATGTAAACAAATACATGATCATGGTTATATGTCAATATGTTGTAATTATACTTTTTTGTTTGAAGATGTTTTAGGAATTACGACGAAACAAGAATCTGTACAGTTTCCAGTTTTGTAAAGTAGCGATCAGATTTCTAACATTTCTGAAGAGTCAGTAAATTGCACTTAAGATTACTAGACCTAACAAACTAGCTGGAAATTTTGATACTGCCTGACCAGGAGACAAAATCTGAAAGTAAATTAATCCTCCCACCCCTTTTTGGTCAGCAGGTATGAACGAATTTCATCATCTTGTAATGGAATTTTATTATAGGTGTGAGTACATTTTAGCATTACTAGTAATTATGGTCAATTTTCTAACAAGTGTACATTGATTATGTCAAATTCTACCAAGTAGACTGTATGTGATAAAACGCAGAGGACCACAGTTTTTTTTTACCTTAAGTACACAGCTGGAAGAAAGATGTCCTCTTTAATTTATCGTACCCAGTCAGCTGCAAAATTTCCTGCTGTGACTTAGCCAAAATTCACTGTCATTTGTGTTACATTTGCTAACAGATGTGATAAAAAGTGATTAACTTATTAAGGAAATGCCTGCTATCATTCAGCTCTTTATCATGAGACACTTCCATGATAGCTGGCTTGCTTAGAGCCATAATAAAATCACCACATTGCCTTTATTTAATGGTGTGCTTGGAATATAATGACATAAGCAGCTTTTGTAGGCCTGTTGTTATTCATTTGAATATAAAATACTTTCAATTACAGGACATGATGGAAACGTCTGCCCTCAGCATTTGGATACAGAGTCTGGTTGGCAAGAATTTGAGGTCTGGTAAGATCATGCATGGAGCAGAGTGAACTTACTTGGTCTTGTGGAACATGTGCGTAATGAGAATGGAGTTTATTAGCTGTACAAAGAAACATTTCTAGGTATATTCACAAAATTGGAAAAGCGACTATGGGCTTCGTCATGTCTGTCTGTCTGCCTGCATGGAACAACTCTTCTTCCACTGGACAAATTTATGTGAAATTTGATATTTGAGTATTTTTTGAAGATCTGTCAAGAAAAATCAAGTGTCATTAAAATATGACAAGAATGATGGGTACTTTACATGATGAGCTACATAAATTTATAATATCATGGTGAATTCTTGTCAGAATAAGAAATGTTTCAGACAAAATTTGTAGAGCAAATCAAAACGCACATTTTATGTTCAGTAATTTTTTTCCCGAAAATCGTGCCGTGTGTAAGATAACTTGGGAAAAAATGGTAGAGGCAGACAGGCCACAGATGACAATATAATACGGTGCAGAAAAGATGTGACTTGTGTGCTGGATAACTAAGGCACAAATATGGGTAAACACTCATAATATTTAATACGTACTGCTTTAACATGGCAACAGTGGTTACGTGAGTGTGCCTAAGTGTTACGTCACATGTACATTGCCTGTTGTGTAATATGTACTCAACTTTTGAAAAACATCACCACTTTTTCTTTAAAATGTTTTTTGAGTTAACATTCGACCTACTTTTTTGATTGTACGAGTTTTGATCATTTTTTTTGCTACACCAATTCTCAACTCTGGGCAAGGATATACACGCAGCAGGTAGTTTTACTATAGGTTTACTGTGAAAATGTTAGGCGTGTAATTGTTGCTGATTTATTCTTTCAGTGAAGTGTCACAATAAAACTGTCTTGTTTGCAGTCACAAACCAAGCTAAGAATAAATGTTGTATCAACCAAGAACCACTTCAAAGTTAATGCTGCTGTAAAAGATTGTTACATCTTGGTCTTAAAAGGGACGGAGGTCAGATTTTGAATAACTGTTGCATCAAAGTTGTATGTTGTATGAATTTAAGGGTATTTTCTTCTCACATTTCTCTTTGGTCTGTCAAGCGTTTACCTTGGAAAGCTCGCTCCATCATAACTGAAGTCTTGTTGTTTTCTGTGTAGTTGCATGATTTTTAGGTCATTATGCTGTGTAAACTGCATTGGGCATTTAATGCCAAATGAGATGGCCATGATGGTTGAGTAGGTGAAGATGGATAGATCCCTGACCAGTTCTTCCCCACTTGATGTTGAAAAGTGCCTTCAAACGCACTGCCATGAATTACAAACTCCTTTGAGCTGAAGTGGGAGTATAATGTTGTAGAAACAGGTTATCTGAAGATGTAGACATTCTGAAATTTTAAAAGCCTCTGATATGTAGCTGAAAATGGTTTACAAGTGTGAAAGAAATGTAATGCTAAATATTGCTTCTTTTCTGATTCATTGGTTCAGTATGGGCTGTAAGTTGTAATGAAGGCTCTTGTTGATTGTAAAAGGTAAATGTAAGTTCACCCTAGAACAGGCCATGAAGGCCCAGAAGGGGAGTGGAAGTATAACTCGACTCTTTCTTTAACCTTGGCATTAGTTGGGGGTGAGTGGTTAATGCCATGCCCCAGCCACTTTACTCCTGGGAAAGACACCTGGCATCTATTGTATAGGAGGCTGGGTGGGCCCCAGGCCGGTCTGGTTGGCTGTGGAAAATCTTGCCCCCGCCGGGATTTGATCCCCTGACTGTCTGATCCATAGTGAGTCGCTATACTGACTGCACTATCCCAGCCCACCTTGTTGATTGTACTGTTAAATAATTCTGCTAGTGTAGAGAACTTTCATGTACAGGACTATTAAGTATGACCCATCCATCCTGTTGTCCAGTAGGTACTGAGAGTTATTCCATGAGGGTGTTCAGGTTTATGCCTCTAATGTCGATTGTATGACCTGTGTGTACCAACACAGTACACTTTAATTCAGAACTCACCATATTCAGTAAAATCTGTGATATCCGGTATTGGATTATCCAGAAATCTGTATCAACTGGCAAAATGACAGAGAGTTTGAAGTTAAATAAGGAGTGACTTACTGTGTTATGTTGTGCAAATGCTGCTGGACCTTGTTACGTAACTAGTGGTGAAACGGACTAGAAAGTGCAGCATGGGAAACAGGACAGGATATCAAGTGAGAAGTTAAATAGTTAGGTCTGTCCGTGCAGTTGCTAAGTACACTAACGTACATATCGTGTATAATATTCTGATATCTAGAAAATTGAGATATGTAGCAAACCTTTCGTCCTGGAGGTGCTGGATATTGCAGATTTTACTGTTTGTGGAATTTGATGTGGCAAAGTAGTACTGGCAGAGAGATTGAATTCTGCTGTCCTTCATTCCGTTACTATTTCTCTACCATAATATTGTGTTTAATTCCAATGTGTGATAGCTTGTGCTCACCTGTGTACTCGGAGATGACCATCATGCTGTATAGTGCATTTCTGTTGATTAGGTTACTTAGTTATGCTGTATCAACAGCAAAGTTTATATAGTGTCTGGTGAGGTGGAAAGATTATATAGGCATAGTATGTAAGAATTTTGAAGGATGTGGTCATAGTATATTTCAGATAATATCCCAGAATTAACTGAGAGGGGCAGAAAAACAAAAAACAACTAGTGAACTGGCTGGGAACCAAACTTGATACCTCTGTGTACAGGTTACTGTTACAGTACCTGCTTGCTTGCGTCTTTGTTGTAGTGCATTATAGTACAATGAGAAGAAGAAAGTAGCCTGAACCAATGCCTAGAACAAAGAAGGTGATACTAGATGACTTGCAGTTGGAGGAGGAGGAAGAGGAAGAGGAGGAAAAGAGGAGGAAATTGGAGGAGATGAAGAAAAGGCAGCGACTTATAGAAGCTCAGAAGGCAAGGGAAAGGAGAGCCAATCAGACTCCAGAAGAGATTGCAGGTAGAGGAACAGAGTAGACTTTAATTGTGCAGAGTATACCTGTGGTCAGTTCCCTAGGGTAGGAAAATAGAAGCTCAGAAGGCAAGGGAAAGGAGAGCCAATCAGACTCCAGAAGAGATTGCAGGTAGAGGAACAAAGTAGACTTTAATTGTGCAGAGTACACCTGTGGTCAGTTCCCTAGGGTGGGAAAATAGAAGCTCAGAAGGCAAGGCAAGACAGGTGACAGTTGCATCATCTGATCTCCATTTGAACATGAAAATGTTTACCAAGTGGTATGCTGTGTCTCATAGAGCGCAGGTCAGTGCATACAAGAAATGTTTTCTATTGAACAGAGTGTTTGAAATACTTTTGTGCAGTTTGTATCTTGGAAGAAGTGCAGTTGAAAGTTTGTAAACATACCTTGTCAGCAGTGCTATCTAAAACGACAATATACAGAAGAGTGTAAAACCTTCAGCTCGCAGGTTCATTGCTGTACAAAAATAAAATATGAAATCCTTTGTTGTTTTTGGATGAGGCATGGTTTATGTTAAGTAGGAACGTAAACAGCCAGAGTACCAGGTATTGGCGTTACAAAAATCTGCATGCCGTTAATGAAGTTTTCTTTACATGACCTGACAGTGCATTGAGTGCACACAAAATAATAGGGCTTGTGTTTGTTGAACAAACAAATTGCGTTCATTACATTAAATTAATCTAGACACCATTATTCATGGAATTAATTGAAGAGGAGAAAACATATGGCAGTCCACTTTAATTGGAAGAATGGAGGGTTATTTTCAATGAGAGATTTTAATATTGCAACATGAGTGCCATTGTGTGTTAGGAAATATATTCAGAAGGTGTAAGGTCAGCTTAGAAGCTAGAGATGAACCCTTTCAGACTGTTCTGTAAAGCAGGATAAGTTGAACTGTGAGGGAAAAACGGACACTAAATTCGTGGCAGATGAGGTTTTGTATGTGATGAAGCTACTGTGACAGCTGCTGAGCCGAAGGAAAAAATTAAAGATACTACTCTGCATTTTGGTAACATTTGCAGTTTGCAGTAAGTCTCTGATACAAAGGCAGTAACAATCATGAATAAAACCTTAGTCTATGTACTATGTTTCAAGTGATAGTACTCCTTCATGTTTCATAAATATGTATGTGCATTGTATGATAGAGGCATGTATGCTAACGATTTTAATGGTGTGATGGTTGCTGATTGTAATTTGAAAGTGATTATCCGATTGGTAATGTCAGAATTTTGAATTGTTATGAGGAATACTGTTGTTTTTTTATTCATATTTTAATGATAATGGTAACCCAAGCTCTGTATTGTCAGATTGTATGATAGGTGAGTAACGAATTGTGAAGAATGTGGAAGTGGTTGTGGATTAATCTGGGATACTCTTCTGGTATATGTCAGGAAGGACTCAAGAAAGACTTGTTGAACCTGAGGATTACCTATCTCTGAGTCAAGACCTGACAGACCTCCTGGACGTGAAGGGTTTCAGTGCTTGGACCTAGAGACTGCTTATTTTGACTGATGTTTATTGTAGTTTTCATCAGTCACGTCGGACGCATGCTGGGATAGTGTCTCACATTAGGCCACAACCATAGCCAGATGAGTGCTTGAAATTACAGGAAACAGACAAGTCTGTCCCTGTCATGCACACACAGTATTAACCCACACTACCAGCGTAATAGTGTTGCGACAATAACAATAACGAAAGGACAGGGTGAAAGTTTGCTGACAGAAACTTTCCTTTCTGTGTTTTAGTTTTTGAATCTGTGTAATTGTTAAGAAAATGTAGCCTGTTGAAACCCCAATAGCTGCTTATGTTGTATTCCTTGTCTTATTTTCCCTTCTAGAAATACATGATTTGTTTTTAGCCCGCCGGATGCGAGATGCACAGCGGGCTCGAGAACGTAGAGCCCGTTTAACTCCTGAACAAATTGCACGTCAAAGGCATCGAGATGCTGTCTTGAAACGAGAGAAAAGAGCAAAAGAGACAGAGGCAGAGAAGGCAATACGCAGGTCCCTGGAAGCTCAGAAGGCAAGGGAGCGGAGGGCAAAGATGTTGGGCAAGAAACAAGGCTTTACTAGTATTTGCAGTGCAGCAGCATCAAGGATGGGCCTCACTCATTTTGTAAGTTATTATACAAAGACTGAAAATATGCATGCTTTAAAGGCATTTATGTGGATGATAAAATGATACAAAATTTTTCAAGTGATAACAGCCTTGACCCATAAAGGAATGCATGCCTGAACTCATTACTCATATAAATGTTTTCAGGAATGTTTTCCAGCTTGTACATTTTTAATGTTTTCATTGCTTTCATTCAGTATTATGCATGAATGTGAGCGTTTGTCTTGCAGTTTGCAGATTGTAATTGGTTTATGGATTGTCCTGCACTTCTCCTGCGACTACATTTTAAGCTACATCTTCAGAGGTGTTGTTAACAGATAAGGATTTGTTTAAAAAGTTTAGTGTATGCAGCTGCAGGTTTGTGTTGTCTGCTATTTCCTCCTTCCAGGAATACCATGTTCCCCCTCAGAATCTATAGAATGTCTTTGTATGATCCGCGCATTAGTCGAATATATACAATAATGGCACCAACAAATGCATGCAGAAGTATACTGAAATTAGATTTATACATACATCGAGTTCCTGCATGTTTCGGCCAACCATGTGGCCATCTTCAGGGAAATAAAGTACAAATGTTAGATACATTAAAAGTATGGAATGAAATTATAAAAGTATAAAACTATCAGAACCAATGCAAATGGCAACCATTTAATGAATGTACAAATTTATATAAATCTAAGTAGACTTTATAGTGTACATGTACCAGAACATATCAAACTGTCTTTCCACTGACTTTCCTATTCACTTAGGTTTCCCTGAGTTTGTAAAATCTGTCATATATGCTGGTGTTGGCATACTCATTGAAACTAATTGGAGATTGTAGACTCTTTGGGCTTTTAGGAAATCAATATGGCAAAGTCAGCCATTTACTTCAATGCACTTTTTGGCTTTGTAGTGGCATGAAGGAAATTCTGGTTTTGTGTAACTTGAATAATTGGACAATTAATAACATACTTTCAAGTTTCTGGGTTGTAATATCACATAACAAAATTTGATTAGTTTTGCTGTTACTTGAAAAGTGTGAAGAAACCTTGAAGTCAAGCTTTGAATACTTTGACTCTGAAGGTGGAGGCAGCTGATTCTTCCGAAATGTTGTTAACCGTCTACCTGATGACACGTAGTCATGACTCAGAAGATGGCAGAATAATCCATGTGTGAATGAGGACCTCTTCTATCATGTAATACATAGTTTACACTTTGTCTTCAGTGTGATACATTACCTCTAGCAGTGACAGCAAGAATTCATGACATGGCTGTACCTTCTGTCCAAAAATACAACTGATGGTATGCAAGTGATAACAGATAAACACCTGCATATTGGAAACAGCCTTTTCTGTCAGAAATAATAAACTGTCCCTTTAAGGGTTCATTACCTTATGCTGAACAGGTGAAGGGGTATTCGGACATGAAAGTTGACAGTTGGTGTTTCAGAAAGTCATGTCAGATTAAACCACCTGCTGCTTCGAGTATTAAACAATACAGGTATTTGTGTATCAGAATGCCATTTGGAGTGAAATGTTTCAAAATCTGGTTTGTGTATGCCATCTATTGAATTTATTACAAACAACTATTTAACCTTTTAAAGCGTAGTGGTATCTTTACATATGACCAGGTTTAACATTAAAAAATTCTACGTGGTGCCCACATTGCATTTGTGTGTTTTGTACGGATCTCAGAACAAACAGCAACTTTTGCCTTATAAAACATTAAGAGATTGGTTTTTATAACTGAAGTGGAGAGTGTTTAGAGCGCGATACACACTGAGTCCTTATATACAACAGATACGCGTTGTCTTTAAAGGGTTAAGTAGCAAGTACCAACAATAATGCACAAATTTAATATGCAACACAATGTCTTTAACCTTTTAAAGCCTAGTGGTAATTGTACGTACCACCAGGTTAAACATTAAAATATTCTACGTGGTGCCCTCATTGCGTTTATATGTTTTGTATGGATCTCAGAACAAAGAGCAACTTTTGCCTTATAAACCATTAAGAGACTGGTTTTTGTAACCGAAGTGGAGAGTATTTACAGTGTGGTACGCACTGAGTCCTTATATAAAACAGATATGCTTTGTCTTTAAAGGGTTAAGCAAATGTATAGTTGATGAGGTAAAAAGTCTGTAACAGTTATAATGATGGCAACTGACATTACTTGCATTGTGTTAAAATAACGTATTGGTTTTTGGACTGTAAGAGGTTTATTGCCTTAGTGCCAAATAATGTAGCTGCGAGTGTCAAATAAAAATTATACAACCATTTGATTTCATATTAGTTCCATAAAGCACTGTTCCTGTTTTTGATTGCTGAGGGTGCTTATGCATATGGGCTCATAATGATGCTAGGCTGTGCCCTGGCAGAAACAGTGCTGCCTCAGTGTTTATTGCGTGTGTGTGTTTGCTTTCATGTTTTTAATGTTCCTGTGTTTAATATTTTGTCTGATGAATAGTTAAGTGACATTTAAGTGAGGTCAATGAGTCCAAAAATTGGACTTTGGGAATGCATTTCATCTTTGTAACATACGAATGTGTGGGAGAAGGTTGTCTGACTTATGTCACTCTACATTGCTATTTGTTTGAATACATCCCCAATGTGAAACAAAGAGTGCGTACACAAAGAGTGATATATTGAAATATGAATACATTGACTTAGTAGGTAACAATTGCAGGCTTTCTGCTAATGTTGTGCGTTCATAACTGGTGTTAGGCATACACGCAAAATTGCAAGAAGTGACCATTAGCTCCGTCATGTCTGTCTGTCTGTCTGTCCGTCCGTCCATTCGTCCGCCCACCCGTTTGCATGGAACAACTCAGCTCCCACTGGACAGATTTTTATGAAATTTGAGATTTGTTTATTTCTTGAAAATCTGGTAAGAAAATCTAAGTTTCGTCAAAATCTCACAAGAATGACAGGTACTTTACATGAATACCTATGTACATTTATAATAATATCTCACTCATTTCTTCTTAGAACTAGAAATGTTTCAGGCAAAAGTTCTGGAGAAAATCAAAGTGCACATTTTGTATTCAATAATGGTTTTTTGTAACAATCATGTGATTTATGAGGTAATGTGGAAAAATATGGTACAGCCAGACAGGCCACAGATAACAGTATAACATGGTGTGTGCGCTTTGCATGCTGGATAACTAAGGCTGCAGACACACTCAGAATACGAAATAGTTACTGCTTTTCCACGGCAACGGTGGTTACATGAACATGCCCTAGTGTTACATTATATGTACATTGCCTGTCTTGTTCTGTTTATTACAGATGGATTTGGCAGAGCGGACTGATCTGAAGTGCGACCAAAATATTACGGACCCTCTGAGTATTCCTACAGGCAGCGATGGTTTGGGCACACAATGGGTAAATCCTACCACATACATTGAACTTCAGTCTCTAGATCCATATGCATAAATAATGCTGTTGTGATTATGGTACATATTTTGTGCCTAATTTACAATCTTCCTACCATCAGGTACAGGGATGCAAGACGAATATATGAAAAGCTGCTTATCGTGGTGCACTGAAGAATTCAGTCAGTGGGTTGCTGTGAATTACTGGACATGTTAATGCTGCTGTTTATTCTGATTTTTTGTTTGTTGGCATGAAAATTTCAGTTCTATAAAGTCTCCTCTTTTTTTTTTTTTCTTTTTTTTGATTGGGTACATGGGTATGTATTTGGGGAAAGGCCATATTCTTTTGGGTCTGAAGTCTTAAAGTTGTCAATGTTTAAATATTCTTGCATTGGCATTGAAAAAGTAAGCATTGAGTAAAGGCCAGTGTGAAGTTTTTGGTTATCCTTACATGTGGATGGAGAGAAAGGTGAATGAAATTGTCAGCTTTCTTATATACATAATGAGTATATAAGTGCATTGAGCAGGTTGGTGTACCCATAATACTTTGAAACTTGTATTTGGAAGGTGTGTGGTTCAAATTTTGCTCCTTATGCTGACTCTCTTGGGCGAGGTTTATGGTTTTCCACAGTCCCACATGGAAATTGCTGGTGTAGTAACTCAGGTGATGACTGCTGCCTCTTAGATCTTTTTGAGATCTGTTATTCACCACTCATCTTACCATTTCACACTATACGGGGTGATTCATGACTTACAGACATTACTGAAAGATGGATTGCTAGGTCTTTTTGATCAAAATTTCATGTAAAAATGTGTCTGGTTTTGAATGGTTACAGAGTTATGACTGTGTGAAACTTAGAGTAAAAGGACAAGTACTATTGAAAGGAATGGCATAACATAATGAACACATTACCTGAGATGAGTTTAACAACTAAATTCATGAAATTGCTTTTGATTTACACTGATATGTGCTTAAAGAGGGGTTTTAAAAATTAATAGTGCAGTTCTCCTCTCAGTTGTGAATAGCACACATTGCTTGTTGCATGAATAGCTGACTTCCTGTTCCTGAGGCATGGGATACAAGAGATAAGTCATGTGGCATACAGTGTTAGAAACAAAGGTTCTTTAAAATCTTGCAGTGTATAATGGACTCCATCTCTTGTACGTGCTGTTCCCAGGAATGTGTTTACAAAATTTAAAAAATACCCATAGCACAAAAACCATTGAGAATAGGACCTCTGTTGTCAGGAACCATTTGGATCATAAAGACATAGGTAATCATATCCTACAGTTATGTCCATATCACTCTGTATAATCGGGGGTACTGTTTTGTATAACAAATAAGGAAGTATTATATGAAAAGAATAAGATGTGCTTCGACTTCATTTGGAGAGGTTAGAGAGTTCAACATAGGCTGTAAAATGAAGATACTGCAGGTATAAACTGGCGTTTCATTTCCTTAAATTACTCTCATTATTGTTCATAACTCTGTACCATTTATTTGCCACATCACAATAGTTATGGGTAGGAGTACTGGAGGCTGTCAATATAGGTTGTGTCCACTATGTATGTCTGTAGTTGAATTAATGACTGGGATACCCCAGTAGGTGTAGTGACTAGGCTGTGGGCTGGATATGCGAGGAATTGTGGGTCATTTCCTGGCAGTGGCAAGAGACCTCTTCTTGAAAGCAACCAGACTGGCTCTGGGTTCGATCTAATCTCCTTTTCAGTGGGTATCAAGGGTTCATTCCCAGGGGTAGAGGGGCTGGGGTTTGATGCTGACCATTCATCTTTGTCAAGTGTTGAGGCTAAGAATGAGTGGCACTTTACAGCATGTCTTCCATGCTTTCATGGTGTCCAGAATGACTTGACCTTGACTTTATAATTGAGTGCATCATGTGCACTGAAGTTTGTCTTTGGGATGTTCCACAGTATGGTATGACGTTGCAAAAGATGCTAATCTTCGTAGCATCTGTCTTGAGAACCTCAAATCTCACACAGTTTTCAACTCATTATTTGTGCCAGCGCTGGGTATGCATATCCAGTAAATGGAACACGAAGACCAATGGGCCATGCAGTATTAAAAAAATTACAAGTGGAAACTCTTTTTTCTCTACATCCAGTAAATCTAAAACCTAGTCCTAATTCTTATTTATTTCTTCATTTAACAGTGCCATTGGATATACAATGGCTTATCAGTGTGGAATATTTGCTGTCTTGCAGCAAGATTTAAATAAAGTGTGTAGGACCAATAAGTCTGAGAGAGGATTCTTGTACGGCATAAAATTTAAGTATGTGGAAGCAGTTTACTGAGAATTAATTAAAAATTCGACATCATAATACCTGTTTTTGCATGCTATAGAATGTCTTGATATGTGACAGCACTTGCATATGTTTGTTACCATATTTTCGCATGCATAGTGTCAGGCTGACCGAATTCTTTAGGCCCTAACTCATTCCCATGAATAGTTGAAGTAAGTAAGTGCTGCCTCTCATTTTCATTGTACATTCATGTTGTCTTGTCATATTGCAGCTCTTGTGAACAGATGGGACCAACACAGGTTATGTGCTCCTGCAAGTGCCCTTCCACACCTTTCACTACGAATTGGAATTAGCTTATATTATCACCTCCAAGAATAAATGTGCATGCACATACACATGCTTCCATCACAGAATCTTTTAAGCTCAGAAAATGGTTTTTTTAAATGTGAGCTTACATGAAACTTTAATTGCAGTATCTTAGAACAAATATTCACATGCTGTCTGGAAGGCAGTATGTACTGTGATTTTGATCTGTTGCTGGTTGCCATTGTGGTAGTACCAGTGGTAATGAACTGATAAAGAGTGTACTTATTTTTGATGGAATATTGTTCAGTTTTGTTTTCAAGGAAAGATACGATTGATGTCCGTTATGAACAACCATTTTTCTGTTATTTTTCGATTATCATGCTATTCCAGTTTGTAAGCCTGTTATTGAAGAGACAGTTTCCCTTAGCAGATGCAAAAATAACAATGGATTGGTTGAAAATGCAGTTTATTTGCTTAAAAACTTGTGCTCTTTTTTAAAATTCTTTTCTTGTTGAAAACTGGCTATAAGGAGGAATTTGCCTGGTATGCAAATCCTAAGTTCACTGCTTATTTTCATTTATTACAGTTAATATATTTAATATGCAGTAGGCAGTTATGTAAATTTCAGTATAGATGCTGTAGCAGAGTTTACATAGGCCTGTAAAGGAATTCGTATTCATCCAGAATTCAAACAGATGTTAAGATTACAGTATGTTACATGAAATATTTTTACTTGCCCCAAGTTACTAGAAAATTATGTCTTGACATAAAAAGTAAATACAGGATTGTATATAATTTTGAACAAAGTGTGGCCAGAATGTTTCATTACAGCTTGAAAGGAATTACAGGCATTCTCAAAATATTTGTGCCATAGCAACACCTAATTTGGTAGTAGAGATTAAAAAGGAAATTTTGCACCTTACATTGGTGTGCAGTTATCCCATGTACTACAGGGTGAACTGGACATGTTCTTAATTTGCTGTGTGTTATCACACATCCTTGAACATACCCAGAAATAAGTGCTGTGTGTGTATTTTAACAGTGTATTTTTCTCACTTTTTCCTTCCCCCCTTCTCTCTTTCTCTCTTGCCTTGGATTCTCATTTTATCCTCCGTAGATCAAACAAGAAGTGGATGAAGATTTCATGGACTTTTGTGCATCAGCCTTCACAAATATTCCAGTGAAAATTGAACTTCAAGAAGATTTGCAAGTGACATGTGAGGGTGAGCCACGATTTCCTAATGAAAACATTGCTACTAATGAAGAAGAATATACTGAACAAAGAGGCAGTAGTGATGTAGTGGGCAGTTGTAAAACTAATGCTGACAATGTATGTGTTGGTATTTGTAGTGAACTTCAGGATGGTGAATACAGAGGCATGGAAAATGAAGATTCATGTAGAAGTTCTTACCAGAATGAAAACAGTGTAGGGGAAAGGGATTGTAATGCCAAAACCCGACCAAAAACACGTCCTCACCAGTGTGATGTTTGTGGAAAAACTTTAAGTTCTAAAGGTAACATGCGTCTGCATAAAATAAAACGGCATGGGTTGAAAACGCCATTTGTTTGTAAAATTTGCCAAGCTACATTTGACTATCGAAGGGATGTTGTTCGCCACAGAAATGAGGCGCACAGACGAAAATCTGATGGGATGTTTGAGTGTCAAAAGTGTGGTAAGGTGGCGTATGAATTCCATAATTTTATGACTCACATGAGGATTCATTCAAAACCAGAAAATGCAAGTGATACCATGTCATCTGACCAAAAGAAATACAAGAAGAAATGGGAGATTTCACAGACCTTTATTTGTGAATTATGTGGTAAGGCATTTAAACGATCGGATTCGTTGAAAACTCACAGGATGTTTGTCCATCTAGCAGATGGTGGAGCTTTAGCTGCGAAGTTCAAACTGCAACTCCAAGAGAAAAATTATGTCTGTGATACTTGTGGACGCCGTTTTGCATTTCGATGTTTGTTGCGTGATCATATGAATATACATTCTGGCATGAAACCATATGCATGTTTAGAATGTGGAAGGGCATTTGCTCAAAGGGCTTCTCTAAAACAGCACACAAAGACTCATGGTGGTTATAAGCCTTTCCCATGCCCAGAGTGTAATCTTGCATTTTATGGACGAGGAGACCTGAAAAAGCACATGCGAAAGCATACGGGTGAAAGACCATTTGTGTGTGAGGTGTGTGGGGAATCTTATGCCCAAAGTAGTCATTTAAATGTTCATAGACGATCTCATACTGGAGAAAGGCCATTCATTTGTGACATATGTGGACGAGGGTTTACAAAGAGCAGTGATGTTATAAGGCATAGACGAATTCATACTGGTGAACTACCATTCTTGTGTCAGGTGTGTGGCAAAGGATTCAGACAGTCTGCTCAGTGTGCAAATCATATTAAAAATCACCATTCTGAAACACTGGACCTATGAACTCTTTTTCACAGTGTGTAAAGATCTAGTAAAAACTGATTGTGCAGCATCTGTGTTGTGTACAAACTGATTCTCTGTGTGAGAAAATTGTTCATATTTCATTGACTAGCACTAGGTTATTGTGAAATACAGATTAATGATTAAGTTTTGTGACCTGGTTGTCTCTCTTAATAAGGAACTACAAGACAGACAGTGTACATTTAACATAACATTGAGGCGCGTTCATGTAACCATTGTTATCGTGGAAAAGCAGTAAGTATGAAATATTATGAGTGTGTGTTTATATTCTTGCCTTAGTTATCCAGCATGCAAATCACATCTTCTTCATATCATATTATTTGCCATCTATGGTCTTTCTGGCTATACCATGTTTTTGCACATTATCTCATAAAAGGCACTATTTTTTGACAAAGTTACTGAATATGAAATATGTGTTTTGATTTTCTCTACAACTTTTGTCTGAAACATTGCTCATTCTAAGAAGAATTCAGTGAGATATTATCATAAATGTATGAAGGTCTTGAGATATGCACTCTTCTGGAATTTTACGCAGCATAGAGTGGTAATTCTGTACCTAACTGCTTCAGTACACACTGCAAAATTAAAGCGTATTTCTGATGGAAAATAGGAAAACTAATATAAGTGGCGTGAAACTGGATCAGTGTACTGTCACAAGCAAACATTGTTGCTGTTCCATTGTGCAGTTCTTTTATTTGAAAACATCAGATTGTTGGGACAGTCACCTGACATCGCTGACAATGTGTGATGCAAAAGTGCCATATTGTTCCATGTTTGTTATAGTAATTATGAAATTTATATATTGTTTGTTATTTATGGATGTATATTATGTCATATGTATATAATTTCAGCAGTATAGAAGCAGATTATTGTGATTCACACATTAATTTTACATGATGGGTGGTGTTGGGGTTCATACTCCCTCTTGTGCAGCAGATAAATACCATGACTTTTCTCCTTGGTGTAAGGGAACTGGAGTATGAAGCGTGTCACATCTCCATCTAGCTGAGTTCTAGAATGCATGGAGATTTACTTCATACTCTTTATGTACCTCTGTGGCATAGTGCATAAACATAGGCAGTTTGTGTTCACATGTTTGGTGCTAAAGTGAATGCTTCTTGTTATATGTAGGGGTGGAGTCAGGTTCACAGAATTTTGCTGTATAGGATCTAATGAGGAAGTACATTCACAGTATTTGTGATGATATTTGGTCATTTTTATAATGCAGTATTGTCCTTTCAGTTTTGCAGTTATGTCCAAGATTTGTGTGATTAATACTGTAGTTGTTCTCATATTTGTAACACCCAAGCCATGTTGTGTTGAGATGGAATAGCTTAATGGAATATGTAATCCTGGATTCTGATTTGGATTCTTGAGGAGGAGTGTTACACATTTTTTAGATTCTTGTGGATCCAGGAAAAGGGGTGTTATGCATTTATCTTCATTCTTTGTATTTGGTACAAATAGCGTATGTGCGATTGTCATGGGACATATGTCTCAAAACTCATTGCCATGATGCTTTCTCAAGCATCCCACCTTGTGTTGTGTTTGCTCGTACATTGTAAACCTCATTAGAGGATTTTTTCTGGTTAGAAAAAGAAGACTTGATATGATTGTGATGTGTCTTCCATCAGCAGTTAACTTTTACATGGTTTGGATACCTCATCATTATAAAGCAGCAGATTGTGAGTTTTAAATTTTGACTGGTATATTAAATACTCATGCTGGCTTAGGAAAAAGTACTTGTGTTTCACACTGTACCCTTTGGCTGTGGTCTGTAGATTTGTTTGCTGCTTCAGTGCTGTTGATGGGAATTCAGGGAGGATGGCTTTCACCACCACTTAATATAACTTAGTTGCTATTCATAATGATCTTGTCAGTCAAAATTAGTAGACCTTTGTCTGTTTGTAATGAATTTCAATTAAGTTATTTAAAATTAGTAGTCCTTATGAAACATTAAAGCATGCCAAAATGTGGTGGTGATGACAATAATCATAAATAGCTATTTGAAATTAAGATTGGGACAATGTTTCTTGAAATTCCTGCATATGGTATAAAAATATGGCTTGAAAGTTCTGAGTAAACTAATTACATTACAATTAAATAATTTGTATTTAGCTTTTTTATCATCTATTATAACAGTCCTTTTTGTGCCCATGAGGTGTTTTGGTCTTGAAGTACATTTTTCAGAGTAACCATTTTAATAGCAGATTTTAAAGTGCCTAACAGCACTAGCTGTATGGAGTTACACTGCTGGGATATTTAAATTGTAGTGCATGATATGGGAAAGATATTATTTGGTAACTGTGATAAATTAAAGAAATGAAAGATGCTTCAATCTAAATTAAGGAGTGAGTGAGCAGGTTATGTGTTGTTAAAAACTTTTTCAGTTAGAATGGGACAAACTTGTGGCATTTCTTTCACTTAAGTTTTTTGAAAGACATTCCTCTGTCTCACAGGACATTTGTGTTTGTTGTATTTTTTTACAGTTAGACCTTTGTGAGGAAGTCTATGAAGCAGTTTTGTCCGCACACAAACCAACCTTGCATTTCGGGAACTTGAAACATTTTGTGTAATCCCATCATTTGCACATTCTTGACACTGCATTTGGAACAGGACCATACTTGTCACTTCACCAGGTTTACTGACTGTTGTGACATCCATTGGCCAACAGAATGGTGATCATGAATGAAGCTATCCGTGATGTGAGGCTTCCGCCATGATGCTGATGAGACCTGCATTCTTCTGGGATATGTTATGCAGTGTAGAATGGTAATCGTTTACCTGTACCGTTACCTTACCATTCTGCGTTGTGTAATATCCCAGAAGAACGCAGATCTCATGAATGAAGCTGTTTTATAGCATGTGCCGTGTTTTCTTCATTAGATAGTAGCAGAATTTTCTGTGCAGTGTTTTGGGATCATAATGGGAAGAAAGAAGAATGTAACTGCTCAAAATTACTGAATCTACTTGGAGAAAGAAAGGTACGGATTTTCAGCTTGCATGGCATTCATTGCTGAAGAATGTATACTTCTTCTACATATAATGTACATTTTACGGTCCTGTCCGCCTTGCCCACACGGCCGATGCCACTTCGGACTTCTGTACAAGTAACGCGATGGTCAAAGCTGCAACCTCAGAGCTTGTTGTGTGTGTGTGTGTGTGTGTGTGTGTGTGTGTGTGTGTGTGTGTGTGTGTGTGTGTGTGTGTGTGTGTGTGTGTGTGTGAGTGTGAGAGAGAGAGAGAGAGAGAGAGAGAGAATACTTACCACACTAGGAATTACTTTTTATGAAAACAAGAGACAAACAGTGAAGACATTCTGCTCATGATATCCAGTTATAAAAACACTTTTGTTGTCTTCCAGGACAGAATGTCAGTGGCTTCAGGGGGTGCATGGATAACTGAGAAACACGGATAATCCAAAACATATAGTTTATTGAGCCACAAACAAAAAATAAATTGTAAATTATTTATTACGTATATAGCTTATGACTAAATGCTGAGTGCTTCTATAAATAGTCTGTGGTTTTTGTTTGTACTGAGGCTTTTGTTTGAGCACTTGGCGCTAAATTGCATTATTTCGCATCTTCATCATTAGCCCTTAGCAAGTTCAGATCATGCATGGATAATCTGCAAACTGGATGAATGCATCTGTATACAAGGGGGTGTGATAAAGCTCAAGGTTTACAGGGACATGTACAGATATACACTTCTGTGATGTTGCAACATTATGTATTATTTTTCTCTTCACTGCTTTTACACTTAGGCTTACATTGTTCTCTTTTACAAGGCATGATGGCATGGGGAGCGTATAAAATGTACTGAAATTTGTGACGTGTTGCTGATAAAAAGAGTGAGACATACACTGGCATGAACTGTCCTGTAGTGCATGTGGGTTAGATGATGAGAAATTGCATGAAGCTTGGAAATACATGCATTATGGGAAGTTTTTCAAAGAAAATTTAAATAATGTATTGTTGGGAGCTAGACCATAAATAGGAAATACACAAATAAGCAGGGATAACTACATTTTAGTCACTGAAATTTTCTGTCACAGCAATGAATGGAAACTCAGCAATTTAGCGTGGAGATTGATGAAAATACCAGTAAAAGAGTTTTTTTTAATATTTATCTGTAAAGCAAGGCAGTATTTTCAGGTGTGTTTCGTTCTGAAGAATCTGTGACCAGGAAAACTATCAGAGGGTTTCAAAATTATGATGCTGTAAACCTGAATGTAAAAGCACAGTAGCCAAGATTAGTTTGGTGCATCATTGTTGTCCTCTTGACTGGTGAGAGGCACAGGATATTGATCACATTTTTTCCCCCTTTGTAGGGCAGTGACATTGAGAATGTGGTGTAAGGTGACTAATGTATGTTTTTAATTGCATCAGTTGCAAATTTCGCTGAAAATATCCTAGTATTGGGATACCTAGCAAGTCGATGATTAATAAACCGACTTTGTAATACAGAATCAGCATTGTGCACAAAGAACAGTTGGAGACAGGCGTACTGACAGAAGGAAAATGCTGAAAGATGAATTTTATGTCAGCAGGCTGCATGTGGCAGAACTGGAAGGAAACATCATGTCAAACATTTCTCAGAAAGGACGTTGTTGAGTATTTTGAAATGTGTTAATGGGATGTGAAGCTTAGTTGCAAGCAGAAAGATGTCATTTGGAACATCTTTTCTTATGTAAGGTAAGAACAATCAACATAAAATGAGTAGTGATGGAAATTAATCGCTCACTGTTAGTAGCAGGAAGAATGGCTCACAGTTTCTTGGCTCCTGACCTGGGTTCATAGGGGGAAACTGCTGACAGGTTTATGCAGCATCATATAATGAAAATCATGTATATTGAGGATAGGTTTCAGTCTTCAAAGTACTGAATATAATGGGCAGATCATTAATCTGCAGCTTTAGTAACCAGAACTGTGTCACTGGCTGTTCAGTTTCACTTCAGCCATTTAATATTCTGTATATTTGTTTCATACCTGTTAATGTTATTAAAAATATTACATGCATTCACCTTGCAGTCTGCACTGTTCCGCGATATTATGTGGTGTTGTGTGGTAATTGTTTACCGACGGTGAACAATTACATGATGCTTTATAATATCCCCGAAGAGCACAGATCTCATCAACATTGTGGTGGAAGCCTGAAATCAGTGTATTCACCTTGTTATTTATTTGTGCATGATTAACACTTACTAGTGATGCACAATATGATTTCTGTGGAGGACTCAGTTTGGTTCTAGGGCAGTACATATGGTACTGCAGCATTCATTATTTTTAATTGAAATATGATGACTAAAGTAGGGTTTATAGGAGTTCAATTCATAGTAGGGCACGAGATTTTTCTTCTGTAGAATGCATCCAGAATGGATATGGTGTCTATCCAGTTTGTTATTCAGTGGGCAGTAGAGCTTTCTGCTTGGGGAGTAAAATGGCCAGGGCGTGAAGGCGACCCGTTACCTACAACCAGTGCCAAGGTTAAGAACATACTCCCTTCATGGCATGCACATTTCCTACATCCTTGTATTGCGTAGTGTGACTTCAAGATCATATCCAATTGTCTTGTGACAGATTCAGGATCTACGAAATGTGTATGTATGTATACCCTCTACGTCTGTTCCGCCGACATACGAGCTCGATACTGTCTTTGCCCAAAGCCACACTATGAACTCGGCTGAGTCATTGACTGAGGTAATAAGCATGAGGTGGGGGTATGGGCCAAAGATAACACAAATGCAAGGGGGGCTGGGTCTGAATTACGGAACCACAAATGAGCAGCACCAATAACTGGGCATTGAGCACTGAGGATCTAGCACATTTTGTACGAGCAAAAGGCGGGACTCGACCACAATGATCTTCTGGTGTGATATGACACTACACAGGGGCAAGTGGCAGAAGTGAAATGCTCCACCGCGGTGTAAGAATGAAATAAACCGCTGCCTATGCATTGTAGGTCGGAAGTATGACGTTATCGTTTCACATAGCGGCGATTATAAACCAATACGGAGACAGGGAGCAGAAGAGCGATGAGAAGATAATGAACCACTTCAGTTACGTCGACGCGGGACGTAGAGGAGTGAGAGGGCACTATCAAGACAATTCGGGTCACTCTCCGGCTCATATGCACGAGCGCAAAATTCATTGGCCATTCGACTTACAGTGCCTGACACTTGTTGATAGTGTTTTCGTCCCACCTGTGACTTTTTATTATTAATTACAGTCTTAGTACTAATATCGTAAGCGCTGTTTCACCATATACTTTACATACCTTCCGCACAGAACTGCTGCAAATTGTGCGCAATTCTGCGCATTTCCAACGTTGGTAGCATAATATCGATATTTCATGCCGGAGTGTACCCCCAGCCTATCGATGCTGAGCTCGCCAAACTTCAAGATGGCGTCATAACTTTGGGCTTGTTTACGTTGCAATGTACATTCGCTTTCAGTTACGCCCATTTTCGTATTGAATGTTTGTTGTATTTGTATTATTTAGAAACAGATTACCTTATTTCTACGTATATTATTTGTTATTAATGGGTAATTTGCAATGTCTAAAATAAGTGAGAGAGAATTTGATACGCAATGTCGGTTGTGCACATCAACGGAAGAAGGTCACATACAAATTTTTGGTCCGGAGGGTGAATGTCGAAGTTTGGCGAATAAAATTAAAGAATGTCTTCCAATCTCAGTAAGTACACTCTTAAACCCAATTTATCACTTCAGCGTATTATTCTGTAAGATAGAATGTAATGTGCTGTTGTTGCCACTCGAAATTGAGGTCTTGCTGAATGGCCTGCATAGGCCTAATTTGGGCGTCACGACCCTTGTACGAACTCCATTGCAGTTGGCCTCGGTTGGTGTTTTGCAGTTCATGAAAGAGATAAAAGTTCCACCAAATGTGAGCATTTCAGGGAAGATTTTGGCGGAGATGGCGCTGAAATGTAGTACAATATTGGGAATGTGTTTTAGTTCGCATGTAAAATTAAGACTTCGTTCTTACAGTACTGGAAGTGTTTCGGAAGGGTTCCATATAAATCTTGCGTACATTTTGTGAAATTGTCTGATTTTGATGGATTTTTTTAAAATTTACGTTTTTATGCCAACAACTCATTATGAGTTGGTAAAGAGAAGGCGGTAATAGGAAATTGGTAAAGGCATGTAGGAGGGTTCAGTGGTCTGCCACTTTACGATATAGATGGCTGTAAGTATTATTAAATGCCAAAAGAGGCCTTAGAGTGCAACTAGCTGGGCATGATCGAACACCCTGGTGGTAGAACCTGCTGCCAGTACCAGAGCTTTGTATATGCGATCCTGGGTTAATCCTGTACACTTTGCATTCTAACACCTGATTGCCTTATTATCTGTCCCATTTATTTTTCAACTCCTTGGTCTTGCAAACATCTTTTTTTTTACTATTGTAGGTCATATAGAAAATTGTGAAGGTAAAACCAGTAAACGAGTAATCGATATTGATAATGTTCATTGGTAAACAGTAGAAGAAGACAAGTTAAGACTTTCCCATGCATGAGAGTGAGTCAGAGGATCATGATTCAGATAGAAAGAGCCTGAAATTTTGAAGATACATTCAGCAAAAAAAATTATATATATCCCTTTGTTGGATTTGAGGTGATGAGGGTGGTGACAAGGAAGATAAGCAGCATTTGGGATGTTAACACTCCATAGTTCAGGGAGGGATGCACAAATGCCAGGCACCAGCTGACCTGGGCGACTGCATCTTACGTGGTGGTGCCTAATATTTTTAGCATAATAATTGCCGCTTTTTCTGTGCATAGAAGAATGTGTATCAGGTCACATGCACTGAGCAGATAGTGCCAGATGACAGTGAGGTTCATATGTCATTCCAGAAGTGCTGGACCTGAGTGTCAAACTTGCATCATGTCACCCTTGGGGCACCATAAGGCAGCACCTAGATTTTGGAAAATTTGTGTATGCCTGTTAGGTATGTACCGATGTTTCGGAGGGACCCATTGCCTCCATTGTCAGGCTACTTGAAAGTGTCTGCTCTGATGATAACCTGTGAAACATTGGTACATTTGTAGGAGGTTACATTGTGTTATTCTAAAAGATGCTTGTCCTCAGTACATCGTGTAAAGTTTTATAATAATTGTCTGTAAGATGTAACTATTTTTTAAGTACAAGTGAACATTATGATTGTAACAACTTACAAGTTATGTGCCAGGGCTGTAGGTTCGGAGTCGGAAGGAATTTTTGGTGGAGTCGGAGTTGGAAGGAATTTTAGTGGAGTTGGAGTCAGTAAAGATGTACCGGCTCAGACTCCGACCTTGATATAAAATTGTAAATAGATACTAGCTGCAGTAACCATTAGACTTATACTTAAATGTAGGTTATAAGTCTAAAAAGTAGCCTAATGATACACGTGGTGGTGATGAAATGTCTTCTGATACCACTTACCATTTTATAAGGTTTACCATTATTAATACATATTGAGCTTTTATGAAGGAGTCAGAGTTGGAGTTGGAGATTTAAAAACTGAGGAGTCAGAGTCGGTGATTTTGTGTACCAGCTCCATGCCCTGTTATGCACCCAGTTGCTGTGAAAGTTACATTTTGTTTCATGATGCTGGGTTAGTCTCATTTAGGAAAGAATCTTTAACTTTCCACTTATGTGAAATGTTGAAAGATGTCCGTAACAGGTACATTTAAATTACTTTTGGTATCTTAAGGTGATTCATCCCCGTTGTGTTATTAAGCAGTATGTATTTTGTGGTAGTACCGTCACACAGAACACCGCAATACAATCAGGTGACAAGTTTTGGCTTGTTCTGTGTGACTGTACTATCACGAAATACTTCTGGTGTTATAGATGAGGCTTGTGTTGTGTTCCTGCTGATCTTTCTGTACTTGAACTGTGTTTAAATGTAACAACGTATTTTCATGATTTCCTTGGCTTGTCTTTGGCTGTTGAAAAGACAGGCTTCAGCTTAGTGGCAAATACATTATTTTTGCTTTTAATTTGGTACTGAACTTTATCATTATTATGTTTCTTTACAGTACTTTTCTGATACTAATAAGGTTTGTAAAATTTTCATTTACGTCACGATATAGTTGGCAGTTCCTGTTAACAGTGCTGATGATCATGGCATGACTCAGGTAGTTCGTTGCTGGCCTGTCACTTTAGAGGCCTAAGTTCAATGCCAGGCCAGTTCGTGTGGGATTTTTTGAGGGCCAACTGGCTCTGAGCACTTCAGTTTTCCTTTGTCTGTGTCTCCAGTAATCCTCTATATTCATTTGTCACTGGTGCTATGTAATCTTAGCAATTAACAGCAGTGTTAAATAGCACACTAATAGGAAAACAGTGCTTTTTTATAACATATACCATGTATTTTGGTACAATAAGAAAATAAACCAGTAGCATACAGTGTGTTATTTCTTTTATTTATGATCTGACATGTCTCGGTTTTATTTAACCATCATCAGGGGTCAGTTAAATATCATGAAGATTACGAGACTGTGACATAGTAATTGTTAAAATTTTAACAGTTACTATGTCATGATCTTGTAATATTCATGACACATTTAATTGATCCATAATTATGGTTGAATAGAAGTGAAAATGTCAGATTGTAAGTAAATAATGAAGTAATGCAGTGCATATTGTTGGTTTATTTTCTTACAAAACATAGTGCTGGTAGTATTTCTCATACAATCCCACAATACAACAAATAATTCAAGTCAGATGTTGAAACTGAGTGTAAGGATTCAGTCCACAGATCCAGAACTTACATGTAGTTTCATGTACTGTTAATAAAATTCACTGTAAAATATTAGGCCTATCCAGTGATCTCTTTTGACCATTCTGTCACAGCATTTTCTTCCATAGTGTTAATGTATCGTGTTATGATTCCACTGATTTGCCACCATGTTGTATGAGTTACTTTACATATGCTGTAGTTCATGTTGTTAATCATGAATTTTTTATTTTATTATCCAGGTAGAGAGGGAAGATGCCTTGCCAAAAAGTGTGTGCAAAACCTGTGCGTGCAAGTTGGATGAGTATCACCGCTTTAGAGAAGCTTGCATCCAAGCAGAAATAGCTTTAGAATCAAATCTCAAGGACCAACAGTCTTCAGCATTCCCGTTAGAACCAGAGGTACCAGATTGTTTAATTTTATGTATTGTATATATCAGAGGCATTGGTTGCAGTTTGGTATTGTATCAGATTTTGCAGTGTTTAAATAGCAGCCACATATTAGAAGAGCCTGTTTTAATTATATTGTTACAGGAATTGCGGAAGCAAATACGATTTGTTTTGTGTTTGGAAGTGGTGTATGATAAATATAATTTTTATTTGCTTGAACGGAAGCAACTAGAGTAAAAACTGTAATATCCATCAGTTTTGGGACTGAAGGGTTGCTGAATGTTGTAATTGTTTGTATGTTGGAATGTTATATGTAATTTGTGTCTTGTACCAAGGAAACTTGTGGACAGACCTAACCATTTAATTTGTCACTTCATATGATGTTCTGTTTTCCCTGCCACACACTTTATTGCCATTCTGTCACTACTTGCATAATGTGGTGCACATATAATCCAAAAAACACTGAGAAGATACCAGTAATTAGTGGATGAACTCTTGACATTCGTGCTGTGTGCTACCAGATGGTGGTATATTGAAATGTATTTGGTTCTGTTAGTTTTATTGCAGCTGTTACTGTACTATTTACAAAATTTTTTGTTGTGTAACACTTTTGTCCCATTTCTGCTTTAGTGTTTTAATGTTCTTTATAGAAGGTTCTAGTGCTTTTATAAGGAATTATCAACTGTGTTGTGTCTTGAATTTGTCAAGACTTTCCAATTCTAATTGTCACCTAAAGCAGAGATTAACATTGATCTTTTAAGGGCTTATAATTCAAATATTCTGCACTGTGGGAATAAATTTCTGTGCCGTTGAAACCTCTGGGAATGTTTTTTTTTTACAAGCCACACTACACAAAATAAGTACAGTGTCCCAGAAAACAGATATTTATTTTCTGGAAATTTAGGTTTCTTGAGTGTATTGGGATTGATAAGTGATTTTGAGGTAATGCTAAATTTGTGTCCACACATGCTTTGAAAACCAAAGTCAAATCAGATGTTTACTTAAGATTGCATGTTTTAAGATGGTGAGATTCTTCATCTGTTACAAACTTTAATATGGAGATACTGCTCGTGTGCACATTTTGATTGTGCATTTTTGTATGAAAATATTTTTTACCCTCTTGATTCTTTCTTTCTTCATTCAGAAACTTTGTTGAAATTTGTTACTGCTGGCATTTGTGTATATGAACATATGAGCAGGAAAAAAGGAAATATTGTCTAAGATGAATGTGTGGTTACAATATAATGGTAAAGTGAATAGATTAATGGATTGTTGTGAACTAGTATTGTGCAGTGTGATGTGGTACCCAAAGGTTGTGAGGATGTTCTGTAATGACACGTGACTCTGTCTGTCTAAACGGTGATGAGTATACTTTTGTAAACAGCTTGTCTTAAGGTGCACTGTTTTGCATTATGGTAGGGTTGTATGGCAGGCTCTTTTTGATGCGGTAATGGATCTTTGTGTTTGATACAGGTGGGGAATTTGATTACTTGGATTTGTGAATTTGGTTGTTTGGTATATCTGTGCATCATCTGTGCACATAATCATGGGCATCATATTTGCTATTTGACACTAATCATGTCGGTTACATAGAGAAATTTAAGAACTCAGAGAATAGATAAGATGTCTGTTCTGGGAGAGGACACTGTACTCCTTAGTAATTGATTTGTGATATTTTCAGATGCTGTAGTGGTCTCATTTTCAAGGGTGGTCTGAGAAAAATCGCTTTCTTCTTGGATGTTTCAACCCTTGAAGGTGAGACCACTGCATTGCCTGAAACACTGGGCACCAGTTAGCCAGTAATGCTGTATAATATTGCAGAAGAGCAGATACCTCAATTGCACTACTGCAAAAACCTAAGAACTTAAGAGCCCTGAAAATATTCCATACACAGTCATGTGTGTTACATGTCATGTATGAAACAAGTGAATGAATTTGCAAGATATGAAGTTCTTATGGCTGTAGCTGTGAAGTTACCATGTTCTGGAGCTGTTTGATTCATCTTGGAGGGTTGATGCAGTGTGCCTAGTTTGTAGGTTACTCATGAGTGTGTAAAACAGATAATTTGTATAACCTATTGTGTTGTTTACAGACACTTCATTTAACAGAAGACTAAAAAGTTTTCAGTAGTATATAATGGTACTAGACTGATAGTATTATCTTTATTGTAGTGCTGCCTGCAAGAAGTGGAGCCTGGGAGCAGTTCTGTTAGACCTTCCAATCCATCTGACTCTGGTAGTGTTCCTGTTAATTCCAGGGCATCTGACATTGTCTATAATATGCCACCTTTACAGATGAGTGACGGTGGTCTGGATATTTTCCCTAGACCAGATTCACCTACAATGAAGAAGCTGATGCAGCGTCAAGGTGAGTGCTGGATATCAGTATCATTGTGTAAAGAATGTTTGATTATATGATATAAACTTAAATACAGTGGTGTCCAAGAAGGGCATGAGACAAAAATAGTATTCATGTAAGGGAAGATACTTGTTACAAAGAGGAAAATGTAACCTGACTTCACAGTAGCCTAATCTAGAAGTGTTTTTCTGTGTGTTGATTTCATCTGCCATTTATCAGTATGGCCATTGTCTGTTGCTTGACAGATTTTGAGACAGTGTTGTCTCCTGCCGTTTGCTGTCATCATTGCGTGTTGCTGTTGCAGTTGTCTCTGTGATGTGACTGATGTCACAGTGTCTGAAGGTCTGGACTTGTCTCTTGTTAGAGGTTTTTCATTACATACCCCCACAGGGAAAGGTCCGGTGGTGTTAGGTCTGGTGATGATGGAGGCCATACTGGGGCACCATCTTGTCCAGTACATTTAATAAGGAACTGTTTGTCTAAAAACTGATGGAAACTGTGAGGAGGATATGGTTGTGTGCCATCTACCTGCAACCATGCATTTTAGGCAGTTGTGGGACAGCATAGTCTTGTAACATGTCCAGGTATCAATGATTTGTCATGGTAGCTTCCATAAAGAGGTTGATGCAGTTTTCATTATGCGACAGGGTATTCAGTATAGTGATCAGGCTAAGGACTGAACTATTTGGGGTTCGAATTCTGGCAGGGGCAATAGATTTTTTTGTGTCCAAAATGTCCAGACCAGGTTTGGGGCCCACCACGCCTCCTATTCATTGGGTACCAGGGTGTTTTCCTGGGGGTAAAGCTACTACAGTAGGGCATTTACCATTCACCTCCGTCCAGTGCCAAGGTTAAGACTGAATGGAGCTTTATCTTTTCTCGCCCTGTATGTCTTCCTAGCCTGGACATGGACAACTTTAGCTTTTCCATTTACACATTCTGTTTTTGTGTCCCTGTACTGTTCTGTAATTTGATGAGGTGTAGTGTGACATGCCCAATTTTGCATTTATTACCCTGCATGGAAATGTTAACAAAATAAAAATTTTCACTGATATTGAGTGCCATACACATACATTCAGACATGAAATGAAACAGTTTTTGTAGAACTTTGGAAGTTTGTCCTGTAGTAATGTATATACACTTGATATATAATCTGGCAATGTGTTTTGCATTTTTGTATTCATGTATGTATTCCATGTAAGTTTCTGTTTGTGGTTTTTATGGTTTTATAACTCCTTGAAAATGGTTCCTTTTGAACCAAAACATGTTAGAGTTGGTATAATATAGACCATTAGGGAGTTTCCCTATACATTTTGCATTTTGTTGGTTAATTTATTAAAGGTTAAAATATGAAAGTTTGTTTCACTTTACATTGTAGTGACATTCCATTACAGCTAAGAAAGAAAAAATTTTTAGTATGACTTTAGAGGAGTGTTGCCTCTTCTCATTTTAAAGGCCTTGGTGATCTGGTAATCACACCTGTCATCCCTAAGACACCGAACAGTCTGCTGGTACCTGCAGCTAACAGTAAACCAAAGATGGAGGTAGTGTCCGCTTGGTCCCGTGTGGGTCACCCAACTCTGGAGGACTACGTCTTAATGAAGGAAGATACATTTACAGTCGACAATAGCTGCTTTGACAACCACAACAGGTAGGATAATTCACTGATGTTTATAGGTTGGAGTGTCTTCAGGATGTCTTATCAGCTAACATTTTATTGCAGTCTGTGATACCACATATGCGGGTGTGATGTGGTTACTGTTGTGGAAACAAATATGTTTCACAAGGATGTTTGGTATATTTACGGCTGTAACCATATCTATAACCCCTGCATTTGGTACTTGTAACCCTTTGGCACCAGAATTGATTCTGGATGCAGTTTGCGGAACATCAGGATGTAACAGTGCACTAGAATTCTTCGGCAATGGTGCCACATGTGAGATATCACTAATGTGTTTTAACACTATTTCCATTGTCACAGATCATGCGGACACTGCATTTAAAGCAGTCTGTTTTCATCACCTGATGATGAAAATAGACTGTTTTTGAAATGTAGTGTTTGTGTGATCTGTGACAATGGAAATAATCCTAAAACACATCAGTGATATCTTGCACTGGAATGTAAATTACAGGACTGAGTTTTTTGTGCCCTGTGCACACAGTGCTATCTGGAAATTCAACCATGCACCCAGTAGTATAGTGTATGCAATGTTTGGTGCCAAAATGTTAAACACCCTACTAGAAATTTTATGTTAATGATGTTTGAGTCATCATTCAGGTGAAAATACTAATTTTTTGGGGTTATGACTTGGATTTTATGACTTTGGCTGTGGCTAGCTTCTGTAATGTTCATGATGAGAGACTTTGTTGCATAGCAGCACAGAATTTTATGAATACTTTTATTTTCTGTTTGACTTCTGGTGTGATACTGAAAAGACAGGCTTAAAGGCATTCAAGACCACAGGATCACTTACTGATTTAAGAAGCTGAAGTGCCTGTTCTGTGGAGTTCAGGTTGGTTTTTATATTTTCACACCCTGATTCATTAAACCTTCAGAGTTTTGACTACTTCCATGTTTGTCAATTTGATAACATACAGTAAAGTCTCATTACACTGAAATCCATTTTGCATCCAAAGTTTGGACATTGTTACATGTGAGTTATATCTGTAACAGTTGTAGCTATGTAAATATATCCTATTTTGTAAGTTTTCTTTGATTTGATTTTTGTGTTTTTAATGGCTGTTGTTTTGACTGCAGAGGTTCATGTAGTGTTGAATATGAAGGGAACATGATAGTGAATGTTGGGTTGAGAATATGCATGGAGGTGGTGGTGGACCAGCACATTGGCACACAGGAGTGATTAGAGGAAGAAAACAGGGGAGGCCATATCCAAGAAATGGGCTAAGGAGCCATAGGAGGAAGAAGATTGTGGCCTGTTGGGAAACTGAGGGAAACTGTGAACTGTCTGTGCAGAATCACTAATTATTTGGCAGAGACTGAAACTGAGTACCTCTTAAGTACATGTTGGAAGTTGTACTGCTATGTGACTCTTTGCTGGGGGAGTTTGTTATAGACAGACTTTACTGTATCATATGTTAGCCTTCATTGTGGTCACATAGTTTGATGATTTTTCAGAACATCAAGATTAGTAGCAAGTGGACAGGTAGAGTTCCAAGCAAATCACAATGCTCCAAGTCCAGCAGAGCAAGACAAGGACATTTTATTGACACAACGACGGAGGCGTGAAGTATTACCACCAATGTGGGATGTGTATGAGAAAGTGGCATTTTCACCAGGGAAGGAAAATTCAGATTCCTCATATCAGAATGGGAACAGTAAGATAATATACACTGTCACACATAGGCGGTACATCATCTCAAAAGGTGCCTTTCCTTGCTCTCTGTGCAAGAGGTGTTTCAGGATCAATCAAGGTGAGGAGGTCAGTTTGTCTTTTCTAGTGGTCTTGCATAGGTTGAATTGACACCATACAGTATGTTGTAAGATGGGATTTTCTGTGAAGTATGCTTACCACAAGCAATCTGCATGGTCAGAGCTGAACCATACTTTCAACCTACATTAACACAGAAAAAGTATAATACACATATTTAAAATTGTTGGCATAACATGGACTAACCATGTGCCTTCTGTGTAATATTTGGTATGCAGTATGTGTAAGTGATGGTTTGAAGTGAAATATGTGTGTGTGTGTGTGTGTGTAATTGACTAACCAACAATGGAACAGAGTCCCTTATGAGAAGTTGATAGGTCCTCAGCTAGGCAAACAGTTCCCTGCAATATATGCATTATGTAACATACACATTACTCCTAATATTAACGGAATGCAAACATTTTGTTCAAATGACTAAAAGTTAAGTGCTCTTATGTTGTAGCCCAGTGAGGGAAAACAAAACAAAAAAAATTTTGACTTCATAATGGAAGTAAAGGCAACCCACAAGACCTGTAAGACAGAGAGTAACTTTGTGCCTTCAAGTACAGGGAAATATGATGCTTGCTTGCTTTGGGTCGTAGCCCATAAGCTGTTTCTCTTATTGGGACTAAAATGTGAGACACGTTCAGGTGTGTGGTGGGTCTACTGCATTGCAATTAATGCACTGTTCCTGTGAGTATTATTCTTGATTGTAGTGTTGTCACCTGAATGTTATGTTCTGTGTCTGAATCCGTGCCAAGACATCTGTTTCAGTGGGCATCGGGGTTCTTTCCTCCAAGGGTAAAGTAGCTGGTGCATGAAGTTAACCACTCAGCTTTACCATTACCAAGACATCTGTGATTGAAACACAGGGTCTCTGACAGTGCTTTAAAGATGCTGGGTCTTGAAAGCAGCCTTTTCAAGGCCTAGCATTCTGATTGATATTTTGTGTAGGTGGAATGCTTAAGAAATGAAAACACCTGTAAACAGTGGGTTGTCTGTCTACAGTTGCATTTGAACAATAGAACCCGTAAATAGAATGCCAGTGAACAAGAGTTTAGAAGTAAACAGCAGATATACCTGCTTCCATTGCACTTCTGGCCTTGCCATTGCGGCACAAATAATTTTTTAACCATAAATGTGAGTAATGTAGCTGCACAGTTTAAATGTGATACGGAACTGAGCTGTGGTGCATGCATATAGGGAGCTGCGAATTATATTAAAACTGTTATAATAATGAACATTTTTATTTGTTGTTTTATAAACGGTTTACTGTATTAGAAACGGGGCTTGGTTTTGACAACTCTTCCATAAGCTGTCATTTTTTTAACACCCATTTCCCCAATATTTTTACGTGAGTTCTTTTTTCTTGCTTAATGATGCAAATTATGTACTGCAGTTTGGTTTTATGCTGTGTACTGCTGCTTATTTCGGTTATTTTTCTTGTAGGTTTTGATCGAGAAGGTTCAGAGCCAAGGGACCTGTATGAAGGAGATGAGAACTCGGCAGATCTCTCAAACAGTAAATCATCTGATTACGATGATCAGACTGCTGGTACCACCAATAGTTCCCACTTGAATATGAAGTTTTTCAGTTGTCACATTTGCTGTAAAGTATTTCCAAGACGTAGTTCACTAAAACGCCATCAGCGTACTCACATGGATAGAAAGTTGTTTTCATGTCCATTGTGTCAGAAAGGCTTCAACCGGAAAGAGCATCTATCTCGCCACATGATTTCACATTCTGGAGGAAGACCATATAATTGTGACATCTGTTACAAACCATTCACACGGAAGGAACATCTGGCCAGACATCGACTTTGCCACTTAAATGCCTTACGTTATTCCCTTGGTGACAGTACGAGCACCTCAGATATCTCCATCCAAAGGAACAGTGGTGATATGCCTGCAACAGAGCTCTCTGGTAGTCCTAGCACTCCCTCAAATTCTACCATTGCACAGGATGATGACTCTTCTTCCAACATGGCCAGGCCCTTTGTTTGTGATTTGTGTGGGCAGGGGTTTGCCAGGAAGGAACATCTGTTGCGACATCAGCTCCGAACCCATCGCACCACCCCAGAAATTCGGGATGAACTCAAACCTTATAACTGCAATGTTTGCTCCAAAAACTTTACCCGTAAAGAACATCTTGTTCGTCACCAAAAGATACACATGAGAGACTTTTTGTTTGGGTCTGCCAGAGGAGTGATTCCTGGTACTGATGTGTCAGTATCACCAGTATTAACTAATCGTGCCACATCTAGTGGGGGTACGGTAATGAAAGCAGAACCACTTGAGGGACTTATTCCGCATTCAAATCTGCCTGGACTGAGTATATCTGCTGTTCCCATTAAAGCTGATCCTTCGTCCTCATTGGATGATACGAAAATTAAGCCTGCAGATTCAGATGCGAATCAGACAGTAATGAATGGTCAGGATGATGACACGTCTTTGCAGTCTTCCTTGCAGGACAGTGTTGATCAGACAGTACCCTCAACATCAGCAGAAGCTAATCCTGGTTGTGGTGAAGTTGTGAACAAACCTCATCGTTGTCAGTTTTGTGCAGATAAAACTTTCACTCGACGTAGTCATTTAGTGAGGCATTTTAAACGGTTCCACGCTGACAAACCATTGAGCCTCGTACTGTCTAATAGGCGTAGAATTTCTGCACAGGAGAGACAAGAGTTTGAAAGATATCTGCTCAACAATGGGCAGTACTGGTGTGTAATTTGTGGAAAAACATTTGGGCGCCGGTACCACCTAGAACGTCACATGAAGCAGCATGGCCCTAATGAAATTGCACGTCCGTTCCGTTGCTCAGCTTGCAACAGTTCTTTCACCCGGCATGAACATTTTCAGTCTCATAAATGTCAAGGTAGTAATGATCTTACTTCACAAGTAAGGCAGGAAGAGTTGAGTTCTAAAACAGATGGGGAAGGTATATCTGCAGAAACAGAAGAAAGCAAGGAAATGGTGAAAAAGATGCCTGCAAAACGTGACAAGCGGAAAAGAAGCAAGTGTAATTATGAATGTGTAACTTGTGGCAAAAGTTTCTCTAAAAAGAAACTGTTGAATAGGCATACTGAATCACATGTGGATCTGACAGAGGACAATAGTCAACCACTGTATTAATATATGCATATTTAAGGGTAGAGGAAATAAGGGAGCAAATTAATTTGGAATGAAGTGATGATAGAAAACAGATGTTCCTTAGGCATGCACACTGATGTGCAGTTAATTTCTGTTCTTTTTGTGTCTGGGCCTGTTGTAATCTTTGAGTTCTCTGGCTTCCTACCTTAATTTGATATTTCTTTTTTAATTAACTACAAATGCTGAACATGCATGTCCATTTTGAGGATGTAATTCATGGCTTTTGAATTTCAGTTTGCAGTAGAGATTAGTATTAGATTTAACCTACAGGCTTGTAGACGTGGTGGTCCAGTTGCCTTTTTCTGGCTGTGTTACACATTGTCATCCCCTTGGCTAGTGGGTGAACATGCTCATTGCCCACACTTATTTCTGAACCTTGTACAGTGAAACACTCCAGCCTTACTCTTGCATCTTGGTTGCTATTCAGTGTGAAAGTAGACTCTCTAACAATGGTTTCTACAAGTTACTGTTCTTATTCTTCTTTTTTAATTTGTGCTACTGTGTCTTCAGAGAAGTCACCAGTGATTATAATTCAAAGAAATCTGTGAATGAATTCTAACCACATTTTTCAGTTACAGTGACAAAAGTAAGGATCTGGTGGTCTGGGTATAAGATTCTGGCATAAGATTTGGGTGCAAGATCAACCAGAGCCGCTGAAAATGTTTCTGCATGCCTTACCCTTCTCTTCGCCCTTCAACCAGAGTAAAGTCTTCATTTATTTTGAGAATGCCAGGCTGTGACCATGCTTCAGATTCATTAATTAAGCAGCAGATTGCTTCTGTTGACTGTCGTCATAAGCATTGTCATCATGTCCTGACTGAGACAAAATGGAAATCCTGCCCAGGTACTCCTGTCTAGAACGTGGATTCATACCTTGACCATAGCCAGGCTGGTAGGAGACCATATCTTGAGCCATAAGCCACAAACTGTGACAATTCATATGTACTAGTAATTGAATATAAAATTAGTGTATGTAAGCAGTGAGAAGTTCGCAATGTTTAGTATAGCAGTATGTTTAATTTCTTGTTAGTTGATGCATTTCTCACCTGTGTGATTGATTTCAGTAAGACGGACAGTAAAAGGCACGCTGTGACCGTTGCCATGATTGAAAATTATTCTTTGTTATATTCATTTCACATACCCTATCAAATTGTTGTGTAATTTGATTTTGAAAAATTTTGCTAGTCTCTTTCACATGAAAACATGGGTTCATATCTGGAACTAGGAACAACGTAAGACATAGAAGGGAACCTACATTAACCTTTTAAAGCCTAGCGGTAACTTTACATACGACCAGGTTTAGCATTAAAAAATTCTACATTGCGTTTATGTGTTTTGTACGGATCTCAGAACAAACAGCAACTTTTGCCTAATAAAACATTAAGAGATTGGTTTTTATAACCAAAGTTGAGAGTGTATAGAGCGCGGTACACACGGAGTCCTTATATAAAACAGATATGCTTCATCTTTGAAGGGTTAATGTGAAATCCAGTTTGTTTGAAATATTGACTGTGTTGGTATTAGTCCAGCGACCTTGAGTGTATTGATTAGTAAAGTCCAGTGAGGAGTGGTAAACAGGGCAACAGAGACCTTTCCACTTCTTTGGATCAGTGTGTGACATATTACTGTGCTGTTTCTTCCTTCACGTAGTTTAAACCTGAGATGAGTTTTAAAAACATTAACAATTGGTTAACACAAAACTCTGAAGCAGCAGGACATATTGTATAGAAAGCGCTTTGCCAGATATGATGTGGTTTGAATTACTCAATTTTTCATTCCCACTTGATTTGTGACCCTTTATTGTAGTCACTATCGAACTGCCGAATGGTGGTATCAGCAGTGTTAATACAGGGACGCTGCATTATCTGACATCTTATGTCGCTTTTCATGCTGAACGTTTCACGTGATGGCATGCAACACACTGAGTGCCATTCATATTTTATATGAATCAGGCAATGCATGTTAGTTCAGTGTACAGCAGTTAGACATCTGTTAAAGCATGCAGTCCAACACAACTTGATTTATTGTAAAAACAAGATAAAAACAAGGATCTTGTTTTTACAACAGAAGCTGCATGTTTTAATCTTTAGTGGGTCGTCATCAGGCTGTTTGCATAAAAATGTAAAAGGAGGATTTTATATAATTTTACATTTTTCTTTTTCTGGTACGAGATCGTCTGCTTTGCTCTTCCAGGATTTTTCTTTCAGTCCAATTAATTACATCCTACAGGTAATTGCCATAACAGCTGGACATAAAATGAGTAAAATCATGCATGTCATATAAAATTTTATATGTTATGTATGATTTTTAGCTGTGTTATATGCATTTATTGGTTATTGTAATTATTGTAAGAATAGTGCATGGAGTATGTAATGGCTGATCACTTCCTTTTTGAAGGTAAAAAGGTTGTAGTTAATGTTTAAAATTGTGTGTGAAAACTTTTTACAAACTGTTTCAAGGGTCTTGTTTAAAATTGTTTTCCTGTTTTTCATGCAGTTTCATGAAACCTTCATTTTTATAAACTTTATTCCCTTTATTGTCCCTGTATTAACACAATGACACTTAGTAATTAATACAGGTCGGTAGTTTGATAATACAGTAAAAGGTCACAGATCAACTTGGATCGAAAATTAAAATAGTTCAAACCTCACTGCCATGCAATTTATCATGTAACATGCTCTGTAAATAAAAGTTGCTTGAATTCAGGTCTGGCCAACAACGCCACAGCCCCCTTCTTACTGTTTTGCAATGAAGAATACTGTGTACACAGCACATAGAAATTAATTGAAAATCGTACCATTTTACCACAGATGGTTTCAAAATGTAACATATCAGTATGAATTTATGGCTTCAGGAAAAAAAAGTCCCTAGTAATGCTTTTTGCACTTGTAGCACACCACACAGCAACTGTCATGCCATATAATGGCACTGCCTGGATTAACATGAGAAGGCTGTTATTCTGAGCGTCCCCTTATCAGCTCAGATGAAACTAAGTTTCACCACTAAACAGAATGAGTTTGGGTTCAGTTTCACTATCTTGCACACCTTGAAGATACTAGTTCACAAAATTTAATCGTTGCTTCATGATCTGTGTCTCAGACTTTGTGAACCACATTTGTCTTACATGAATGTGGTACGCATGTGTCTTCTGTATGTTCTCATACTGTCGAGAATGGAATCTGTTGCTCAAACACTGTGTGTGTGTGTTTGTATATTGTCTGAATTTACATAACACTTGATGGCAGCTGTGTTCTGCATATGTGTCATATGACTGCAGGATGACGCATACAGCATCAGGGAATGTAGCCAGTGTGTGGCTGTTCTCACATAACTGAGCCAGTAGGAAGTGACTGTCAAAGGTTATTTGCAATAATACCCCTATACATAGTAAATACTTGATTTTTAATTCATATAAATTAATTAATTTTGAGAGAAGTATGTTTTGCAGTAATGAATAAAACAGTTTAATCATCCCAGTAGATTAACAGTAGCTGCTTTGTAATTTACTTACGTGTGCGCAGAGGGCTGTGGATTAAAAGTAACCAATCCGAGCAGAAATACAGAACTGTCACATTTACATTGGAGGAAGTGTGTTCGTCTTTGTCGTTGTGGCTTATGCTTGTCAGATTGATAATGGTACCATAGAACAGAAAAGAACTATGACTATTGGAGCCAAAATAATTGGAATTTGCAGAATTTTGACATTATTTGTTAGCAGTGGTTGGCATATTGCTCTGAGGGTCTGTCAATACTAGCCATGTGATCAACATATACTCCCTTCTTTGTGATAAAAGCAGGTTATGGTTGCTTCATGAACTTTGCTCCGGTTTTGAAAGTTGGATTACGTACTTTTTAATATGAAGGTGTCGAGATGTTTTTATTGGTATGTGAGTATAATTTGTGACTAACTTTCAGATTACATTTTCTGAACCTCTGCTTGAAGCTTCACTATTTCTGGTAGAAATAGAATCTTCCAGATTTGTTAAATAGCTTTGTTATTTAAAACCAAAGTTTCTTTATTTGTCTTCATAATTCTGTAAAGCTGCTTTATTCTATTTATAGTTTGCACTTAATGAACACATGTATCCATTTATGATATAGTTGTAAACTTTTTTGACACATCTTAGTTGGCGTTTTATTTAATTCAGTGGCAAATACAGTTTCTGCTGACAGTCTTACATAATGGGTTATGGTAAGAAGAACGTAGAAATTACGCTTGTGTGTAGAAGTTGTGTAGTAGTGGCAGTCTTATAAATGTCCTGCTATACTTACAAGGGGGTTCCAGAACGAGTTGTGCATCAAACTGTTGCATATTTTGAATTCAGCACTGTATGTAGTATCAGATTGCATGGGTTCTCCTAAAATTTAGTCTTGGGACTTGAAAGGCATTTCTCAAATTCTTCTCTTTTAGAATAATATATTTCTCTCAAGTTCAGTATATTACAGGTGTCTTTCTTTATTGTCTTATTTTTCCCTGAATTTCCTGAGTTTGCTCAATGCTAGGTGTCTCTTTCCAGACTGCTTTGTATCTGCATGGAAGACAAGCTCATCACAGGACAGAATATTAGGTGGATTGTGATACTAAGTTGAGTGACTTGCAGTGATGAAATGTCCGCACTGCTACACTTGCCCTGGCCATCTTGCGTTTTGCTTAACTGCCCTTAAACTGCACGGTCACTGACAGAACACTATATCCCGCAACACTAGTTGGTTTAGGAGATGGATATCAGTTGTGTTAATCTGATTACATTCATTCCTGCAACTGAACTAATACCAGATGGTGCAGAAGTATGTAAATGTCTTTTGATCCTCCAACTGTGTGTCCGTGTATCATTGATATTGATGTCTCAGTGATATACTACTACTGTTGTGTGTTGTTTACGTTAGATTTCAACCGAGTTTCCAGTCAGATAAAATTATGCAATAATGTAATCAAATAGGATGTGTGTGTATAAATAATTTTGAAACAGTCAGTACAGTGGATTATGGGTTGGTTCTTACATTAATTACATGTTTTAGAATTTACCTTGACGAAATTAAAGTTGAAAATACCTAGTTTATAATGCATGTAAAAATAAAAATTGTAAGAGTTTGGGCAGTTTAAAGAACACTGTGTGTGGGGATGTGGTGGTGTGTAGTGTCCACCCTCAGGGTAGCTACCAAACTACACAGCGTCACATTTGGGTGACTGATATTCTTAGTAATTGCTATGAGGACCTCAAATCTCACTTGGTAGTTAAAAATAATTACAATAACCAGCAAATGCACATCAAACTACAAAAAATTGTATGTAACATAAAACTCCTACATGTTTCAGTGGCAAGGCGCCATGTTCAGGGAATCCAAAATGCAGAGATTGGAAGTACCAACACGGAATTCTTGGTATTACAATAATAATATGTTAAAAGTGTTAGAATTATTAAGTTATGGAAGTGTTGATTTCAGAATTGATGTAAGATGAAGATATAGGCCAGAGTCCAAGGTTTTATATAATTAAATGCCAAGTATGCATATAAACATCTGAATACTTAATGTATAATCCAAAAGGATCTAGTCCATGTGGTGTGTGTCAGTGTGTTTATCGGTACATGACCCTGCCTGATAGGAAACACACTGACATGCATCACATGCATTAGGTATTCAGATATTTATATGCATACCTGGTGTTTAATTACACAAGACCTTGGACTCTGGCCTGCATCTTCATCGTACGTCAATTGTGAAGTCAACAATTTTGTAACTTTACAATACTAACATTTTATCATTGTAGTTATGAATGATTTTTAGTTGTTTCGTGTGCATCTGTTGGTTATTGTAATTGTAAAAGAATAATACGTTGAATATATAATGTCAAACTGGTATTTAAAGTTTTCCCTTTAGACTGCAACTAACATGGGACGTACATGCTGTACAGGTGATCTTAACAATGTGAACTTGATCGGGTGTGTATATGTTGTGTAGTTTTACATCTGTACCCAGAGTTTGTATTGGTGATGTTTATGTTGTACAGTTTCCTGATGTGCTTTGCTTAATTTTTGTTTTATCAGAGTGTGAATTGGGTGACATGTAGGCAGTTGCTTCTGGTTTGTATTTATACAACTTACCCTTTTGTCCCACAAAATCCTCTTGAGGCTTTGTATGTTCAAGACCGTTAGAAGTCTTCTAGGTGAGTGTGATGGCAAATGTGCCTGTCTTCGCACCCAACTCGGTACCAGCATAATGTCACAGAACTTGGATGTAGATACTGAAATCAGCATTTGGAGTGCCATTGTAGGTGTCACTTTTCAGCTTCCATGTTTACAAAGTGTATGCTCCTGAGTGAGAATCTGCGTAGAGGTGACTGACATTTCTTGTATTTTGAGTCTTAGATACCTGTACATTGGGCTAAACTTGGTTATTGTGTGTGAGTAATTAAAAGAAAAACATTAACCAATTTAAAGAAAAGTATGTGCCCAGTTCATATAACCTATCCATATAAAGTGTGGATGTAATTGTGACCACAGTAATAGAGCTGGGTTTGTTGTTTTTATTAAATTGGAAAAATTGTTAGGAATTTTCTCATTTATTTGATCATCACAGAAAATGAGTACATGGGGTAGGTTATAACCAATAAGATTTTACTCGCATTCACATGTGTTGGGTAGTTTTTTTTTATGGGCATTTGTCAGATACGAGCAGTAGACAAGTGCGTAATACTAAAAATTTGCAAAACTCTAAGCGTTTTAACTCCAGATTTTCTTCAGAAGTTATGTTAACATAGTCCTGTATTCTTGCACGTGGATGTCTTTAAATTTATCTGGTAGGTGAAACTTTATGTATTTTTTATGTACAATGCAGTTCTTTTTCCCATCTTTAATTGATGTGCGTCTTTGACTCAAAGGGACAGTTGTAGAATCATTAGCTGTTCGTGATTAGCTAAATGGCTTTAAAGAAACAAAAACTCTTAACTGGTTACATGGCTCAGTATAACTATTTTGTAATTTTTTGTTGGGCACTGATTTATTTGAAGTAAGATTTATGTCAGGTCTCTGAGTTTAGTAATTTGTGAAAGTGTGGAATGAAGGTTTTTGAATGAGTATTTTAGTTTTTTAATTGTTTATGAGAACATCCCTTTGCAGTTACTAGGCACTTTGAATGAGGAGACAGTTTGAAATTTATTTTTCATATTTTGTTTAACCTGTTTGTCACAGAAGGAAAAATAAAATTGTGCCTGTGAAGACTAAATGAGATTAAAGCCTGATTTCTGTATATTTCATTTTTTTGTGTGATATTACAAAGGTACTCTGGAAAAGAATGGGAAGAAAAATGAGTATGAATTTGTCGTAGTTACCTTTCATCCTGAGAAGCATCAAATGGACTTTCATTTCATGCTGTATGTTAGTCCAAAGTGGTTTTGTTCATCTCGTTTATTTGTAATACTACACTGTACAGAGAAGGTAGAAATATGTTACTGTGTGCATATTAGAGTAACAGTTTCGTTTGGGTATCCAGCAATTCATGTTATTGGAAATACAACAGTCTTGTTTGTGTTGTCATGTCATGTTTCATTGTGTCACTGTTAGAAGTAACATGCCTACTTTGTCATTCAATTCAGACACTTCCAAGGCCCTCAGAAATGTTTTGTCAGGAATTTTTCTCATCATCTTTAAGGGTAATAAAATTTTGCCAAAAAAAATCTTTTGTAAGTGAATAAAATTGCACTTAAAGTTGTAACATTGAGGATGATTCACACACATGCAAGTACATCTCATGTATTTGTAGAAATATTCTTTCAGATTTATATTCATGCATTCTTCGCCACTTGTAAAAGGGTGTTAGTTCTGGCAGTCATGTAAACTACACAATTGGCAGAATGGCTGTATGTTACCATGAGTTGTTCTGAGGCTGTCTGCAGAATGGGGGGTTGAGTACGTTATTTTGTATCCATGAGTTGCATTTATGCAAAACTGTATAATGCTTACTGTTTGGAAATATACCACTGAGTGAGTGATTTTAGTGTACACGTCTGTGGCAATATCACTAAAATCTATTTGTTACTTAGATGAACAGTTGAAACTTTTGTTATGGAATTATCTATAATGAAAACATTTTCTGATTGTGATAGTAGCCGATAAAAAATTGAATCTTATTATCTGTGATTATTGTGGTATGTCACATGTTAATGTTGAGTTTGAATGTTGGAGTGTGTGTGCCTGATGTTTGTGAGCCCAGGATTGAATAACTTACATTAGTAGACATTTGCAGACAGAGAATGTCTTACTGAATTACTTGCTGTTATTAGTTTTGCATCTTCATTATACAGTATATGGTTCTGAATTTATTTATTGATTTTTAGTATTTGGACATGTGCTGTATGTCAACCATGTCAAATTATTTATCATTCAGTAACAACATTCATATACAGTATTTAATTTGTAAGAAATCAGTGCTTTTAATTTGGTAGTGAAACTTGAGTTTTACTGTTTGCATTTTCAGAGGTATCAAGATTTCCAGTTTTGAGATGTGTAGTTCAAAATCTTGTTTCTTAAACTGCTCGTACAGCATGAAGTAATGGACCAAATTTCCTTTTACATTGTCTTGGATTATGTAAGATTTTATCCAAGTGGTAAGAAGAATTCAGCAGGTGTTTTTATGTTTTTTGTGTGTACTGTTATTGGTCACAAACTTGTGAATCTGCTCTTTGACAAAAATGTGGTCCAAGCATGGCTGTGGGAGACAGGATGTTGCATAGAAATTCAAGACATTTGTGTGTATAAATTTACATTTCTAGTTTATATTGATAGGAAAGAGGGATCTTCAGAAGACTGGTATATACAGTGAACTCTTGATTGTTGTGGTAATGCAGGGAGGAAGTAGCACGTATAATCAAAAACAGATGATAAACCAAAAGTTTGGAAGTACTGCTGTCCATGCTGCGTTCTCACTTTCTGAAAGTCAGTTAATAATTAGTTTGAAGTAATGCTTTAAATGTACATTCTTCTGGCAATTGTTAGAATGTCCCAGAACTTCACTGCACATCATTCTGCAACATATAGAAAAGCATGGAAATAAACAGAAGTTGAGACCGTTGAAAGTAATGTGTTACGAAGTCACTCCAGAATCTGCTTGTGGCTCATTCATCACCATTTAATTTTTCTTCTTGTCGAGCACTCTCTTGAATACCATTCCATGTCCTCATTTGTTTTAATCAGCTCAAGGGAACAATAAAATCTGTATATCTTATGCATTAAGAATAAAAATTTACTTCTGTAGTGCAGGTTGTCTTGGAAACTTGTCCCTCGTGTTCTTTGCTGATTAAACCATTTTATTGCAGCTTTATCAGGTTCTTGATAGATTGTTTTATCATTTTTTGCTTTTTAAGCTTTTGGTTGAATTAGAACTGCTAGCATAATTTATTAATTGAAATTTTATCATCTGAGTATCATGGATGGATGTTCCTTTATCATGAACTGTTGGGGTTACATTTTTTGTGGAACTCCGATCTTCAAGCTATTTATATATATGTTTCTTTTTTTCAGGTTATAAGTATGTGCTTGCATTTTATGCCATTTTTTGTAACTCCACAAAAAGAACTGAATAACACTAGAAAGAAAAAATGCACCAAATACCTGTAAATTAAATGTGAAAGTCTATGGGGCATAATATTACTAAAATTTAAGAATTTGAATGAACTGCGTGTGTAACAACACTGTTCGGTTAGGCATAAACTAGGTATACAATGAAAATTAATGCACTTCGTGTGGTGTTCTATGGGTTAGGTAACGGGATACCAGTATTTCAAGGCAATGGTATGTTGTCATCTTTAAAGGTTAAAATGTCCAATGTTGAATTCTTGTGCATTTCAACTCTTGAAGATAAGGAAGCTGTGTTTTCTCACAGTGGGATCTGATTACCCAGTGACATACTGTCATATGCATGAATAATTGAATCCTCAACTCTGAATTTAAACCCTCTAACACACTAGTCTCTAGAGTGTGTTTGTCATGCTACTGTTTATTAAACAGTGAATCAGATATGTTTTTAATTTAAGAAGGAACTCGTGTGTGGTGGTTGCAGGCCAGCAGGAAAAGCAGTTGAATAATAAAAGAAAGAGTTGTGATGAGTTTGGAAGCTGCATAGTCTGTTGTAAGTTGTAAAATGTCACTGATACATACATATTACTGAACTGGATGTAGTGGGCAACACTTCAGTCAGTGTGGGAAGGTATAACGAGTAATGAATGTAGTGCATTATATGCCTCACTTTTTATGCTGTTCTGTAGTTCAAAATGAACATTTTGTAGGTCACTAAAAAAATTGCTGTGCAGAGTTGGTTAAAACTATTTGCATTCTTCTGCGTTTTAAAAGCATACTTCATTATTCAGTATGGTATTAAGAATACAAGTCTGGTGTAACTTGGCAGTGTTTGACTGGAAGAATTATATTAATTTTTGTAGTGAAATATGCTCCGATACTTCTTTACGAAACAGACATCTTAATAAGTTGCATTTGGAACCAAAATTTAGTCTGTGGGAAGAAATAAACACGTGTGCTCAAGCTCTTCTCTGTTTCTCCAATCAAGTGGCAAGAGAGAGAGAGATTGTGCATGTTCATAGATGCAAGTACTGCATCCAATATATTAATGAAGTTAAACTTTGTATCATTTGGCAAAGATCGTTTGGAAATTAGTTCTTTTGGTACAAAAGTCCAGGTAAAAAAAGCTTCACGTACATTCTTTTTGATTGAACTTGTAATATCAGCACAGTTTTTTGTTGATGTAATAGTATTTGTATAATGGATTCCAGAACGAACTCTTTTCATATATATAGCAGTGGAAGTGATGTGTAGTTCACTGTATCCTTCTTGTTTGAATGAGCATCTCATAAGTAAGCATTTCTGTACAGTTACTGCCAATTTTGAAAACAGAAGAATCAGGCCTTATTTTATTACGGGCATTGTAAGAAATGTTTGCACATTCAAACTTGGGCATTCCACAACTTACTGTGGTCTTGTTCAGTTTTAGATAATTATGCTTCATTTTGGGGTTGGTTTCTTGAAGTTTCGTGCATGATGTATAATTTTTGACTTTGGTGTTATATTCATAAGTTGGAATTCCATTACGTCAGTAATTTTCAACATGTTGTGAAGTGTAGTATTAGTAATGTCAAACAGCATGTGTATTGTAAATGAAATATACCAGGCATCTATTATGATTTTGGTTTTATTATTTTTAAGCATGTATGCAGAGGTTGCCGTCAAACTGTGGTATGTATTTGTGACATGCTGAATTTAATCTTGTTTGTTATGAGAGTGGTGTCCCTTAAGTGGCGGTAGCGTCCCTGAGTGATTGCAGATGATGGAGGAATAATGGCAGCCTTCCTATTATACAGTGTGGCGTGCACTGCACAAGTATCAGAGCACTTCTAAATTTGTAGACTGTTCTGTTATGATCATTCCTGTCTGGCAAGAGGTTACTCCCAGATATTTGACTGAACGGCCAGGCTAAGGGAAGTGACTTCTAATTTGTGCCACCCAATATGTATTATACACACACAAAAAGAAAAAAGGAGTGGAACTAGGGTAGAATTCTACATAATGTTGAGATTTTCTCCATGCTTTCCTCTGTTAAAAGAGAGTGCTTATTATGTGATAGTACATTAAAACTGTCAAAAGTGTAAGCAGTACCAAACAACAGTTGGTTGCATTTCAAGGAGTTGTGTGAGAATAACCTGCCTTTAATAATGGATGTTAGCTTTTTTTTTTAATCTGTGATGACATACTGTAGTAGAATTTCATGTTGGACAGAAGTATGTGTTTAATATCCAGAAATTCTAGAGCTAAGTAGCAACCAAGGCTTGTACACAAATTGTTCTGCTGTGGATATTCTTCACTAACGTTGAGTACCAATATTTCTACACTAACCAAATGCTTTCTTGTATTTCTTCAATTAAAAAAACCAGCCTACAGTGTTCACTAAATCTTATACTTTGCTTACCCGTTTGCACTGTTTCATATCTGGTCACCCATAAAAAGTAAACACTATTTCTTGATTTTAATGAAGTTGTGTAAAACATTTGCACATGCTTTTAAAGTGAAAATGAAGTTGTAGAATTTTGGTCAGTATTCTTGTCTGGTGTTGAATTTTTTATCATGACTTTCAAAAAATTTCAGTGCTGTTTCAATTATCTGTGATTCTGACAAATTTCTGGTTTCTCTAAGCAGTTGGTTTTCATCCTCTTGTATGTGGACTATAGCTTTCTGGAGTCACTGTATGCAGTTCAGGCTTCTTTTTATGTTCTAATGTGGCATAAAATATGTATACATGGAGATTGTCATTGTCATTGAGGTGTGATGCCATATAGTCTGGTAGAAATTTACGGGTGGTTTTGTACCCTGAAAATGGATTCAATGGGTTCCTTTGAAACACCTGTAAATGTCTGCCAGATTCCATGGCATTACATCCCAGAGCACACTAATCTTCATAGTCACAGCTGTGTGAATGTCAAATGTTGTGTGGGGTATATACAGTACACTTTGGTTGTGTGGGGTATATACAGTACACTTTGGTTGTGTGGGGAATATACAGTACACTTTGACAGATATAAACAAGAAGAAACTTCTGGTACAAAATTGAATCCAGAATTCTGAAATTATGTACATTTAAGAATTTTGTAAGTAATATGAGAAAGGCACATAAAGAAGTTACATGTTCCTTGCCATAGTTGCTTAATTAGAGAATGTCATAAATTGTCTCATAATTCACATAAAAATGTAGAGGGTGGTGGGGATTAGTGTGGTATGTGAGTCAGTACATAGTGGGAAGGACTGAGGTAAACAAATACTTAAGTATCTTAGTGGTGCCTCTGGATATTCCCTTTCTGAGTTTTATACAGGGTGTCTTTAAGTGATCTGTATGATCTTAATCTTGCATTACTCAGAACATTTTGAAAGGATGGTTCCAGAATACAAACCATATGAAAGAAAAACCCAAAAAGTGTTACACCCAGAACTAGTAAAGTTCAGTGTGGATGTCACAAGTGGCTTGGACAATGTCAAACTGATACTGCACTCTCTTCATTCTCTCTGGAGAACATCATAGCTTTTGCAGAGGCTTCTGTGATGATATGCCTTGGGCTCTTGCAGTGGTATTAGCCCTGTAGGGACATAGAGATTATCCTTAACGTATCCTAGAAGGATACATCCTTGGGTATGCAATCTCCATGCTTCCATGTACAGACCTAATTTTTTTTATGGACATGGGTCCTATATTGCGAGAAATGAGGTTCTTATAGCAGTTCTGGTGAAGTTTGTAAGTGTCAAGTGGTGAATAGTTACCAACATTTTGAAGGATTGTAGTGCCTTCATCTTCAGGGTCAAGCAGTTGAGTGTTCTTGGACAGCTTGACCCTGAAAGTGTAGGCACTACAGTCATTTGAAACACAGGTAATGCTGTTCCAGTTGACATTGCATAACATACCAGAAGATTTCAATCTTTGGTGCTTCATTTTGTTTGTGACTCAGATTTGGAATGTCTTCCAGCAGCTGTGAAAATTTCTGTTGATGACAGTTCTGCGTACAAGAACTTTTCATTCTGACATTGCTGGAACTGTCCCTTTCATATTCATTTGACTTGTGTGGGGTTTTGCTCCTTCAGATCTGGAAACTATGCGGAATTGCTTTCAACTCATTCATCACTTGCAGAAGGTCTGCTAGTGCATTTTCCTTTGCAGACATAACCACAATTTACAAAATGCTTGTTCCACATGAGAAGTGATCATTCACTTGGTGGTTCCCTCCTATACTAATTCCAAAACAGATTTCATGTGTAAAAATGACTTGCAATTTAAATCAAACCAACAAATGCGCAAGCTTATTAGTAAAAGCAATCCCATTACAGGCCTGGACAGGCCCTTTGTGTTCCAGGAGGTTGAGGCGCCCAGATTTCTAGACAGTCGGAACGTGAAGGTGGTAAGGTTGTCAGTCCTATGCACCAGCTGCCTTTACCCCCCAGGAAGTATTCCTGGTACTCATTTCTGTTAGAGGCTGAGTCGACCCCAGGGCCATAGTGCGACTGGAAGGATTATGTCAATGAAAAATTCCAATGATACCATAGGGAATCGAACCCACGACCTTCTGGCTTGTAGCGCAGTGCCTGAACCAACTGCACCACCGCGGCCCCACAAGCTTATTAGTAGATATATTATATCACCCTTACATATGTTTCAGTAATTAGGTTACCATCATTAGGGGGTATACATTGGAGAGCCACAAATATAATGCACATCCAGGCGTTTTGTGGCTTTACATTAAAAGTTTTTCATGTCAAGGTTCAAGATATGTAGTTGGATCGGAATTAAAATTGATAACATAATACATGATGCCTCTAGTCGTTATGGTTGATGGATGTAGGGGTGATATGATATACTTACCGATAAGCTTGCGCATTTGTTGGTTTGATTTAAACTCATAACAATATGCATGGTATACAAAACAAAAGACACTTGCAATCCTGATTGTTTTTGTGTTTATATATTATAAAACAGTATTGTAACTGACCTATTGTATAATAATTTTGTGAAATATTTTACTTAATGCTTTAAGTTGTACTTTTCTGTATGTGTTGTATTATATAATGTATTGTTCATCTTCCAATCAATCTGACTAATTTTTGGATGTATGGAGTGTATGTAAATATGAACGTATGTTGCACTGTCACAGCAGATTTTATTTCATGAAAAACTAATGCACAAAACCCCATTTCTGGCCTGGATAGCAATTTGAAATTATGTTTGAACTATATCTTGGACATGGTCTGAGTTATACGAGATTAAAGTTTTGAAGATCATTTATGAAGTGATGCATAAAGGGAAATTCAGTGTTTTCAGTACAGAATTTGTGCCATCAATTTTTTGTATGACCAGCAGAGGCTTGATTAGTGGCTTCCACATTTCTGTAAAAATTACAAAACATTTGTGGCTTATCTTCCCTCTTTCCAACTCCTTCAGCAAGCCATGTGTAATGAGGTTTTGGCCATTGCATTCCATCAGTGCTCCATACTCATATTTCATTATCTACCATCATCATGTAATTTTAGCAATTGTCAGTGGAGGTAATTAAAACACTTATCTCTCCGTATCTCTGCCCAGTGCACCATGAAAGACACATTTGGCATACTTTTAACAAGTCACCTATTGAACGTGAATGTTTACGTTATTGTAACTCATTCCCTTTCACTTTGGTCTAATTGAGTTGTTTTATTGTTTAACAGATTTTTAACATACTGTGAGTTTTTTTCTTTTAAAGCACACTGATGTTTAGCTGTGTTAAAATTTTATTTTACATATTTTAACATGCGAATAGTTAAATTTGTGCTGAGTTTGAAGCCTGCTGTTATATTGTTATGGATCGAGTAAACTGGAATACAAAGTATAGAAAGTTTTGGTAACCATTGCATTGTGTGAGGGATTCATGATCATGCTGGACATGGCAGACTAGAAATGAGGACATGTAAATCGCACCATGTTATCGGTTCCAGAAAAAGGGAATATAAACCCACTACATAACCAAGAATAATTATGTAATAATTATGTAAGTTTAATGCATAATGCATTTATAACTTACCTTAAAACGTTTTTTTTTTGTAGGTATGATTTGTAATGTGTACATAGTTGGATTTGTTACATTGGTGCAGGTAGTGTTCTGGAGTCAGATTCCACTGGTTCAGTCAAACAGGTTCATAAAATTGAACACAGGCAAAAAAATTCCCTGGATGTGAGCCTCGCTTGGCCTCGTAGCATAGAGCAAGTGGTTCATATAACAAAGAAATTTTAGGCCCTTTTCCAGTTTGATAAGTGTACTAAAAGACCTGGCAAGTAACAGTTGAGTGTACAAATTGACAGACTAATTTGACGGCATACTCCTGCCTTAGTGTAACTGGACATGGTAACTAAAGTGGCTAGAGTTTTAATTCGGTCAAAATTGCAGCAATTAACATACTGGTACCGAAAAATTGTTGTGTATTTCATGATAACATAGGTAGAAAAAACATGACACCAGCTTCCTTCATTATGCCATTCTTTTTCGTAATTTCAGTAGTAAACAAGATGCACAATTAATTTTTGCTGTTTGGATTATCCTTTTCGATTAGTAAACACAAATATGTGGATCCTATCACATTATAAACTTTTGGTTTGTAATGTTAGGTTGATCCTAAATATCAGGTAATATACGACTTTTAAGAACTGTGCCATTTGGTCGTATGTGGATGTTTCATATGAATTCCAGTTGACTCAAGACTTTTATGTCTTTTCAGCAGTGCCAGAAATGAAAAGGCCTCAGTATGGCACATGTTGTGATGTTTTGAATTCTTGTTTTTTAGAATCATCTAACATATACTACATTCGGTGGTGTGGGGGTGCTATTGGTGCTTTCATTGTTACTGGTTGATGTGAAGGCTGCAGGTGAGGCATTTAGTTAACATAATGGCCATAAGCATGTGCAGCCCATTTCATTAGCATGTGTATCCAGGGAGTTTTATTTTTAATTTTTTTAAAAGGTAAACATGTATTGAACACTCAGTCATAAAGGACATTTTTATTAACCAAACTGAAGAAACTAATTTTTTAAATTAACAACTAAATTTTACATACAAAACACGAACGTAAGAAATGAGGCACAAAGTACCAAATTTTGAGACATTAGGGTATGCCTGCGCACATGCAGCACACCCCATATGCACACCCATGATGATGATGATGATGATGATGATGATGATGATGATGATGATGATGATGATGATGATGATGATGATGATTCAGGATAAGTAAAGATTTGTGGTGAAGGTATGTTACTGATGTATGTCAAATCTTGGACTTCTTCTGTCATCTTATTTTAATTAAAAACATTGTGTTTCTGTGGCTGGCTGTGCATCTTTTATAATGTAACAACAGAGAATGTGAAGCCTAATCTATTGGGTCTGTGGGATAAGGTGGACTCCACGGAGTAGGTTTTGTGTTTTTTGTTCTTACCTGATACAGAAGAGAGCAATCCTCCAAAACATTTTGTATATCAACTGAAAATGAGGCAGTGGAAATTCCAATAACTGTGTCACATTGGTAATTGGTACAGTTTCTAAACATGTCATTTTTTACTACATAAAAGAGATAAGAAGATGAATACACATTACTTTTACAGTAAATTAAAATTGTAAACTTTAACTCAGAATAATTTCAGTTTGTTGTCTTTTAATAAAACATCAAATTTCCTTTTCTTGCAGATTCAGTATTTTAGAGTTACAAAACTGAATAATAACTGGAAACAGGTACGGATGTCGTATGAGCAACATTATGGAGTTGTCCTTAAGTGAATTTATCAGGATATGTGTCTTCAGGTGGATTAATTGTTACTTGGTGTATAAATTAGTCAGTTGTATCTTCATCATTATTCTGCACAGACAGTGCTAACTGCAAAGCCTACTCAGCTTTGTATCCCATGGCTAGTAGGGCCTCTTTCCCTGTGTCATGAAGCTGACCATTCATCTTCTTGCAGTGCTGATGTTAAGAATGTAGGAGCTCTACCTCCACTCCATATGCTTTCATGGTATGGTGCTTGCTTGTCATTTGTATTTAATACTTAGAACTTCATGTTAGAATTATGTCTCATCCTGGATTGTAAGTTATGTGCAAGTGCAAATTGAGCTTTGACAGTTCTTTTATATGTATTTAAGAATGCATTGTGTAACTGTGTAACAACAGGAGGTGGGATCATATTAAAACACACTGGTAGGGACTTGACATTATGTAAGGTAAAGATGTAGTTGTCCTGGATGCGGTGAAGGCATATAGGCAAGTTGAGGTATAGCTTCGTGCATTCATTACATGGACATTAGGGAGGAAGTGAGACTCAAATCATGCTGTTTTACCCCCTGGGAAAGAGCCCCGAGCAAGTCTGTACACTTTGGAGATGTCAGGAGTCTGTTTCCTCTGCTGGGAATGAAACCACAATCTTGGTGTACAGTCTGTAGCCTAGTCATTGTACAAGGTATGCTACTGGCGTCTATTAATTTTAAAACGAATACAGAAGAATTGCAGGAGGTCTTTGAAATTATATTTATCATTGACTTTATATTAGAGTAGCAAAACCACCACAAAGTATTGAAAATGTAGGGTAAGGGACATTTTCACCAGTGAGACCCTAAGTTTGATCTCTGGAACCTGGGAAGATGTATCCAGCTAGCCCCATATATTAGTGTATCTCTTGTGGACCAAAAATTAATGTTTGTAGTCTTTGAAGGGTTGTAAATATGTATATACAACTATAATTTGTATGCATGTGTGTGTGTGGTAGCCTAAAGGAACATGTTGAATTGTGTTCCCATAATGGAAACGTTTTGCACCCCATAAATAAAATGTCAGTAATATTGTGAAAGCATATTGTGATCATACCATTGTTTCTGCTCGAGGTACCTTCCTGTATATAATTGCTGTTTGTAGCAACCACATGTGTAGACCCCTCTGTAACACAAGTCACAATTCCTTTTGATGTCATAACAGTCTTTACCATTTAGTTTTTTAAGCATTTTCTTTTTAGAGTAAAAGAATTTCAGAGATTCTGAGTGATCACAAATTTGTACTTCCTTAGAGGTCTCATTTAAGTTCAGTTACCTTTCCCATGTGCAGAGTTGGTGGTTTCTGTCTTGCTTGTTTTGCTTTTTTAGTCAAATCATATCGTTGTGTCATTTTATGATTGCCATATTTTCACATGCACTTCTGAATAAATTACAAAGACTGTGGTGGCATTAAAAGTTACAAGGGATTTTAAATTTTGAAAGATAAATTTTTTTACCTTAACCTATAAAAGCACCTTACCAGGCATATAAACTATTGGTTCATGATTGTGAAAGGTTATGTTGTACTGTTTTTTTTAATGTGCAGCAGACAAAAAAAGCTGACCTGGGAAGGTGAAATGATAACATGAAACAGAATTTTCCAGCCAGGCATGTGAACTTTCATCATTTGGGGCAGTCTACAGCATAAATAATACCATCTTATGGGATGTGATGCTATGTACTTGTATGTTAGTTCAGATTTACCACTTCAGAGGAACCTGCTACATCAGTCTTCTACCTTCAAGAAGGAGATAGCAGGTTCATGTAAAGTTTCAGCTTCAGGACCCACTGTTGTCTTTTGCTGTATCGAAATCTGTGCAATTGATGTAATGAAGCACTGTGTAGAACTCTGTGAAGTTCTCATTCTGTATTGATGATGGTCAACAGTTTGAACAGACATCTTAAAAATATAGGTAATTAGAGCTGGTTGAAGACTGCCCTAGTAGTTTAGAAACGCTGTACCTGTTGATACAGCATTGTTATTCAAAGAATATGTCAAAGATTTTTATGCCAACTATCATAACTCATATTTATTACAGGAGTCATACTAATTTTGGAGTATCGAAAAATATTTCACTTAACATTTTGTTTGGCAATCTGTGAGAGGATTGTTGTGCATTAGTGAGTTTTTTTGTATTTATAGAGAATTTAAGGTAAAGTACTGGTAACCGTAATGCAGAAGTGTGCAAGGGGGGACTTGTAAGACATGGACACTAATCATTCAGGTCTTACATTAAAAAGGTACATAAATGGAAAATGTCTGTTGATTGTAAGAAGATCAGGTGTATTATCTGCTTAATTATGTATCTAAAAATTATTTAAGAAAAGGCTGTTGTGTTAATATACACATGCTAGTGTGTAAAGAAACACAGCATTCTGTTTGTTGAAAATGTGTATATATTTATTTACCATTCCAGTACTTTTTTGTACCCTGTCTCAAGAATATTCAGATGTAAAATTGAACATATTTTGAAACATGTTTTCCATACTGCAGGATCAGTGTGGGGTTGAAGACTGGTTGTGGCATATTTTCACCTACAATGACTGCTGGTTTCATTTGAATAGACAATTGTAATGTGGAAAAGGTTATAATATTTTAGATCATTGTTCATTTATATTTTCTGTTGAATCATCAGTCACTGATAATGTATCAGAGCCCAAGGCCTGTCATTCTCTCTTTATGGCAGTTTGACCAGGAAACATGTGAGTCATACTTGTTATGCTCAATTTTGGTACACAGTTCACATTATGATTATAGGATTATGTCATTACCGGGTAAGCGTATCAACTGATGATTGAAGTGAATGTGTAGTACTGTTATTTGAAATGTACCCAAGTACCTGCTTAAATAATGCATTTTGGGCACATTTTAAAAGTAAAGTATTGTGTAATATACTTTGATTGTAATTTATACAGGGTATATGGGGCTATGTATAATTGTAATGTATTTTTCACAGTTGCACAATATGAATATATAAATATATGAATATATAATGTATTTTTTAAAAATAGCACTTGAATAGAGTTACATGGAGTACAAACCAATCTAATAACTAGGAATATATTATTACATTCAGGTTGGTTCAGAGTACTTAGGTGTAATAATCACACTTAAATTGTTTTCTTGGACAGGGAGTTGGTTTCATATGTCTTGAGTTGGTAGTGCTGTTGTTAGAAGTTTTCTCCAGTTCTTGCACTAGAGGATTTTGGACTGAGAATTCTGTGCAGGTTATGTTTTGAACCAGGATTGGTAATAAGTAAAAGAGCAACCATAATCATTTCTTTCACACTTCACCCATACTTGTTATATTATCATTTAATTTTATACTTAGAAACAGTACTTTTGGGAACATACATACCTTGTAGTTTCTCATTTACAAGTTTTGTATTCATGGTCCATTGTTAGCTTTTTATAATGTACAGTACAACTTCAAATTCGTCTCTTTTCCAGTTGTGTATTTATGGTATTGCATTTTCCAATTAAGTAACAATAAGGTAACTTTATTTATTACTTGTATGTGACAGGTGTGATTACAATTTGAATGTATTGTTGGAATGCTGAAAACTTGTTATGACTATGCATTCATAAATATGGTGTATTTAAATTGTTCATAATTGTGTAAACTTTTGCCAGAATAAGTTGCTGATTGTAAAGAATGGGTAGTACTCTTTTTTCCGAAGTGGAAGAAATGTCCCCTCCCCCCCAGGTGCCTCGCTTTTATATTGTTGACATTAAAATACGTAATTCTGTTGCACTATTGCACTATTTATATGAAGCAGTCATGCATTTTTCAGTTGTATTACAGAAATTATGTGTGAACAGTGGCTAAGAAATAAATGGGGTACTTTGTTTTATCCATCTTGTGTTTATTTCCATTCCCAAAACTTATTTTAAATTAAGATTGACAGTTACAAGTGACAGAGCTGGAAAAACACAGTTATTGTCTGTGTCCTGCCAAGTTGCAGACTATTCAGTTGTATTACAGAAAATGTGTGAACAGTGGCTAAGAAATAAATGGGGTACTTTGTTCTATCCATCTTGTGTTTATTTCCATTCGCAAAACTTATTTTAAATTAAGATTGACAGTTACAAGTGACAGAGCTGGAAAAACACAATTATAATCTGTGTTCTGCCAAGTTGCAGACTATTTATGACAACCGATGAAGCTATGTTAGCTACATTTATGTTGCAGTACCATTTATGTGTAACTTGATTTCAGTGTTGTGGATGTGGGAGAGTTTTCAATGTAGCTTTCTCTGAGTTATGCCAAAATATATGATGAGCAGGTATTAAGTGGGTGGGGTGGGGTAGGGTGAGATTTAGGATTATGGAGTTAGGAGTGTGGTAAGTGTGAAAAGACATTCCAAGGGAGGCAATTAAATTAATGTACTTACGGCATAAATATTGTACAGTCCACAGAAATTAATAAAATGTGGAATCCATCTTAGTGTACAACAAATGTGTCCTGAAGTCAAACATGGAACTCTAATATTGACACCGGTCTGACCATAGACACTCATTGTAGTGAACCAAAAGCAGAGTGTTTGTGAAATAATAATTGCTTAGCTGCTGAAATTTCTCTGCTTTTGTGCAAACCTTCGTAACAGTTCTGTACAAATGTTCTTTCATTCCACACACTTTTCAAGCAAGAGGAAAGAAGGTTTTTTTTAGCTGTGTTGTTGGAATATTTCGATATTATTACAGTATCATCATCAGGTGGTGATTTCCAAATTGAAGCCCAAACTACATATTTTATGATGTTCTCTTCATAAAACTCCGTACTATTTCCTTACACATTATGACATTAAAAACTGAATATAAATTTTAACAATTGTTGAAGTACTTTAGGAAGATTTAATTAACTGTTATCATTTTTTTGTTTTCCCTGATGGATTCATTATGGTAACTCATTTGTTAAGTAACATTGTTACCTACTTCTTCCTATTAAATTTTGTAGGAGTGCTGTTTTTGTGTTTCTGCATTTTTTTCTGCACTGTTAAAAGTGGTCTTCATTTACTGTTTTGCATAACTTCATTATCTGTTAAATATTATCTATATTTCCAGTGTCTGCGTTATAATTAATTAGTTTCATATGCTCACTTTGAGTTTCCTATTGTGGTGGAAGATTTGAAAGATTAACATGTTTGGTGACTGTAAAATATGTGTTTCCTTTCTCCATAAGTGTCCTTACTTGTATTTCTAGATGTATAATTATTGTCAATTTTGATTTAGACATGTTCACCTAATTTAGTCAGAATCTGTTATATTCATATTCTTAAAATTTATATTTTTATTAAATTATTAATTTTAGTGTACCTGAATTAATTATGCTTATTTTGTTATTTCTGATTTTAATTATATTATTACTCTTATACTGTAGCACTTATTGGTTACTGCACAGTATTACTTGCATTTCTTTTATGTAAGTGTAATGTGTGATCCTGTTCCAGCTGTGTATAGCGGACTGAACATTTGTTGTCAGAAGAAATGTGGGATGTCTTTACGTTTTACATATTTATTTCGATTTGTAATTACAAGTTGTGAGCTGTTTTTTGCATTCCGCCACAACATGATTTCAGACTTGACACTGACACCTGCAGTTCATTTGATCAGTGCATATGTACTTAAACACGGTTTACGTGAAACCCCGACCAAAGGTTCATTGACATTCGTTGAGGGAGGACGTGTCTTCCTCTCGTTGTGCCTTGCAAGTTGTGTTACTAGTCGTTGAGAGAGGGGTAGTTCCCGCAGCAATATAGTGCGTTGTATTAGCTGGCTGTTGAGCAGGTATATAGATTTTATATTAATTTGCTTACTTTGAAAGCCCTTGTAAACCAACACAAACTTTTATATTGTGATATGAAACATTATTTCGGCGCTTTTCGAAGTTGAGAACTTAACACGTAGCGACTTCGCTGTCACTGTGAAGGTCACAGCAATTTACCGTGAATTTTACAATTACGTAAAGTTAAATGTTCTGCTAGTCACACTTTAATTCCTAATTGTTGCTAGTATAAATGAACGCGAAATATTAGTTTAAGAACTTTAATTCATTTTCCTCGGAATATGCATTTGTAACTTTCCTGATGTATTCATACGCCAACGTCTGTTCACAAGTATTGCGCGTTGTGGAAGAAGGCTGGCAGTCTGGGTTAAACACGGTAGGAAGACGCGAACGGATAGACACCGACATTTACAAAGATATTTACGATTCGTGTGGAAACAACAAGTTACTTGCTGTAACTGTCATGTTGTTGGTTTGCATTCGGCAGGCAACCAGTTCGAATCCTGACAATGAAACTGTTGATTTATTATTATCAAGATTCATCATGGCTTCCTTCGACCGTGAGTGGCACCCATAGAAAATGAAATTTCGTACGTATAAATTCAGATCAAGGTTTTATCCTGTTCCTTTGCGCTAATGTTTTCTAATATAATAAAACCGCTTCTTTGCACGTGGCTTATATTGATGGGACGTATTAAGTAATCGAATATTAATTTATTATCTCATACTTTAGAAATTCTTGACAGGATTTTTTGAATCATAAATATAAAGCTTAATGTTTAACTTAAGCCTGAATTTTATGAGGTACTTAGGCGACGAAGTGAAAGTAGTAGGTTTATGGGGTTGTATGTATACGTAACTGATTTAATCGAACGTATGTGAAAAAATGTAGACGCCATTACTCTAATATTCGTGACATTGCTTCACTATTTTATGTGAGAATCCAAGCACACAAAGGCATTTTAAATTTCAGTATGACGGGAAAAGTTTAGTATTTTTTGTAGCTTTATCTAGGCAAGACTCGCCTTCATATAATGCCGAGGTTACGAATAAGAGGAGCTATACCTCTATTACAACTACTCCTATTATTTGAGTTATGAATATTACGGCGTACATAGAAGAAGAAGTGGAAGGATTATGTGGTTTTTTTTAGGTAGCTGATTTAGTAAAACGTACGAGAAAAATGCCGGCTTCATTATTATATTAGTACATTTTTTGTATCACTGGGCCTAAAAGTACAACAGCATATTGAATTATAAGTAGAGTGGGAAATATGGGTTGTAGGTAAGAAGTTGAGTGTTAAATAATATTGTTTGTAAACGCAGGTATACAGGCTGAATACCGGAAATAAAAACCTGATATTGGCGGATGCAGTAGTCTGTTTAATTTGATTCAATTAATAAATTTTTCGTTTCATTTGATATTACTCTGTGGGACGTACGACACTATTATTATTATTATTATTATTATTATTATTATTATTAGCATTAGCACTCAACCTCTATCTAGCTCCGAAGTCGAGAGTGTGCGGAGCTCTACGTCCACTTTCCGTCTGTGCCTTCATGGCATGTATGTGACAAATTTAACTTTATTATTATTATTATTATTGTTATTGTTAGAATTAGAAACACTCTAAGTTAATAATTTCTTCATCGAATATTGGTCGGGTGATCAAGAAGAACGGGTTTGACCGGCCATGTAGCACGTATGGGGGAGGGGATAGTTACACACAGGGTTTTGGTGGGTAAAGCCATGGGAAAGTGACCACTTGGAAGACGTAGGCTTAGATAGGAGGATAATATTAAAGTGGGTCTTGAAGAAGTGGAATGGGAAGGCAGGGACTGGATTGATCTGGCTGAGGTTAGGTACAGATGTCAGGCTCTTGTGAATACGGTAATGAACATATGAGTTCCATAAAATGCGGAGAATTTCTTGGACTAGCTTTGGAACACTTAGCTTCTCTGGAAGGGCTCTGCTCCATGGAGTTGTTAGTTAGTTAGTTGGGTGGGTGGGTGGGTGGGTAGGCAGGTAGATATGTAGGTACGTGGATGGGTAGTTAGTAACTTACTCATTACTAATTTGATGCCTTTACATGTTGTTACGCCGTCTATTCTGCTTACATGTAGAATGGCGAATGTCATTGTTACCAACATCTAAAATCCAATTTACATTTTTAATCAACAATGATGTATCCTGCTAGGAATATCCGTCTCTTAAGTTTAAGCTTCTCTAGCTGATAATTTTTACAGTTCCGCTGAGCTATCCCACTTTAATGTCAAGACACTAGCACGATATAACCTCACTGCAGCCGTTTCGCTCTCTTCCCATCGCAACTCGCCTTATGTTAGTTCCACTTGCATAAGCGTTGCTGTCGTCCTTATCTAGTGCAAGCCCAGGTGGCTTGATGCTGACCGCGCACAACATAATCTATCTGGGCCCCGTTTGCTGACTTCCATCAACTTATTTTTCCAGTGTATTCCTTCTGGTCTCTTTCTGTCGCGACGTATGACATAAAAGCACTGCTGCAATCTGTGCATAGAATGCCACTGGTTTTACTCGTAGCTTATGCCTACCGTGTTCAATGCTTTGCTGCCGTACCCCTGTTGTGCTTTAATACATTTGGATACTGACACGTCATTAAACTAATGACATTTTAAAGATATTTTGTGCAGTTGAAACATTAAGTACGCGACTGCATTTCCTATATCATTAAATCAGTTACTGCAAACTGTATTTCTGGCTAGTTCTTTGGAGCAAACAACCGAACAAGTCTTGACTAACAAATGTATTTCATTTTTCGTTAATTACTGGAGCTTGGTAACGAAATAGGTTGTTCGTTTTGGAGATTATTACGCGATAAAGTCTTCTGGATCAAGTCAAGTGACAGCCCTTTAGGCCGCAGGTGTTCATAACTTCAGAATACCATGCCTGCTGTAGCTGATAGGGCGTCCAGTAATTTGTACAGACATGCGGACTTACAAATCTGTGACAAGTTTTCGGGTTTGCTTTAAAAAGTCATTAAAATCCAAATATATTGTTTTATATTATAATAATTTTGAAATTATGAAGTAGCCTTTACGAAGTAAGTAAAAGACGGCTTACGTGGATCTTGCGTCACTCCGACTGGGCCTGTCTGTTGCTTTGTACCAGCGTCAAAACCATCTGTTAGATTTTCGTGAAATTCGGTGTTATAGTTCTTTACAAAAAGTCGCTGAGGCAGCTTAAGTTTCGTTAAAAATCGGCGCATTGGCAGCCATGCTTTATTTAAGAGTAAATGATTTTATACATTTATTTTCCATATGCCATGACCGATTTTGGTGGAATTCGGTGCGGAAGTATTCCATGTAAGCCCATTGGCTGATAATGAGTTTCGTTAAAATCGATGCACTGGACAACGTACTTTACTGGGGGGGGGGGGGCGCGTAAGTGAAATTTTACTCTTACTTCTACATTTTCGCTCCTTTCACTATACTTCGGTACAGGGTGTATTTTCTCAAGTTTATTGTATTATTCTGAGTTTCGTGAAAGTTGGAGGAGCGGAAACCTTTCTTCACTTAAAGGCGTGAACGAAATTCTATCCGTATTTTTCTCATTTGATGTCACATTAGAAGACGTTCTGTGCGAGAAATATGCACGTGTTACTGTAGAGTGTTTTGTGTGTTTTGTGAACATCCGCGCAGGAGAGGCCGCACGTTTGTTGCAGTCCTTAATTACCTAAATTATATTAAGCGTGTACCGTGAAGTATAATGATACATTGAACGTTAAAAAAAAAGACTTTTTACTACCTGTGTTCTACGTCACGGGTTACATCGTTTGTTCTTTTCTTATGCTCGTGAGATGGACTGGAAATAAATAGCGCCTCTAGCAGACGTAAATATATATCGGCTCGAAACATGAGCCTTAAAACCTTATATATATATATATATATATATATATATATGGACTTTATAGCCTTTGTAATTTAAAATATTTTCTTTTTCAATTCTGTAAATCCGTATCTGATAATGGCACCATAAACAAAAACAGAATGTGTTTTAAAAACACTCTTCCCTAAGCCACTCTTTACACAAAGATTGTCCATTTATTGAGCGTCACTTTATGACTGGGCATGGTGAAAGATGAATTACTGCAAAATTGTTTTAAACATTCGACTTTTCATAAAATAGCGTGACTTATTTTGATGTAATCACCACAATCCTATGTGGGCAATTTATCCATTCTGGCAGTGATGCTTCATAAGTTATACAGGATTTGCTGAATACAGACGTTAAGATTTGCTATTTTTATAAGTTGGCAACATGGATATGAATGGCACAGATCGCTTCTCTGTTATTTCTGTCTACTAACACGCTAAATGAACTAACACTTCTTTCTTCTGGTTGTGGGTTTTCTCTCTCCTTCCTGCATGGCCGGCACATAATAAATTAACACGATCTGTACATCCACATGCATCCATTGCCGATCGGTGTCAGTTATACTGGCTATACAGCATTTTTCTTTCGGTTCTAATTCCAAAAATAGCTTACGTAAATTGTTTTATACTTCAAGTGAATATTTGACTACATACGTATCTGATTTGTTACACCGGTTCAAATTTCGTTTTTGGCACAAGAGAGCTTACTTTACATCGCTGTCTTTCAAATTTTACCCGTTGGTCAATGAACGTTTCGTGAATGATAGATAAAAAGAGCAATGTATATATGGCCATACACTTCGAATATATGATAAAACTATTAGTGACAAGATTGCAAATCGTTTTTCCCATGGTGTACAGTAGTACGTAGAATTTGTCAAGGCACTGTTTACCTTTGAAATGTCACAAGGTTTTACGATACACGCGAAATTTCATGGAAACCTGAGGAACGGTTGAGTCTAAGGTATTAGGCTAGAGACAGACGGACAGGTAGACAGACGTGGTCCCCACATAACGCATTATTTTTTTTAATTCGTAAAGAAGGGTTAAAGAAATGTAAGAAAAGTTGTGTCATCGTAGCAGAATGTGGGACGTGGAGGTAGAAATGCAGGTATCCTTGAATGTGGAATTGGCCTTTCGCAATTTGCAAACGATTCTCGTCGCCAAAATTTCCGCAGTAGAATATCAGCAAAATATTAATTAATACCAGTGCCCTGTCACGCACTCTCATTGCTGTACTAAATTCCGTATTTTCGTCACAGCGCCTCCGACATCTCAGCGTCATAAAATTTGTCATTTTACCCCACCGTGAGTCAGTTTAACCACATTTACTTCCCCACAACCTTATCCGAAATATCATGTTTTGTCTTCCAATTTTGTTTAACACGAAGTTTCCCATACAAATTTTGACTAAACTTACAGTTTCACCTCTCGTGAATTTGGCTCCCTCATCCTCCCCAATCACAGTAGCCTTAATTGAAGGTAGGGACTGACTGTTGAATCACGTGACATTTACTCCCATTCAAGCTGGGTTCTTTTAAAGGTAGAAAAACACTGGGTAATATTTTCGGGATTACAACACGTGAGGGCAAATATTTGTCAGTTGAAAGAGGTCAAATATTCTGGTGCTTTGTAGCTTTTGAAAAGGCATTTCACTCTGTTTATAGGAAAGACTTGTAGTTAAAGGTGATAAAAATAGGAGTGAGTGTAGAAAAAATGCAAAAGATACAAATTTTGCGTGAAGTGTGAGGAGAAGCAATTATCCAGCTGTGCCCTGCTAATACGAGGGTAGAGTAATGTGGCTGGAAGACGTACATATTTCGTAATTTTATAAATGATGTTGCAGAATGTATTGAAGTATAAGGGGCTTCATGCCCGGGAATAGGATGGTTAAATATTTCTGTAAGTGTATTGTAGAATATATTGATACAGTAGGGGCTTCATGCCCGGGAATAGTAGAATTAAATATATCCATAAATGTATTGTAGAATATATTCATATAGGAGGGGCTTCATACCCGGAAATAGGATTAATTATTTATATAATGTGTATTGTGAAATATATTGATCTAGGAGGGGTTTCATGCCTGGGAATAGGAGGGTTAAATTTGTATATAACAGGTAATTTTAAATATATTGATGTAGGACGGGGCTTCATGCCCCGGAACAGGGGGGTTGAATATTTCCGTAAGTGTACTGTAGAACATACTGATGTAGGAGGGGCTTCGTGCCTCGGTAATAGGGGACTAAATACTTTTATAAATTACGTATTAGAATATTTTTTAATAAATGGGCTTCATATCCCCGGAATAGGAAGGTATTTTGAGTTCTTTCGCTGTGGAATTATTGAAGGTGTACAGCGTTATAAGTACAGGCGTATTAACAAATTGCATCACTTTTTCCCAGTACGACATTCCTTATCTGTTGAGTAATTGTAAGAAACTGTAGCTAAACACCAAATATGCCAGTCACACATTTATTGGTTTGAGCAATTTAAGTCCAGTTCACACTGTCGCAGTCTTGTTCTATCTTTACGTTATGATCTCATAATTTAATGTAGCCACTTCTGACTAGCTCTCCTCACAAAATTTTCTATGCCTATCGTGTCTAGAGTCGAGGAACATTTTCAGGTGAAAGTAAAATTCATTTGATTTGAGCGCATGTCAACAACGTTTATGTATACGTAATTTACTCTGTTCTCTTAACCTCATTTTGTAGAACTACGAAACGTTTTTCTCAACACTGTGTCTTCACAGAGGAAAATACTGTTAGAGTTTCTAATTAACATTGATATTTATGTACCACCAAGCGATTGTTGGTGACTCACAGAACTCACTGATAATGATTTCATACTATGTCGAAATTGGAACCTGTATGATTTATTCGTTAATGCACAAAATTAATGTAAGAATCACCTGCTAACAACTAACCGTATTTTAAATTTCGAGTTCAGTATTAATTTTCAAACGCTCTATGACAATAGATTTCGACAGGCACCAGCGTTTGTCTAACTCCGTTGCTATTGGAGATTGTCGCGTTAACATTTCAGAAAAACGCAAGCGCAGCCGGCAGCTAACTTCTGGATTAACCTTTTAAAGCCTAGCGGTAACTTTACGTACCACCAGGTTTAACATTAAAAAATTCTACGTGGTGCCCACATTGCGTTTATGTGTTTTGTACGGATCTCAGAACAAACAGCAACTTTTGCCTTATAAAACATTAAGAGATTGGTTTTTGTAACCGAAGTGGAGAGTGTTTACAGCGCGGTACGCACTGAGTCCTTATATAAAACAGATACGCTTCGTCTTTAAAGGGTTAATTTCGTGTGGCTTTAAATTTTCGGTCTTGTTTATTTTCGGGAGTGTTTGGGGACAGAATAGAAAAATTCTTACGTTAGCGGGCGTGTTTGTGCAATGGATGAAAATTCTTATACCACATATTTTTTAAATATATTCTGTTCTTCGTGGGCTTGAATAACTTTTTTCCAATGACTAGTTTTCTTCGAGTGAACGCGTAGAAACTTGGTGTTTGTTTTGATCTTTCAGTGTGTAATTACGTGTGATGTAAATACGAAAGCGCTTGCAACGACCTCATAAGTGTTAGTGATAGTGACAGTGATAGTGGTAGTGGCAGTGGCAGTGATAGTGCTACAGTTGCAAGTGCTGTGATAGTGTCAACGGCTGCAACAATACAACGATTTCAGCAGCAGGCATCCGGAGCAGAACAGCGAGCCCAGGACCAAGTGGAAAGGAGCAACGCACAAACCGTAACGTTACCGATACTCATGCATTCTTATGTTAGGTACGCTTGTGTGAATGTGGTGTGAATGGTTTGTATAAAGCACCCCACTGTTCAACATCTGGAGCAGCCATCGAGGGACAGACCAAAGGTAGGTCCCGGATACCGAGGACCAGCAACGTGGAGGACGTCGATGGATAAGAATCGAAGGTTGGTCGTGTGTGTCGTTACGAATGGAGGAGTGAAAGCGCGTTACTAGCCTTTACATTTCAGGTGCCTCTACTTCGTTTCGCTTAGTCCAATCCTCTTCTGCCTTCAGGTGCCTCTAAAGTCACTGAATTATCGTCGTCTGCGTCATGTTTTGCAATACACAAAATATAACTGATGTAATCAGTAGCAGTCGGACAAGCGACCGTATGAGAATGCGAATGAAATGATTGGCGCAGGACGTTTCTGTGAGTAGTCCGCCAGGCTGTGTTACACTCGGCAGGTTTCCTATTACAGTCGCGAATTTCTTCCATGAGCCTGAACGCAAAGAGTAGGAACGCAGTTTACTGGATCGCACTTGCGTTAGCGTTTGATTTCCGGAATGAATGTAGCTTTCTTCGAATGTGATGTGTTTGATTTTAAGGTTTCAATTGCAGAATAAAAAGAAGGAGAAGTCATCGACTCTTTTTTTTTTATTGTTGATGATGATGATGATGATGATGATGATGATGCTGTTTTCATTCGTACTGAAAGAAGCAGCGATTCAAGGGCATAAAAGCGCGGTGCGCTTTAAATCCAAGAATATATCGATTTTTTCCTATTTTTCCAATGAATAATCGTAACTGTGTCAGAAAATGATAATTTTCGCTTCGTTATACCATGTGTTGGTTTTCATCTGCAACAGTCGGCGAGGTGCCTTTGTATTTAAATGGTCATTGCGTGATCCTTTTCTGAAAAGGTTTATATATGTAATGAACCAAGAATACAAAGAACTCATTCACGCTTACATTTTCCATGAATATTAGTGCGTGGCATACTGAATCAAGAATTATACATTACAAGTCGTCGTTTTATAAGAAGATGAACAAAACTGAAGTACAAGAACACGGACAGCACAGGTAAGATTTCAGCATGTCCGGGTTTCTGATGTACGGACTGTACGTATTACTGTTTTCAATTGTTCCCGGACTGTACGTGTTACTGTTTTTACTAATTGTGTCTTTTTCTCTTTTTTATTTTTTATTTTTGGTCTCTTTTCAGGTCCCGCTCATATCCTGTGCCTCACCGTGGCGAGCGGGTGAAACAAGGAACGGTGCATCCCCGAAATATTTTCGTTGTCAGTTACAAAACTTCTTTTGTCATGTTGTCTATTTTATCACGTTTATGCTGTTAGTATTGCAGGGTGAGACATTTAATTTGCCTTGTTTGCAACATTTGCGCTTCTGTAAGTTTATGTAATAATTCGCGCTAAACTATGTGTTTAGGTAAATTCAGGATTTGTCATTTAACACCGTCAATCTGGCTTTTAAACGAAAACCTGCATGAAGATTCATATTTTTCCAACAAATAGTAAAAATACCAAAGAATTTTAAGCCCCATGGTAATTAACATTATCATGTTTTGTGCACAGCCTTCTTTCATCCTGTTCTTGTTTTCGAAATACGACCAGCCACACAAATTTGACTGCTTCGAATAACATAGACCGGGCTGACTATATTCATGTCATTAGTTAAACTTCATGAACGGATTTTCATTGAATTTTGGATTAACGATGTCCATTATAATAAAAAGTGTAATAACTTCAAATAATTTGTTCAGACATCTGCCATATTTCTTGTAGGCCGTATTAAATCCTTAGTTGTACCTTGTTAGATGGGAATGCAATGCAATACACTTGTACTAGTGTTTTTATATGCATAGAGGAAATAGAAGCTCGGGACTTAAAAAGAAATGTTAAATTTATGTCTTCTGTTCTGCATTTGATCGTTTCTACGATTATTTGATAAAACAAACCTAAAATCATATATAAAAGCGCAATAGAATAAAGAATAATGTGCTTATTGTGTTCCCAAGTTCTGTAATCATCGTCAAATTGCATATATTTCTATTCTTCTTGGCTGCCTGTTCGCCATTTTAAGACATCACAAGGTACAAGGACGAGTTGAAAATTGTCATACACAAGACACAACGAATATTCCAACCCCTCTCCCCACAAAAAATGTCAAGTTCTGTAAAGTGGAATTTCGAATGCTTGAGCACTCCTTCTTTTGACATTTGCTGAAAGCGAAGACTGAGAGAGGAAAGTGGAAAGGAGTACAAAATTTTTCACTGCCCTGCTGTAGAATATCTATAGGCCTGTATTGCTGATATGGCTGCATAGCAACAAGGTGCTTAAATGCAAGTCACACAAAATTTAAAACCCAGGGATCATAGATAAAAATGATATTACAACAAAAACACTCTAAAATTGTGGGGTTTCTAAGCCGAATTTGAAACAGACTAATAAATTCGTGGAATTGGTGCCCGTTTTATGTCAACTGCTTTCTGCCATAACTGAATGGAGATGAAACTAAAGACGTTTCCACGAATACGCCTACAAAGAAGGAACTCCGAATAGTCAAAACTCACAAATAAAGTTTTTCTTCCTGGATGTAACTTAAGCAAATCCTCCGATCCTTCTAAAAAACTGTTCTGCAAGCATACGAGGTGCATATATATACCCTATATATTTGTATATATATATTTCTTCGGAATTATAAATTTCGGGAATGCACCTTTCCTTGGCCAAACAGGATGCGTTTATTGCAAATTTTAACTTTAAAGTCCTTCCTCTTAATGAAGTCCCTCTGTCTTGCATTTTACTGAGAAATATACAAATGTGTTTAAGAATCTGCCCATTATATAACCTGCCACCTCATTACTTTCCACATAAAAAATATTGCGCCCCTTTTGAAATTGGAATTTGTGGCAAACATTAAGGCAGGAAGGGAAATTGAGTTATAAATTTTGTATCTCCATAAGATCCAGCTTTTATATTCCTATTTACATTTTGATCTTCGAATTCAACAATTCCGAATAGTTTCCTCTACCAAAATTGTTTAACGTAAAGAATAACAGTCACATATGTCCAAAGCGCGGTTAACATTTATCTGATCCATTCTTTTCCCTGAAGGCAGTGTTTCAGCTTCATCTTCTCAATGTTAATTTTAACAATTTGGTTACATTTTTCTAAGCAACTCCAAACCGTATATTTATGCAACAAGGTACACGTGCATTTGAGTGCTATGTGTATCTGCTTTCTTAACCTTTTAAAGCCTAGCGGTAACTTTACATACCACCAGGTTTAACATTAAAAAATTCTACGTGGTGCCCCCATTGCGTTTATGTGTTTTGTACGGATCTCAGAACAAACAGCAACTTTTGCCTTATAAAACATTAAGAGACTGGTTGTTATAACCGAAGTGGAGAGTGTTTACAGCGCGGTACGCACTGTGTCCTTATATAAAACAGATACGCTTCGTCTTTAAAGGGTTAATATAGTGATTTATTGTATGCATATTTTGATATCGTCTTAACATGTTCTTTGTTTTAAGAGTCTCTTTTTAAGAAGAGACAAAGCCCGTAAAGAAATTTCAAGGAACTGGGCTGCAGCCACACCTGGGCGCTACATAGCAGGGAGCGGCCAGTGTTGCTGATCCGTTGTGATGTTTTTGGGGAAGGAGCCAGTAAGGATGCTGTGGAGATGAGACAAATATCAGCGCCTGCCGGCATTCGAATGACGATTCCTCATCCGTCCCATCTTTGGCCTACCGCACCCATCTTCTGTTATTTGAGTGCTTCCAAGGTAATGTGGTAAACAAGCCAGTCACTTATGGATTTGACTCTGCAACGTAAATATTTTATAACAATTTCAGTATATTGCGTTTTCCGTTTCTAAGGTTTAACTGAACAGTGCTTAATTTCCGTTCTTGTACTTAACAGTATATTTTGTGTTTTACGGCGGAATTTTACCTTGCAAATTACGGCAGTGGGGCTTCTTATTTGACAAGATTTTGATGTTACAAGAAAGAATATCCAGACGTTCCCCTCCTGTTCTTGACCAAGTCCGAAAATAAACATTATAGACCCTATTGTAGCGATGATTTCCTTTAAACTAACCGACACTTGAGACTGTTCCTGAAAGCCCAGCTTTCAGCCTTCGTTTTCAACAGTCACACATCCGTGAATGCGTGACGCGTGATGGGCCGTTTCTTGATCGCGCAGAATTTGACTGGTTGGTCCCGTATGGTTGTGGTTTGTTAAAACATGAGCGCGTGATTTTAAAGTCATCACGCACGCGTTATCACTGGACGGTGTCACGTAACAGTTGCCATCAAGTAGACTGCCACACGGTACTGTTGGTGGGAAAAAGTTGACTTTCATCAAAGGAACGTGAGGACGTTTACGGTGTTTTGGTGGAAAATTTTAAATAATTTAGTGAGAATACATTCTGCTTTGTACCGTTGGGCCATAAATGTTAATATTGTAGGGGAAAATTACGGTTTCGCGACAGGTGCGCACGTAGAAATTTTCCTTGGGGTAGGGGCTGACCCTGAGGGTATATATAATTTATGTTTGATTTTAAAAATTATGTTTTAAAAATCATGTTGTAAGTACACCACAACACTATCTGCAACTGCATTTATATACATACAAATATAAATACATGTTCCATGACTCAATCACAGTGTTCTATCTTCTTGCCTTTTTTTTAAATTTTATTAACTTGTTTTTCAAAATTCTAATGTACTAGTCATCAGTCGATTTCAGTGGCTGTTTTCGGCTGAAGGGGAATTCACGTAAAACGTTTGATAACAGAATATCTACAAAAGCTATTTTTTGTTAATTTCAGGTTTAGGGGGTTTGGGGTGGGCTGCAGCCCGACAGCCCCCCACCCTTGGGGGCATCCTTGCAATAAGTGGTTGCGATTTTTTAAATTTAATAATTCTCTTAGGGGTGGCTATTGTGATTATTCGCCCCGGGCGTCAAAAAACTTGGTGACGCCAGTGGGGGCTCCCCGCTCTCAATTTTTCAGGCTTCTAAACGTATTCATAAATAGGGGGTTCTCTATGGAAGAAATTTTGGGAAACACGACTTTGAGATGTTACAAAGTACGAATAATGTATGCAAATCGGCCGGATGGGTCTCCTGTTACGTCACTGTGAATCAAAATGTGCTGTCATTTTGTAAAAATGTATATTACGTCGCAGTTTCTCAGTCATCAGATCGGTATTTATACCGCAATTATACTGTTTGTTGTCACGATGGACGATTTAATTCACGAAACTCCCGGAAGATGTCGTTGCACGCCTAGCGTATTCTGGTTTGGAGTTCAGTACCTCGCCCGCAGGACGTGCTAGGTGATCGGTGTGCAGGACTGTGCCTGCAGGCTTGCGAGTGACAAGTGCGTTGCATGCTGTCTCGTTCATCATGTGGTGCATTCGGAGACTTCTAGGTTAAGTAGGATCACAATGTCTTTTGTGTAACTTTATTTAAGCGTTGCAAGCCGACAAATGAAAGCTAGGATCACCGACTACATATTTCAATGAGGATATTCCTATATCTTGAAGGTAACAGAGTATACATTTATATTTGATAACCTGCATGCTTGCACTAAGGTTAGGTGCCCTTTAGTGCAGATTGTTGGTGTAATTTGTATAGCACCTAAAAAGTTCAGCGGTGTTTCGGAAGTGGGCTTATGCATTCAATTACTGGCACGAAGTTTGAAATTTTGTTTCGAAAATTCATGCGTGTAATACAGTTGGTTTATTTAGCAGTATCTTACAGTGATAAGGGGTCGAATAACTTTACATGCTGCACTTTTACGTTCAAAATTAATTTTTTAAACATGTTAATATTGAAAACGTAATCGAAAGTCATTGCTGTCGGTTAATCTTTCGGTGTGTTGGGAGGCAACTCAACTACGCTGTTTCAGTGCAAAAAATTCCGAATCACAGGGGCCATATTGTGGCCACGTTTTTCGATAACATGGGGAAAGATGTAGGAAAAAATGTTATTTATACTTCTAATTGCACTGGTTACTTGCAACTGCAAGCATTAAATGCATTAAAACTGTAAAATCAAGAAGGCAGCTGTGGCCTTGTGCTTGGGAGTCACCTTAATGTCTCTGTACTAGCTGTCCATGCTTTTGCTTGTTGCTTTATATGGGTGTGAAACTTGGTTATCTCACATTGAGGGAGGAACATAGGCAGAGGTTATTCGAGAATAGGGTGCTAAGAAAGATATTTGGGCCTAAGAGGGAAGAGGTGTCATAGGACTAGGAAATTGCACAAGGAGGAGCTGCATAATTTGCACACCAAATAGGCCTATTTGAATGATCAAATCAAGAGGAGTGAGATGGGTGGTGCATGTGGCACGTATGGAAGAGATGAGAGGAGCGTGTAGGAGTTTGGTGGGGAAACAGCGAGGGAAAGAGACCACTTGGAAGACCTAGGCGTAGGTAGGAGCATAATATTAGAATGAATCTTAAATAAATCGGCTGGGAGGGTATGAGTTTGATTGATCTGGCTCAGGATGGGGAAAAGGGCGGGCTATGGTGAAGAAGGTAATAAACTTCGGGTTCCATAAAATTTGGGGATTTCTTGACTACTTATATTCTGAAGACGGACTGTGCTCTAGGGAGTTCGTTAGTTACTGAGTAAGTACCAGCCTGCCTGCCCGATACTACTTGTGATATTCTCAGTATTTCTGTATGAATGCTGGCATGGTACAGACAGCCAGACAGATAGACAATCGTTGCCCCATTCAAAGTTATTTTGTACTCTTCATTCATGCTTATCTTCCCCCCTTACTCCCAGCTTCTGTATTTGCAACTGGCTACTCAAGAATGAATCACTCAAAACTTCAAAACTTCACCTTAACTTAACCTCGCCCACCATAAGTACCAAGGGTACATAGAGCTGTGTGAAAAGCATCTTTCGTGGAACATAGTATAGTCTAAGTGAGTGGCATTATGAGATTTGTTATAACTCTCCCTTGTGCGTTCCAAGTATACGCTTATAATTCTGTTCCGATTTAACCCAGCGTGTACATTGTCTAGCAGTTTCTCTTCTTCCCAGTGGACCGTACTTCGAAGTAGCTGTCAATAATCTTTCTTATGGAATTCTGTTTAGACTCTGTGCACTGCAGTCTGCAAAATTTTAACTTGTCTCTTGTCGCAGATATATTATTCTCTTCACATTCTTGTTGTTCATCATATTCCATCGAGTACATCCCTTGATATCTCTCAACCCTTTGAGGCCCAGTGGTTATTTTATGTGCTGCTAGGTTTGACATTCAACAATTCTCTACGTTCTGCCCACACAGTGTATTTATGTGTTTTGTGTGGATCTCAGAACAAACAGCGATTATTTCCCTATACAGCATTAACTGATTGGTCTTTATAACTGAGACGGAGTGTGTTTACTGCGCGGTACGGACTGAATATTTACTATATGCACCATCAGGTTTAACAATCAACAATTCTACGTTCTGCCCACACAGTGTATTTATGTGTTTTGTATGGCTCTCAGAACAAACAGCGATTATTTCCCTATACAGCATTAACTGACTGGTTTTTATAACCGAGATGCAGTGTGTTTACTGCGCGGTACGGACTGATTTTTTAAATATAATTCAGGTTAACCTTAGTCTGTAAAGGGGGTTTCTTCGGTGCTAAAGAAACATGTTTACAGCAAAGAAGAAAGGGAATTATTTTAGGTATTGGGCTACTTGATAGCAATTTATTAAAGTACGCAGAGATTTCAAAGGCTCATATGGGAGAAATACCGAAAGCAGTATCCTTGCTGCACTTTACGGTCTTTCACAATAACGTGTATGGATGGACTGAAAAAATTCATACATTAAAATTTCGCGAGGACGTTTTGTTGCAGTGTTGTGAGTAGTGCCTTCACTGCTGATCACGAGATACATGTTTTAATATCTGCAATAACGGGTGGTGTTTCTCCTCCAGGCTTTAAATTCTTACTTAAGCAGCATTTACTGTGGTTTTCATGTTGATAAAAACCTGTACACAATTATAGGGGCATTCTATAGTTTATAGGACAGGGTCTTCTGTTGGGTCATTAAACTCTTGCCTTCTTATATCAAAGAAGAACCCTTTTCGCTGACTTCAAGGTACGTAAATAAATAATTTAAAGGATACTCGGATTGAATTCAGAGCCGACGGCTTTGTATTGCGTACAATTTCTGTGTACCTAAGCGTAAAATTGAATGTTGCTGGTGTATGTTTTGTTACTACGGATCTTACTACGTATATTTACAGGACTAACCTATTGTAGATGAAGAACGAATTTTGATTAATTGTTGTTATCTCCAGGAACTACACGATTGAACTGCAACATTAAGAAATGGATCGGCAAGGTGCAGGTTGAAACAATTCACAGTTCAGTGCCTTAAACAAAAACTCGCTTAGTTTTACCAGCCGTTCAGTTTTATTTATTGCAAGAAGGAAGAACACCAACAACAATTTGCAGGTAAGGAATTTGACTAAATGTCATAACACATCTTACTGTGAGGTAAAAATCAAGAGCTAATTATGAACTACAGACTTTTTATTAGACAGGGTGTATCTAAAATGCTTGGGCAAATTTCAACAGCGAGTTCTTCACATCAGAACAAAGAGAAAAGTTAATATAAACGTATATCCAGCAATGAGAAATTTCTGAGTTTAATTGAAAGATTACATTCAACAATAAATACATTAAATATGTAACATTTTACTTATAACTGACATTATATATTTACAACACACGTTCCCAATTTAATAACTGTTGAGTCATTGTTTATCAGTCACAATTCAAAACAAATTCTCAGAAATCCTCCACCTGAATCAATACAGGCATTGATACTTCTGATCATGGGTTGTCGAACCCTTTCAAAGGTTCCGGGGAGGTTGCGAATGATTTTACAGGCACCAAAAATGCCTTGCTGGAGTGTCGCTTCATTTTGAATTGGTGGTGAATACACTAGGGTTTTTAAGCTTCCGCACGGATAAAAAGCTAAAGGATTGAGGTCGGGCGAACGTGGGGGCTGTACCTCGAAAAGTGTTTGTGGACATACATTGATATGAACGATTTTTCTTCGCGCATTAGTGTGGGGAACTGACTCTGAAGTTTGTCAAAGCAATTTAGATACACTCTGTATAAGGCTATCTAAGCGTGCCGGCAGCGCTGACCTAGACTACGCCGGCTCACTTTTATAAGCATGATAGCCGCGTCATAACTTGAAAACGCCATAACAAAGCAGGAGTTTGGTACAGTGCGATGTGTTCTTGAGAAGAACATTATATTTGGGCCTACGCGTGTTTTGTATAACAACGCGAAAGTTGCTATGAACAGAACAGTCATTTGACCAATATTTTATGTTGAGGTGAAGCATTGTTACTGAATGTAAAGCGGGGAAGGGATATAGTAACAGAAGAACGGGACAATGGTGTACCATTAAACGTACATTCTTTTCGTCCGAAAGGGACAGTATATCCCACAGTCAGGTAAAAAAAAAGGTAAAAATAAGAAGGTAAATTTCACCCTAGAACATGTCAGGAAGGCCCAGAGGGGTAGTAGGGGTGTGGCTCTACTCTTTCTTTAACCTCGGCGCTAGATGGGATGGATGGTTAACGCCACGCCTCGGCAGCTTTATCCCCGGTAATGACACAATACCCATTTTTACAGGTGGGGCTCAGAGCCAATCTGGAATGGTTCGGAAAATCTCAGTTGTCCCGCAGTGGACATTTAACTTGAATGGTGATCCATCTGCAGTATAAACCTGGAAATTAAAAGGCCATACGCTAAAACTGAGGTGTTCATAAACAAACTGCTTATGAGGAAGTTTGAATAAACACAAGTAATCGTAGTCCTTCCCTCTTCCACCTAATTGTTCACAGCAGGTGTCGAGGGTGTTTATTTTCACTTGATCACACTGAGACACACACCACAGTCGGTAGGACTTCTCTGGACGAGGGATCGGCCCGTCGCAGAGACAACGCAAGTAATATGATGAGAAAATAATAAGTCATAAAGCATTTCACGATGGTTAATTGTTACTGAGTACAGTTGATATGATTACATGAAAGGGGGTAAATTTGCGGGTCACGTGGCGTGGAGAATGCTGGAATGTATAAAAAAAACTTTAGTCGAGAAGTCGCAAACGAAGACACCTGGACTGTATGAGAGAAAGATATAATTATGGCGTCGAGTGGATTTAACTGGCTGATGATAGGTTCCAGGAGCTGATGTTTCGACACTATAATGAGTATCACGTAGTGACTAATGATCTTTTTGCACCTTAGTTGCAATAACTGTACAGTTATTAAATAACTGTCAAGTAAAAATACGCACAAATGAGTATAAGTGGCAATGGCATAAACTAAGGGAGCCAGTTACATCAATTTATTTATAGCTAGTGAGTTTTTTATAATTTTTGCTACAGTGAGTTTTAAAACTCTGTAAAGACAAAGAATTTCTTGACCAGCACCTTAACCTTTTAAAGCCTAGCGGTAACTTTACATACGACCAGGTTTAACATTAAAAAATTCTACGTGGTGCCCACATTGCGTTTATGTGTTTTGTACGGATCTCAGAACAAACAGCAACTTTTGCCTTATAAAACATTAAGAGACTGGTTTTTATAACCGAAGTGGAGAGTGTTTACATCGCGGTACGGACTGAGTCCTTCGTCTTTAAAGGGTTAAGTTTGGTAAAAGAAAAAGGGTTAGTTTCTTGTTATTGAGTGGAAAATCTGTTGAATTTTGCACAGAGATGCATCTGTTTGGAATTTCTGGCGCAGAATTTAATGGGCATCTCCAGGTCTATAGGCCTTTTAAGACTCTTATAGCTATATATATTTCCCTCGAAGTCATGCTTTCTTTTCTAGCTTAGTCACTTTAAGAACAAAATAGGTAGTGTACGTATAACGTAACGGCTCAGGCGGTTAGCCGCCGGCCTCCCACCGCGGAGGCCCGGGTTCGATCCCGGGTCAATCCATGTGGGATTTGTTGTGGACAAAGTGGCACTGGGACAGGTTTTTCTTCGAATACTTCGGTTTTCCCCTGTCAATTTCATTCCACCGGTGCTCCATTACTAGGAAAAGGGCAAAAAATAATCATCATCGTCATCTTCATCACAGGGTTGCACAAGAAGCCTCAAGGCTGCGGTGCGTCCGTAGCGTCTGCTGCGGGGCCCTTCAGCACTAAAAAAGAACACTCTGGCATGTTCAGATAACCATTGTTGCAGTGAAAAAACAACAATGCATTCTGTGAATGTTGAGCTACACGTCACTGTCGACTATATAAAAATATTGAGTGTTGAGTAACAATGCTTTTATGGGCATTATATGTCGCTGATGACAATAAAATGTACGTAGGTCTTCATGTAAAGTGCCCGATGCTGCACTGAAATAAAAGAATGTTCGTGTACTTGTGGCTTTCTGTAGACGTACAGTTGGGCTAAACAGATCTTAATGACAGATAAGTCGCGGCGCAGTTTCTACGTTTTGATAAGTGTTGTCAAAACATATTACGAGTTCAGACGGAATTAATCAATTATGGATGAACAACTATTCAATATTATGAGTGTGTGTCTATATTCTTGCCTTAGTTATCCGGCCTGCCAATCGCACGTTTTCCATGTCGTATTATATTGTCATCTGTGACCTGTCTGGCTGTATCACATTACCTCACAAACGGTAGGATTTTAGGATAAAAATTGTTGAACCTAAAATGTGCTTTGATTTTCTCTACAACTTTTGTCTGAAACATTTCTCATTCTAAGAACAATTCAGCGAGATATAGAAAAAATGTATACAGGTCTTCGTATAAAGTACCCGTTATTCTTGTCACATTTTAATGAACTTGAGTTTTCGTGACGTAATTTCAAAAAAATTCTCTAATTCCAAATTTCATAAAGAATCTCTCAAGTGGCAGCCAAGTTGTTCCATGTGGAAAGCCGGACAGATATTGTGAAATTAATAGTCAGTTTTTCGCAGTTTGGCGAAGGCACCTAATAACAATGGAGCCTCTTGTAACTATGACGGTTCTTTGGGCAGTACAATCAATCATGATTAGTGACAGTATTGTAAATTTTTGTTGTTGGCATTAAAGAAATAATGGCAGACACCCCAGCTAGATGTTATCTTCGAAATGTGTGCCTCATATGCATATATAGATTTTTCCCCCTCCCCACAAACATTTCCCGTAACCTTCAATCGAGTGGGAAGGTTGACCCACTCTCGCAGGCCATGTCCATTACCATATTGAGGTGCGTTGCTAAGCAACGAAAGGCGCCGCGTGCCTTATGCAATATTTAATACACACTACGGCATTCGCCGCCTGTCCGTCTGTTTGTTTGTTTGTCTGAAGATATGTAAGACAGAAATCGATCGTTTTCTAATATAATTCTACTTTCAATTGCACTGCGATATACCGACTGATAGAAGAAAATAGAGAAGAAGGAGAGAGAAAGTAAGGGGGCAGAGGGAGTAAAGTATGAAGGAAAGAAATTAAGATAAAAGTGAAATGAAGAACAGACGCACGGCGTCACGTCCCAGAAGACAGTAACACCATAGTTTGCCGTGGGAACCTAAGATGTCACAATAAATGCCATGTCTAAAGAGAATGGCCAAGTATTCCAAAGAGAAGTTAAAGTGCGGTTAGATAGCATTTTTCACAACACACCTGATTAGGAACTCCAAACGAGATGCCGTGGGTCGTTTATACTTCTGGTTTCTTTCAATTTAAAATAACAGTCTCTTTTATTGAAACTTCCTGTGGTGCCAGAATCGCTTAGTTCATGTCAGTAAAACCCGTTGGCTTTTTCTTGAGTAGTCCAGTCACATTTTTGTTAGGTAAAATTGTACTGATTACGGGCAAACCCCTTCTACTGGCTTATATAGATTTTCACGGATATGGGTTATACACTCACACGCCCGCCTCAGCGCGAAATCGTGAAAGAAACCCAAGAAAGCTGCGAAAGAAGTAAATATTTCTCGTTTTCACCTCAACCGATTAATTCCAAAAGTCCCAATTTTTCGTGGGAACACGTCATACATAGGAGAGGTGCATACAGGTTTTGTTGAGGAAACCTGAGGGAAAGAAACCACTTGGAAAAACGTAGTGTAGATGGGAGGACAATATTAAAGGCGATCTCTAAGAAATAGGACGGAAACGTGTACCGGATTTATCTGGCTCAGGATAGGGACCAATGACAGGCTGTTGTTAACGCGGTAATGAACCTTCGTGTTGAATAAAATACGGGGCGTTTCTTGACTAGCTGAGGAACTATAAGCTTCTGAAGAAGGACTGTGCTCCGTGAAGTTAGTTAATGCACTGTGCACATTACGATTATGTGTTTGTATATTTGACATTTTTTATTCCAAATTTTATAATTATTTCTCTGTAAAAATGAAAATATTTGGGACCAGTACCAGCGAGTTTCTAACATACACGGGGGATGTCCAAATAAATACAGACCTGCCTGTAATATGACGCATGCTGCTGGTTTAAATGTTCGTTTGGTAGTCCTTCTCTCTTCTACCTACTCACAGTAGGTGGCGAGGTTGTTTATTTTCACTTGATCACACTCAGACACACATCACAGTCGGTAGGACTCCTCTGGACGAGGGATCGGCCCGTCGCAGAGACCCCTACCTGACAACACAAACACTGTACAAGAGACAAACATCCATGCCCCCGGTGGGATTCTAACCCACGATTCCAGTAAGCGCTCGGCCGCAGACCTACGCCTTAGACCGCGCGGCCGCTGGAATCGGCGGTCTAAATGTTCCGACTGCATAATATTGTGCAATTCTGAGGAGTTCTCATTATAAGAATTTCGTCGGGAATATCCCAGTTGTCAGCCATGGACAGATGTTTTAAGATTATCTTTGACATGTAAAGAAGGCGTAATTACTAGCTCCTGTAATGCTGAAAACGTCAGTTTGTGGTGATAAGACAGTGGTCGATATTCGGTTTGAAACAGTGCTGTTGTATATTCCCGAGTTCTAGCGATCATGACTCATAACGCCTACGCTCGCCGTTTAGACAGCCCCACTACAACGCATATAGAAGGGTTGCCTACCCACTCGGGTATAATTTTGTTCAAATGGAATTCGCGTGTGTTGGGTCCTCACATGGCTGTCACCGCCTTTTGTTTTCCAAAAAATATTAAAAGTATATGTCTTAAGTGTGTTGTGTTGAGGCCTGAGTTAACTATCCATGTTCATTACAATGAAGTTAAGTTTATTGCAATGAAAATGTACAAAGAGGAGGATTGGCTACTACTGTCATGCGATATTAGCGCCCGAAAATAGAGGCAGTAATTTTCTTAAGAAAAAGGTTGGCAATTTTTTACCCGACTACATGATATCACATCCCAGAAGACAATAATCTTCACACTCACTGCTATGAGAACTTCAAATTTCCTATACGACTACCTTTATGAGATCAAGCATACTTTGGAGTTTTCAAAATGTACAGTAATAAAAGATGGCATTCTGCTGTGTAGCTGTATATCAATCGTTCAAAATATAACCCAGTCAAACACAACTGTTATTCTTATAAAAATGATGTTTCTACAAAATTTCGCTACGTATTTGGCCTGGTGTGATGACCTTACTTTTCGCAACATGTACCGAATTTTTGTAAAATCAGTACTGTTTTTATAATCAGAATAGTTGTGTTTGAATGGATTTCGTTTAGAGTGATTGAGTTAAGAATATACATTTACAAGTATATGTTTAAGTTTTCCTACATGGCTTAAGGATTGCTGCATCAGTGCCACCTGGATTTCTTTTGCAATGTGGTGAACATTACCTGGACGAAAACTGACCAGACTTTTATGTGATCAACGCTGGAAAAATAATAACACAGCTGTCGTTTAATTAACCTTTTAAAGCCTAGCGGTAACTTTACGTACCACCAGGTTTAACACTCAAAAATTCTACATGGTGCCCACATTGCGTTTGTGTGTTTTGTACGGATCTCAGAACAAACAGCAACTTTTGCCTTGTACAGCATTAACTGATTGGTTTTTATAAACAAGGTGGAGAGTGTTTACTGCGCGGTACGCACCGAGTCCTTATATAAAACAGATACGTTTCGTCTTTAAAGGGTTAAAGTCATGATCCTTTGTAGAATTTGTATTGAGATCTGCGACGTTTTGGAATTTTACGCAGCGTAGAATTGTAGTTTCTTCCTGACGTTTCGGAAAAAAGTATCCGTCCCATATTCAAGGGTCAAGCAGTCCAAGAACTTGCTGCCTCCATCTTCAGGGTTTACAGAATTACTTCTAAGTAGTCCGTAAAGCGACTCAGTTCCAATTACTAAATTCAAGGATACTCGTCTTTATTGCTTCCTTCAGGTCAGGTGTAGATACTGTTACAGTGTTGCATATTTCAAACATTATCTCTGAGTAGTTCAGTTGATCAGAGTTTAATATTTAGTTGACCGGTGTTAATACACTGATAAGCCGTGCATATATCGGAAAGATAACACATGCGCCGGTAGCATGTTATGTTGCACATTGTTTGTGTACGCGAATGGAAACAAGCAACGAGATTTGGAAGAGGCACGTGTTACTTAAGAAGAGGTTAACTTTATGATGCAGAAATAATTAGGGGGAAATAATTACTTGTAACGCCAATTTTTGTTTAAAAATGACTACAACTGTTTGTTTTAGAGAACGTGTGAAGGGGGTACATTAGGACATAAAACTTGTTCTAGAGAACGTGTGACTGGTGTACATTGGGACATAAAACTTGTTTTAGAGAACGTGTGAATGGGGTACATTAGGACATAAAACTTGTTCTAGAGAACGTGTGAATGGGGTACATTAGGACATAAAACAGTCTTCTGCGCTAAGAATATATGTGGTGTGAATGAAGTAGGTAAATTTTGAAAGAGACGTGGATATAATTTGCAAATGGTAAACGGAGGGAGGGGCATATCCTGCAAGATTCTGGGTCTAAAACGGGAATTTCCTCTATTGTTACACAAAAAAATCTACGCAATTAAGTAGGCAAATAAATGAATAAATAAATAAATAAGCAATTAATGTACAAATAAATTACAATTATGACGCGCTGAGGACCCTTGGTAAATACAAAAAATGAATAAATAATTAAATAAGTAAATAAATAAATAAATCGTCAATTGAAATATCAAGGAAGTAGTATCAATATGCGGCGATTTTGCAGAATCATTACGTGTAATTTATAATCGAGCGCTCTTATCACCTTGCAGAATTTAAGAATGGTCTCATTCATTGAATTGAGAACAAGGACAAGGGTTGCGAGACGCGAAGGAAACTCGTGGGTGAGTAGTATGCAAAGGAGCTTCAAGTCGAGATTTCTGACACTCGAACACGCGAACATTGAATCATGTTTCCATAGAAACGTAGCACTTTGGCATGAAGTGGACAGCTTTAACCGTAGGTCTGGGACGCTGAGTGAAAGAGTGGCATCTATAAGCCATTTGTCACTTTAATTTTGAGAGAAATAAAATAATTGTGGAAGCGGCGAAGTTTTGTTGGTTTAGTGAAACGCTGTGTGTAATGTCAGGCTTTATAGCGTCGAATGGGAAATCAGGAAATGGTCATGAATGTTGAGATGTTAAGAAGATGGCAGGATTACGTAGGTATTGCAAGGTGCCACTTTAAAACTGCCTTAAGAAACTGAAAAAAAAAACCGTGGGAAAACTCAGTAAGAAACTCAAGATAACTTGGCTACTCGTTCAATATTCGAGCCTGAAGCGATAGGAAAAATGATGTAGGAAATCGCATTAATCCTTTGAAGATGAAACATGCTTGTTTATTATAAGGACTCATTGCGTACCGTGCTGTAAACACTCTCCACTTCAGTTATAAAAACCAATCTCTTAACCCTTTAAAGACGAAGCGTATCTGTTTTATATAAGGACTCAGTGCGTACCGTGCAGTAAACATTTTCCACTTCGGTTATAAAAACCAATATCTTAATGTTTTATAAGGCAAAAGTTGCTGTTTGTTCTGAGATCCGTACAAAACACACAAACGCAATGTGGGCACCACGTAGAATTTTTTAATGTTAAACCTGGTGGTACGTAAAGTTACCGCTAGGCTTTAAAATGTTAACACCGCATAAACAAACAGGGACTGATTTTGTTTACATACCTTTCCTAATAAAACAGTGAGTAAAAATATATAAAGAAAAAACTGTCAAAATTAAGTTGATATGCAAACATATACTACATCCAATTATATAAGTCATAATATTCTTTTACAGTAAATTTTAATAACCGAACATCTGGACATTCCATCTTTCACCAAAACAAAGAAAACTCTCTGGAAGGTGCATTTACAATAAGCAATTTTAAAGTTAGTAAGTATTTTGGCATATATTAACAAATTTTAACGCATTAATTATAAGGCATATGACAAGCAACATGTATTACAAAAATTATATAGAACTGAAATCTCAGTTACTAACACGATAAACACAATTCTATATCTGTATTTTTTAATTTTTATGAAGGCTTGAAGGTGATCAATGTTGATCGAAACATGTGAAACAATACAAACAGAGAGCGTCACTAAATAGTTGTTTCGGCGGTATTAACTCTTTGTAATGTCATGTAACATACCGGGATGCCTAACATAAAAATGATGAAGCAGAACTGCAAACTGCAACACCATCAGGGCTACTTGCGATAATATTGGACAAAGAAGTACCGTCTGAAATTCTTACTTTGACTAAATGCAGTGTAGTGTTCTCGGGCGATCAGCCACGCCAATATGTAATGCAAAATCTGATATTTCACAGAGTGTTTATTTCTCCGTAATTATGTAAACGTGTGAAGTGTTCCGTGTTGGTCATTATGTGCGTGCATGTTTGTGGGTATGTGTGTGTCGGTACGCTGACTGAAGGTTTTATGATTTTTTTTCTCTCGAAGACCATTAAAGCTTCTTATCTTAACCTTTTAAACCCTAGCGGTAACTTTACATACGACCAGGTTTAACATTAAAAAATTCTACGTGGTGCCCACATTGCGTTTATGTGTTTTGTACGGATCTCAGAACAAACAGCAACTTCTGCCTTATAAAACATTAAGAGACCGGTTTTTATAACCGAGGTGGAGAGTGTTTACAGCGCGGTACGCACTGAGTCCTTATATAAAACAGATACGCTTCGTCTGTAAAGGGTTAAGATAACCCACGACACCTGCCCTCTCCTCCTTAGTATTCATTTTTCATAATCATACTGCCATTCGAATCTACAGTTGATAAAGCAAAATAACACAAAACATACGACTCCCTCTTCACGGCCGCAGAAATCTCACGCTTTCAGCTTATCACTCTCTTGTTTTTAGTAATAAAAGGGAGCTGGGAAAGTTCACACGTTGGGCTGTATAGCCTCTTGCGCTTTTATTACATATGTCGTTTTAGCTCTAAATTATTTTCTTCAAGACCTTCAACACCAAAGAACTTGACCTGTCTAGCGTCTACTAGAGAAGCTATTTATCATACGTCTTGGTAAATAGGCCTACTATCGGTTTTTAAACTGACCACGTCCGCGTAGTTTGTGACTATGGTAACCTGTGTATAAACAATGCTGTTTTGTTTGTTTAAGTGGTGCTTGCAGTAATTCGATTCCATGTAGCTTAGCAACGCCAAGCGTCAAGGAGGAGGTAAAATTTATAACCAACGACATTATATAAGGAAGACGTGTGTCTGAAAACAGGTTATGATGACGTAACCAACATTTGCACGTAAATGAAACGTATGTCTGAAGACAGGTTACGATGACGTAACATCTGCACGTAAATGAGGCGTATGTCTGAAGGCAGGTTATGATGACGTAACATCTGCACGTAAATGAGGCGTATGTCTGGAGGCAGGTTACGATTACATAACCAAAATCTGTACGTAAATGAGGCGTATGTCTGAAGATGACGTAACCAACATCTGTACGTAAATGAGACGTATGTCTGAAGACAGGTTGCGATGACGTAACATCTGCACGTAAATGAGGCGTATGTCTGAAGGCAGGTTACGATGACATAACCAACATCTGCACGTAAATGAGGCGTATGTCTGAAGATGACGTAACCAACATCTGCACGTAAATGAGGCGTATGTCTGAAGATGACGTAACCAACATCTGCACGTAAATGAGGCGTATGTCGGAAGACAGGTAACGATGACGTAACATCTGCACCTAATGAGGCGTATGTCTGAAGGCAGGTTATGATGACGTAACATCTGCACGTAAATGAGACGTATGTCTGAAGACAGGTTATGATGACGTAACCAACATCTGCACGTAAATGAGGCGTATGTCTGAAGATGACGTAACCAACATCTGGACGTAAATGAGACGTATGTCTGAAGATGACGTGATCAACATCTGTACGTAAATGAGACGTATGTCTGAAGATGACGTAACCAACATCTGTACGTAAATGAGACGTATGTCTGAAGATGACGTGATCAACATCTGCACGTAAATGAGACGTATGTCTGAAGACAGCTTATGGTGACGTAACCATCAACTTTATGTAAGGTAGATGTATGTCTGAAGACACTTCATGAAGACGTAACAAATAACTTTATGTCAAGTAGATGTATGTCTGAAGACAGTGCATGTTGACACAATGCACGATAGCTGATAGCGATGCAGTATCTTATCTCAAGAATTTAAACTGGCGGCAAAAGAGTAGCTCTGCCAGTGCAGTGACTAGGCTACGGTTCGGATAGACGGAGTCTGATTCTGGCAAATGGCCGGATTATGTAGCTTCATTATCACAGTAAGACGAACTTTGGGGGCCCAAACTTTCTCCTGTCACAGAACCTTCGGGAGCGAAATCAGGCCTTGGCGTGTAGCTGTCCACTCAGCCCAGTCGTGTTTACACAAGAAATATCACGTTAATTTGGAATGCAATTTATTTATTTTTGAGTGAATGTATGAACAACAATAAGTGTTGGAAATTTTAAATGATCCGTAACATTGCATTGAACAGTTAGATATGGTAACTAAAACCAACACATGCACATACGTTTATGGAAATATATTATAAACGTAGTATTACCTCCTGCATGTTTCGGCTACTAATGTGGCCATCCTCAGGGATATTCGGTACGTCATCATGTGTATTGTTCAGTAACGGTTATGGATCATGTAAAATTGATTAATGCCCAACAGGCAAACACTATATACTTCGTAACGCACCTCCCTGGGGACGACCACATGAGTGGCCCAAAAATGTAGGACGTATTGCTACATTTATAATATATTTTCATAAACTTGTGTGCATTTTTTGGTTTCAGTCACCATATCTAAACGGCGGGAAATTTTCATGTAGTGGTAATCCTGTTTTCTTTATCGTATCGTAGTCGTTACTTCTTCTACCTACTCAAAGTAGGTCTCGAGGTTGTTTATTTTCACTTGATCACACTCAGACACACACCACAGTCGGTAGGACTCCTCTGGACGAGGGATCGGCCCGTCGCAGGGACCTCTACTTGATAAACCAAACACTCACAAGAGACAAACATCCATGCTCCCGGGGGGGATTCGAACACACGACCCCAGCAAGCGCTCGGCTGCAGATCTACGCCTTAGACCGCGCGGCCACGGCGACCGGCTGTCGTCTTCATCCCAGATGTGAATTAATCATCAAGCGAAATTCACAGAACCGTTTCTCAGAAACGGTTTCCAACTCGATATTACTCTTCATTCAACTAGTGTTTAGGTTAAGTATGTACCCACCTTCCGGATCTGTTATACGCCTACAGCAGTACGTCGCATTACTTCTAATACAAGTTTAAAGGCCATCGATGAGGTTTAAGTGATGTAATCGGTACAGTCGAATCCAACATTCCTGACTACATATGCCCGTCACGAAATGTGATTTATTTAGAGCTCGTAGCTTTAAGTGACAGATGAGAAATAGGGAAGGGTATAAATCTGACTTGTGTACGGCAGGTAGCCGGTTTGAATGTCAGCTAGGCGAAAGAACTCTGTGACTCGGGTATTTCGTTGTTTCCTAAGTCACTACATAGGGATACCTGGATAACTCATTAGAGAGGAGAATCGGAGTGGAGATACCGCAGTATAGTGTCTAGGCTGCGGACTGAATAGCCAAGATTTGCCAGTTCGAATCCCGGCAATGCAAGATATTTTTCTCTCCTCTAAAGCCTTCAGACCGGTTCTGAGATCCAGCCAGCCTCCTATATATTGGATAACGGGGGTTCTTCCCAGGAGTAAAGCTTTCGGAGCCTGAAGCTGACCCCTCATCTCCATCTAGTACCGAGGTTACAAGCCCTTCGAGACTTAAATCCACTTGCCGATATGTCTTTATAGCATTGTGGCTAATTAAACAAAGAGACAATTTTAACTAACTTAATGAAGCAGAGTCCTTCTTGGGAAGCTGACAGTTCCTCAGCTAGTGAATAAATACTCGGTTAATTCCCGCGTTTTCAAGGGCCTGCCACCTGTCACTATGCTGAGCCAGACCAATCCAGTCCACGACTGCCGTCCTATTTCTTGAAGGTCCATTTCAATATTATCCTTCCACCTACGTATGGGTCTTCCAAGTGTTCGCTTTCCCTCATGTTTCCCCACCAAAACCCTGCATGCACCTGTCTTCTAACCCATGCATGATACGTGCCCTTACCAGCGCATCCTGCAGTTTATCAGCCTAAGTGAAGGGTATAAATTAAAAAGGTCTTCAGTATACGCTTTATTCCAGCCTCATGTGACTTCCTGCCTCTGTATCTGGCCCAAAGTCTTCCTCAGCGTCCTGTTCTCAAACACTCTCAGCCCAAGTCCCTCCGTCAATTTGACAGACCATGTGTCACACCTATATAGAAAAACAGTCAAAATTATATGTTTATGTACATGTACTAAAGTGGTCTAAGATAAGGTGTCGTGTCACCTGGTATGTGATTAGCTGTCATGGCGTCATTATGCCAGCAGACTTGAACATTTGGTGTATGCTTACGTGCGTTATTTAAACAGTGGAAGGGGTAAGTAGAAGGCTTTCTGTAAACTTCTAATTCTGTTTATGGTGAAGACAATTGACGGTCAGAAATCAGTTAACAGACGAAAAACAGCAGCAGAAGCAGTACTGTATTTATCATCATCATCATCATCATCATCAGAATGAGTGACATAAATATGTAACTCCATGGAGTATAATCCTTCTTCTTAAGCTTACATTTCCTCAGCTAGTCAATAAATTCTGAGCATTTTACGGAAAAGGAAGGTTCATTACCGTGTTGACAAGAGCCGCCACTTGTCCCTGTCTTGAGCCACATTAACCCTTTAATCTTGTAAAGCCTAGCGGTAACTTTACGTACCACCAGGTTTAACATTCAATAATTCTACGTGGTGCTCACATTGCGTTTATGTGTTTTGTACGGATCTCAGAACAGCAACTTTTGCCTTAAAAACATTAAGAGATTGGTTTTTATTACGGGAGTGTTTACAGCGCGGTACGCACTGAGTCCTTATATAAAACAGATATGCTTCGTCTTTAAAGGGTTAAAGACGAAGCGTATCTGTTTTATATATAAGGACCCAGTTCGTACCGCGCAGTAAACACTCTCCATCTCGGTTATAAAAACTAGTCAGTTAATGCTGTATAGGGAAATAATCGCTGTTCGTTCAGAGATCCGTACAAAACGCGTAAACGCAACATGGACACTACGTAGAATTTTTGAATGTTGAACCTGGTGGTACGTAAATTTACCGCTAGGCTTTAAAAGGTTAATCCAGTTCATGCCTCCAATACTATACCTTGAGTATTCATTTTAATATTATCCTACCACATATGCCTGTGCCTGACAAATGTTCATAGTGACATCGATATCAGTAGTAATATTGGTGGTGGTGGTGGTGGTGGTGGTGGTGGTGGTGGTGGTGGTGGGGGTGGTGGTGGTGGTGGTGGTGGTGGTGGTGGTGGTGGTGGTTGTGGTTGTGGTGGTGGTTGTGGTGGTTGTGGTGGTGGTGGTAAATTCTGTCATGCAATTGGATTTGTGACCATAATAGACTAGATTCTGAAGCTGTCATTCGTAATAAAATTCGTCCCAGAGAATCTTGATTCCCTGGAGACTCCCACGCAACTCAATTTCGAAATCGCGCGTCTGATGGAACAAGGTGAGACGTTTTGACCATTTATAACGTGCTGTGACTCCAGTTCAATTTGAAAATCGATACTGAAGCTCTACTTTGCCCTCGGGTCAAGCAGTTGGTTACCAGAGGTCATTAGCAATATGAGGTCATTAACTTTAACTAAGGTCGTATACGCTGCAACTCCAAGGTCACGCGATGTTATGTGTTGCTCTTGGTCTGTTACCCATAAAGTGAACTCCACATTTCTACAAGCATACATACACAAGCACAGTAAATTCAGTATCGTGTCGGTGTCGTTCACGGAAGCGGACAGTCTCTTGTTTCTTGTATCAACTTTTGCGATCAACTGTACCTCAAGACTTCATACGTAATGGAATGCACTGCAAAATTCATGAAAATAGAAACCGATGGTTTATACTAACTGAATACACAGAAAGGAAATTTTCGTTCCGTTGCTAATATCTCACTACCGAATTAATTATATTTTTCTTCATAAAATGATTTTTAATTTGGCTTTCTCTCAAATCTATGGTTGCAAAATATGCTTATGGATTTATGGTTTAGACTTCTTTAACAATGGACATAAGTGTAAATTCAAATGTAAAGAAAGGTAAAATTTCTGTCAAATTGAATTATCATAAAACTGATTATGTTGTAAATTAAAGCCCTTATTTTGGAATCGTGGCTCAAGGGCGCAGAAAACAATAAAAAACACGTCGTTTCCACAACACCTGCAGAGTGTCTTTGTACACATTAAATCATAAAATCGATCAGTATATTTCCGTGACCCAATTTTATTACATTGCGTCTTATGTCGCTTATCTTTTAAGCTGAATAAATAGGGTATGGAGGCAATAGTTGTTTGTCCCCATTGTTATGACTAGAAGCGCGAAATGCGGTCACAACTTAAAGAGCTTCTGGGTAACACCTGTCGTAACAAAGAAAAAAAGGCGTGGTAGTCCGCTGTAAAGTGAATGGAACGAGTGACTGTCAGGACGTATTCTGTACCGTGCGTTTGAGTCATTGTCTCCTATTAAGCTAAGACCGGATGGCGTGATACAGCAACTAGCACTACTGCCTCATATTCCGGAAATTTTATGGTCACCTATCGGTTAACACGTACTATTGTGACTGAATGTCTCGATGACTTTCTTCAGGTCATTTACTTTAAATTGGCCACAACCACGTCCTTAAACATTCTCCCTAGTATATCTCGCATACTACTAAAACATACAGAAATATAATTGTGTCTGTTTTTTTACATGAGTGTGAAACTTGATCTTGCGTATTGACTGAGAAATTTAATCTGAGATACCTCTCATATGGAGGACGAAACCTAGGGCACATTCACACTTAACTATATAAAAGCAACCATAGTGTATCAATATTATTCTCCCTGAGGATGGCCCAGCAGGGTCGAAACATGTAGGAGACTTTCACGAATAAAGATTATATATATTTTGGTGCATTAGTTGGTGTTATTATTTCATATGATACAGTGCACGGACATGGAACACATTAACCTGAGGGTGTTTGAGAATAGGGTGCTGAGGAATATTTTGGGCCGGACAGGGAGGGAGTGACTTGAGGCTGGAGGGAAATGTATAATGGAGAATCCCATAGTACAGAAAATTAAATCAGTATCTGCCCAAACACAACTAAATTCTACTTATTATATGGAACTACATGTTTTGACCATCTTAGGTGATCCTCAGGTCCACAGTTGGTCTTTAAAATATATTAATATGAAAACCTAGACACTTGTAGGACACCTGTTTATGTTTTTGCATTTGAAAGTGAGACTTCCGCTGCTGTGTTTTTAACCTTTAGGGGGGAAAAAACATATATGCTAATGTTATACAGGAAATCATAGCACATTGTAGTTCTGGTAGATTAGGATTTGGAACGTACTAATGATTGCAGGTAGCACGGGGTGGGTATTGGCCCGGCGAGGGTATATGAATGAGCGAGTACTATGTGTGCAAAAACATTTGTCACGTACATTACAGTGAGTGTGCCAGCTCCAGATGTTTGAGGGGCTGAAGTATTTGGGACTGGTATCGTTCACTGACATCTAGTGCCACAAGATATGTATCAGCCTCATACTCCGCGCCTTCCTTTTGCTTGTTCCTTTCCCCAATTCCGGACTCCACAAATTTCAATTTACCACAACTATACTGCGTATGGGTCTTCAGAAATGGGCAACCAATTTAAGGATCAATGTTTCCTTACATCGACCAAAAAACCCGGTTAACCTTTTAAAGCCTAGCGGTAACTTTACATACCACCAGGTTTAACATTAAAAAATTCTACGTGGTGCCCACATTGCGTTTATGTGTTTTGTACGGATCTCAGAACAAACAGCAACTTTTGCCTTATAAAACATTAAGAGACTGGTTTTTATAACCGAAGTGGAGAGTGTTTACAGCGCGGTACGCACTGAGTCCCTATATAAAACAGATACGCTTCGTTTTTAAAAGGTTAACAAAGTTTTAAAAAAATGTTTCTGACTCCTCCAAAAAACACGCCGAATTGTTTTACAAAGATAAGTTGGTTAACGATGTTTAGGGAAATATTCGTTGTTTATTTTTTCAAACAAACGGAATCCCAAAACACGTGTCGTCTGTCGTTCCAGTTTTTCGAACTTCAAAGCACGTGGTACGTAGAGACATCTCTGTGGTTTGAAGGGTTAACTCTTTTGTATTGGCTCCTGTGCAGCTTTTCTGCTAACCACGGTAGGTAGCTCTCCATTCTATTGATGCTGTCATTGATTGAATGCTGTCTATTGAAACACCGTGTCTGAACCGTGGGTTTAATAAATAACAATTGAGGACAGTAATAAATGGGAATACTGACCTATAAATGCGAGCGTTATATTTTTCATTAGGCCCAATAAATTGAAAGTAAGTAGGAATTTAGGTTTCAAATGAACCAAAAAATCTTGATAGGAATCTGTACACTGCTGGGTGTGCACCGTAACAAAAAGAGCCACACAGATGGCGTGGAATGGTCGCAGAATACTGCAATGTGATGAATGCGAAGGGATACAGAAGGAAGATTTTAAGTTACTATTGCAAAAGTTGCCTAAAGAGACTATGAAATGTCGTGAAGAGCTTAAATCAGAACGACGGACCTCCAGACTCAAAAACTGAAAGATGAATCTTTTAAATACAAATCAGGGGTGCTAAATATTCAGCAGCTGCGTTCAGTTTTATTTGACTACACCCCGGCCTATTGTTAATTTCAGACTAAGAAAACTTCGGGTACGTGATTAGGCATCCTGCGTATGCATGTTTAGGCATTCTGCATATACGTGATTAGGCATCCTGCATGTACTTGATTAGTCATCCTGTATATATATATAATTAGGCATTCCGCTAGGCTTTACATGATTCGGCATCTTGCGTGTATGTTGTTAGACATTCTCAATAGGAGTGTACCTGTTCAGGCACCTTGCATGTATGTGATCAGGAATCTTGCATGTACAGGATTAGGTGTCTTGCATATAAGTGATTAGGCATGTGGGTGTACGTGATTAGGCATCTTGCATATAAGTGATTAGGCATGCTGGGTGTACGTGATTAGGCATCTTGCATTTGGAGCAAGTTGGATGAAACCATAACGCTTTTAACTTGTATTTTATAAGCTGCGCCGTTCAAATCTCGTTTGGAACACCGACGATCTGACAGATTTTCATGGCTTTTCGGTTCTTCCATGCAAATCCATAGGCAGTAAGGCCGTGCCATGGCTCAGGCGGTTAGCCGCCGGCCTCCCACCGCGGAGGCCCGGGTTCGATCCCGGGTCAGTCCATGTGGAATTTGTGGTGGACAAAGTGGCACTGGGACGGGTTTTTCTCCGAGTACTTCGGTTTTCCCCTGTCAATTTCATTCCACCGGTGCTCCATTACTAGAAAAAGGTGCTAAAAATAATAATAATCATCATAATCTTTATCACAGGGTTGCACAAGAAGCCCCAAGGCTGCGGTGCGTCCGTAGCGTCTGCTGCGGGGCCCTTCACCACTAAGAAAAAAGGCAGTAACTTATAATAAGCCACGACCGCTTCCTCTCACATCCTTTCCAATTCATAATTCAATGTCATCCAATTATTTGACTCTGTATAATTGATTTACTGACAGCTTTGTTAAGTACAAACACCCTGTGTGGGAGACATTTTTCGTAAAGTCTACACCATTACACTACAGTGTAAGACAACACATAACTCCAGACAAACAGCTGTGATTTGATCTTGTGGCCACGTAATGCGGTCGTCCTAATGCGCAATTAAACTTGCCGATCAGTCGGATCTGTCATAACAAAACATAATCGATTACAAGAACTGTCCCAAGTAAGAAGTAACGGTCAATACAGGCAAGGCTACTCCCCACTTCCCAACAACATCCTCTCTAACTACAGACCATAAAATGCCTCATCATTCTGTCCACTCCACACTCTTTGCGATAGACCTTCTATCTTTCCTACCCATTCATTTCAGAGGTTTGAATATTTTCCTTACTAACTTCAAGGGACAGAGTCCAAATGGATCAACTCAAAATATTCGACCATGTTTTTATTTAATATCAATTTTAATATTATTCTTTCACCTACCCCTCAGTCATCCCAGTAGTTCACTCCAGATTTGTGAACAAAATTTTGTGTGTATTTTTCGTCTCACCTATGCAAGCGACATTCTTTGCCAATCTAATATTTAATTTGATCATATTAACCTACGACGTACGTAATACAGGGTACACACAAAAGAATGGTGCGGTTTCAAAAGTTAACAAGAAATTTATTTCTCACCTTACACGGGCACAGCGTACCCTGTCAGCAGCGGCAACTGTCCAAGTTTCTCATGCGTTAATCACAATCCTTCAATGTGTGCACCCTGGGTCACGCGACACACATCCACACGGTAATCAAATTCATCCCAGACTCGGTGTAGCATGTCCTCTGTAATGGTCTGCAGTGCGTGCGTTATCCGATCACGAAGTTCCTTGAGGGACATGGGCAGTGGTGGTACGTAAACAGCGTTAAAGACAGCGTTTACGTACCACCATTGCCCATGTCCCTCAAGGAACTTCGTGATCGGATAACGCACGCACTGCAGACCATTACAGCGGACATGCTACGCTACACCGAGTCTGGGATGAATTTGATTACCGTGTGGATGTGTGTCGTGTGACCCAGGGTGCACATATTGAAGGACTGTGATTAACGCATGAGAAACTTGGACAGTTGCCGCTGCTGACGGTGTACGTTGTGCCCGTGTAAGGTGAGAAATAAATTTCTTGTTAACTTTTGAAACCGCACCATTCTTTTGTGTATACGCTGTACAAAAAGATGCGCAGAAATTATGAAACTCCGTATTATACAGTTTCGTCCATCCCACCGTGCTTCCGTGTAAGTCTGAATACCAGCCAGGACTCTTCCCAGTATTCTTTATGTACGTTGCTTCTTTAATGTTGGGGACGGAATTGCAAATCCGCAAAACAATAAGTAAAACTGTAGGTCTGTAGATGTTTATAATTATGTTTTCTTACAACAAATTGAAAGAAAAAATATTCTGAACATAACAGTGATAGGCCTTTCCAGGATTTATTAGCTATGAATTAAATCTAAGGCGTTCTAACTGCTGGCATTGTTAATATATGGTGACAGGCTGTCGCATACAATCCAAACCAGAGTACTGACCCCCAGTCCCCAGTCATGACGTACCACGTCAAATGTCACCTGCCTATTCCCACGAAGTTAGAACACTTCGGAACATGATGACCTCAAGAGTTCATTATAAAAGCATGATCTTGTGGTGTTGGGAGACGATACAAAGGATATGACCTTGAGGCAAAAATATTTTACTATTGAATTTATCGACCTGGGCAGTTTTCAATTCCACATGAGCTACCACCCGTTGAGATGAGGTGCTGTGGAGGGGTAACATACATTTACGAATTCTGAAAGGGAGTTCATTGCCTTAAACCTTTAGGAAATTATTCAAAAAGACAGTTTATGTATACATAACTAGTAGACATTAGGAATATTCAAAGGTGTCGAGATTAAAAGGAAGTGTAACTGTCAAGATGAAGAGATTCACCAGTACAAATGTCATTACACTTGTGAGATTGGAGTTTCCAACAAAGGCGATGCTGAAGGTTAAAATATTCTCGGTTTGTGAGGCTATGTTTTCGGGCGAGTCGTAGTTCCTGAGATTTCTAAGACAGTATGGGTCTTTCGAAACATCGGAAACTATTCGAATAACGACAAAGTGTCACATTAACCCTTTAAAGTCGAGCGTATCTGTTTTATATAAGGACTCAGTGCGTACCGCGCTGTAAACACTCTCCACTTCGGTTATAAAAACCAGTCTCTTAATGTTTTATAAGGCAAAAGTTGCTGTTTGTTCTGAGATCCGTACAAAACACATAAACGCAATGTGGGCACCACGTAGAATTTTTTAGTGTGAAACCTGGTGGTATGTAAAGTTACCGCTAGGCTTTAAAAGGTTAAAGAAAACTCGAATTTTTGTTATTATCCTTGTTTGATAAAATTGGATTTTTGTCTTCACAACAGGCATCAAATGGGATGGGATTAGGAATAATTCCTCTCAAAGGGATGATAAGATAAGCACAGTTGAGATGGTTTGGGCACTTCGTAAGTATGGGGGACGAGAGATACCGCAAAATGGCGTGGCAAGCTAGAACACGGTGTAGGAGACCCCGACATGCTGGGGGAAGAACGGATACGGAAGATTTTGAAGGAAAGAAGAATTGAATGGAATGGAGTAAGAGTTAAAGCTCGAGACCGTGAAAGATGGAAGGCTTTTTGTGTACCCTCTTTGTATACTCTAAAACGTTTTGACGATGGTGTATAATACTGTGTGGTGGTGGGTTTATGGGCTTTATCCATCGTCCGAAGAGTAAAATATTAAAAATATTAAAAAAAGTAAAATCACAACGTTTCGGAAGGTGGCTCTGCTTCCGTCCTCAGGTGAATGGAGGGGGAGAAGAGAAGAACACGCATTCTGTTGGGCCCCTTAGACAGAGCTAGACTGCAGCTTCCAAAACTTTTTGGTTTTAATTTTTTTATTATTTTTAATATTTTACTCTTCGGACGATGGATAAGTCCATAAACCCATCACCACACATGTTTGTATACATTTACCGATAGAAGAGGTTCGATTAAGTGAAGAAATGAAGTGAACTAAAATGAAGTGAGGTGAAGTGAAGTCTGTACGACAGATTAACACAGCACGTTGTTCCGAAATTGTGTACCCGACTACAAGATCACAAGGTGTAACAGTGAAGAAGATCGCGGCATGACCTTCAGTTGTTTTTTATACAATGAGTGACACACTCGAATTAAATCTTTCAGCATTTACAGTTGATTTTATTTAAACACTGTGCTGCGTGCCTTTCCACATTTCATAATTTCTTTAGTCACTGAGTGTTGTGTACAGTCGCTAAAATAAAACCAAAATCAGTTTTAAAGGATGTGATTCTGTTGTGTAACTTATGCAAAATCAATTCAAAATCCGTCTAAACACAACTGCATTCCATTTATTTACAGAACAAGATGCTTCGACCGTTTAAAAATTGTTATCGCATTTTGTAGATTTTTATCCATTCCTAAGTATGGTTCGAAAAATCAGAATTGTGGCGAAGCTGAAAATGACCTAAACAGGTCGAAACATGTTGTTCTTTAAATAAATCGAACGCTGTTGTGTTCAGACGGAATCATCTTGATTCTGAAAACAAATAAGCTGGATTTCCTTCCCTCATTATTCACTTTGTACTGTCTGTTGCTGTTGCCGCCTTTTGTAAATATTCATGCCCCAGTTTTACATTGGCTTCACTGCTCTACATTATTATATGTTATCTTTGAAAAACGGAAGTTTACACGAGTTTGTCTTTCAGTGTTTAGACAGAGTAGGCTGGCTCTTGCGGCTGCGGTTCTGATTTGTATAGCGTCGGCTTCCAATTCGAATCCCTACCGGGGTACCAAATGTCTCGATGACATTCGTGGTTTGCGTCAGTCTGTCCAGTCAAATGCAGGAACGGTGCATGGAATAAGGCAACGGCCGCTTTTGTCCACGTCATTTCCAATTACTTACCTCCTCTCATCCGAAATTGCAATGGTGCATCGTCTGACACACTGTCAGCATAGTTACATGAATCATAAATAAGCCTATAGAGTGATTCATATAGAATACAATGTTCACTGACATGTAAGGGAGCATTTCACTGGCTTAAAAGGTAACCGACCGACTGACCGACCGACCGACCGACGGACCAACCAACCAACCAACCAACCAACCAACCAGCTAACTAACTAACTAACTAACTAACTAACTAACTAACTAACTAACTAACTAACTGGCTGACTGGCTAACTGGCTGACTGACTGACTGACTTCACGGAGCAGAGTCCTTCTTGAGAAGCTAACAGGTCCTCAGCTAGTCAAGAAATTCCCAGCGTGTTACGGAACCCGAAGGTTCATTACCGCATTCACAACAGCCCGCCACCTGTCCCTGTCCTGAGCCAGATCAATCCAGTCCATGTCTCCGCATCCTACTTCTTGAAGATCCATTCTAATATTGTAATTCCATCTTTGCTAGAACGCCCATGTGTTCTGTTTCCATAAGGTTTCTCCGACAAAAGCCTGTAAGCACCTCTAATCGCCTCCATACGTGCTACATGCCCGCCCATCTCATTCTTCTTGATTTGATCACCCGACTATTTGGTGAGGATTGAAAATCGTACAGCTCCTCGTTACGCAGTACTCTTCTTAAGGATAATATAGATAACTGTAATTAAATTAATAGTATAAGACTCAAAGCCACTTGCCTTGTCAACTGCGAAATCTTTACAACGGATCCGGGCTAGCTCAGTCGTTGCAGTGACTAGGCTATGGGTTGGACGATCGGGGATTCAAATTCCAGCAGGGGTAGAGAATCTCCTCCCCTACGCGTCCAGCCTGATTCGGAGGCCAATCCAGCCTCATATGATATCGGTAGGGGGGGCTGTTTCCCTGGAAGTAATGCGGCCAGAACGTGAAGTTGACCACAGACGTCTATCTAGACTCAACGTTAAGAATGAGTGTAGCTGTATTTTAAAAATTTAAAGCTTATAAAGTTTTAGTCGCTGTGCTTTAAATAGTCTGTGACATGGTTAAGCCTTTGTCACCTTCTGTATGATTACAAGGAGAGTATATCACATCTGGAATCATTTACTTTGTAGCCTTTATCCATCTTCACGCCTCAAAAATAAAATACAACATTTCAGGGACAAGATTTGTCACCCCTCGTGTCAGCCTAAAAATAAGTCTGACACCCATTACATTGGGTAAAGTTTTAAACTTATTTTTAGCCCGAGGATGGAGATCGATCCTGTCAAAGAAACATTGTGTTTATTTTTAACACATGACGACGGACAACATGCATAATTAAATGGTCTCAAATCTGCATGACGTTGGATATGAAACTTTGAGGTATAGTGTAATAAGAAAAAATACTGACGAACGGTAACAATTTGGCTTAGATAATACTATTCTGAGTTTTGACACCGTATAGATTTGTAGGATGAGAGTGACGTTAACGTTGAACTTTTAAAAGTCTACCCGGAAAAAAATTACTTCGTCCCTGAAGACGGAAGCAGCAAGTTTCTCCGAAATATCGGTGTCAACCTACGGAACCACACGTCGTCATAATCCGGATCATCATCATCATCTCCGTAATAGCGGTCGTGAAACCATGAGAACTTATTTTAGTCGACTGGTTTAATTGTTTATTGTTGATTTTTTATACAATGTAAATGAAGATAACATTAAAGAATTTGTACGTAAGTGGTAGCTCCATAGGCTACAATTATGTACAGCTAGACGTCTATAAAATTTAATTTTATTAATTTGCGTCAAGTGTGGCACCACGATCTGACGTATCATCAATAATGACACCTGTCAGGACATGGCTGGTGTCGTCTTCACAGTAACATGAATGATGTTTCAGTGTCTCTTTTGGAAGTTGTACACATAAAGACGCCTGTCAATAACTCGGAGTAGATGGCGTCGAAAGATAGGAGAATTAATGAATAACGAACGGAAAATGATGTGCAGAGCAGGGGTCGTAGCTTAATGTAAGATACTATCCCGAAATATTTCTGGAGGGACAGAGAAAAATCACGTAAAACCGCACGATAATTAGTATTCCAGACAAGTCTTGAACCGGTCACCGCCTGAACACAGGTCAGATGCAAATTCCGCTTGGGGGTAGTCGCACAGTGTCTTCAACACCAGCACAGGAAATTGACGGGACTTGTAATTAGGATTCGTGCGTGAATTGGGGGCAAGTGTCACGTAATGGTCACGTGTATTGGTGGACTGATCATTTTGGTCGATACTGTGTGCCGCTTTGCATACTTGCCTGGTTTTCTGAATAATTTATCTCCTGCTTCGATTTTCGCTTCATGTCTCTGTATTTTCAGACAGGGCGACTCAATGCCCCGCTCCTGCAGAAATTAGTCTTTGTTATCGCTGAAAGTGTCTATTGATATGCTTTTTTTTAATATTTGCTGTAAGTGTCTATTGATGAGCTTTGCTTTAATATTTGCTGCAAGTATGTATTGATAAGCTTTGATTTGATACTTGCTGTAAGTGTCTATTGATATGCTTTGCATTGATATTTGCTGCGAGTGTGTATTGATAAGATTTGCTTTAATATTTGCTGTAAGTGTCTATTGATATGCTTTGCATTGATATTTTCTGCAAGTGTCTATTGATAAGCTTTGCTTTAATATTTACTGTAAGTGTCTATTGATATCCTTTGCATTGATATTTGCTGCAAGTGTCTATTGATATGCTTTGCTTTAATCTTTGCTCTAAGTGTCTATTGATGAGCTTTGCTTTAATATTTGCTGCAAGTATGTATTGATAAGCTTTGATTTGATATTCGCTGTAAGTGTCTATTGATATGCTTTGCATTGATATTTGCTGCAAGTTTCTATTGATAAGCCTTGCTTTAATATTTGCTGTAAGTGTCTATTGATATGCTTTGCATTGATATTTGCTGCAAGTGTCTATTGATAAGCCTTGCTTTAATATTTACTATAAGTGTCTATTGATATGCTTTGCATTGATATTCTCTGCAAGTGTCTATTGATATGCTTTGCTTTAATATCTGATGTAAGTGTCTATTGATAAGCTTTGATTTGATATTTGCTGCAAGTGTCTATTGATAAGCTTTGCTTTAATATTTACTGTAAGTGTCTATTGATAAGCTTTGCTTTAACATTTACTGTAAGTGTCTATTGATATCCTTTGCATCGATATTTGCTGCAAGTGTCTATTGATATGCTTTGCTTTAATATCTACTGTAAGTGTCTATTGATAAGCTTTGCATCGATATTTGCTGCAAGTGTCTATTGATAAGCTTTGATTTGATGTTTGCTGTTTGTGCCTTGTGATCTGTTGTGCTTTGACACTTGCTGTAAGTGTCTACTGGTGTGCAGAGGTACCCCAGTCTCATTTAAATACTAGCTTAGCATTTGCGTGGAAATTCTGAACAAGATAATAAAATTCTCGCCCAGAAGAGGTGGTGTCGAGTGAGATCCGAACCCGGCGTTTAAGAAAATAATAGTAGTAATTATTTACCTATTGCATGTTGATGTGACAGGCTACTAGCCAATAATATTAATATGGTGCCTTTTTTTAAAAAAAAGTGTGGGTATTTTCGAAGCACAATAAACACCGTAGTCTATTTCTGGACAACTTATCAACGTTTAATGAAGGAAAGATTCGATACGGCGTACTGTCACAAAAAATTAACGCTTTAAAAGATACAGAAATGAATAAAATTCTGATCATTACATAGAATATAATGGTTAGAATTGTATTCGTATACCCTTATATTTACTACTTCTATTCAGTGTGTACCTGGGTACTTTACCGGGGGAAAAGCAGCCAAGGTGTGAAGTCGACCGCTCAGTTCCACATGTTGCCGAGGTTAAGAGTGAGCGGAGCTGTATTGCTATCCCCTATATGCCTTCACTGCATGGACAGGGACACTTTACCCTTAGCTTTGCCTTTGTCGTTATATACAGACGTACGTTTTTCTGTCTCTATATCTAATTCTTTATAGGCAATCTCCATTAAATACGAGGATGCCTCTCTTGTAATAACAGGGCTCTGCCAGCAAGTCCTAATTCTTACCTCCTTGTGGGGACCCCTGGGCAATGCACCCTTTGGTGGCAGCACAGGGTGTAGCGGACGAGAGTAGGGCGAAAGACGGGTCTCCGGCGCCTTAAAACGGGAACACTGGGCTAAGGGATTTAACCCTGACAGAAAATCGTCGGTCCTCCAGGATTGCTGAGGGTTGGACGGTGGGTTGGCAACCCGTCTCCAGAAAAACTTTTCTGTTGAGAACTCCAAAGTTGTGTTACCTGGGCAGAGAAATCTGAAGAATGTTGCCTTGAACCGGGAAGTCTGGGATAAGCAACTGAGGAAGGCGTTGGCTCTTGGAGGGCTGTTGCGCCGATGATGATGATGATGATGATATCTAATTCTTTATAACTTGGTAATATTTTAAACATTTTTCATAAATTACTTTCTCACTGGTGACATAGCCGTGTACTGTTGACATACATTTACAATCACAACACACATTTATGTGACAGAGTGTCATAGTCTGAAAATTCGAGAGATTGGATAAACTGTATTTAGTAATTTTCAAAAGTTGGTATGAGAACCGTAGCTGTAATTTTGAACAATTCATGTGACTCTGTTATATCCATACATAATTCACAACATAACTTTTAAAAGAGCTTATCTTCGGCAAGCTATGTGTATTTCAAAGACTTGATATAAACCCCTGCGGAGATCTGTATAGGCTGCACGCTTTCCACATCTGTCGGAGAAGTTTCATATACTGTACGGCGTTGGGGCGGTACTACAGAGACAGTAGAGAAAGTTTCAGATATGGGGTGAACGTGCTAATGCACAAATAAATAAATAAATACGTAAATAGATGAACAAAGGAGTCAACGAATGAATAAATAAAGAAGTAAATAATAAATACTTGCATACAAAGTTGGGGTTAGTGATAGTTATCTGCAGGAGAACTTATACGATCATTTGAAATATTATACTCTCCATTTAACCAGTTAGATTGCAAAACACTAGGTACTCTTCCCCAGTGAACCTATTTGTGTTAGACTGTTTTTTTCAATTTCTAACAACTTAGCAGCGCAACGGGCTGTCACACATCAATTTCACATTCCCGTTCTGCGTACGGCTTGTGTATAGATTTTAAGTTCCACTAATTAAGTGTTTCTTAACCGCAGTTAGAGAGTTGTGCCTAAGGAATCCACCAGTTAAGTAGAGTGTACTCAGAAGAACACTAAGTTTTTCTTCTTTAAGCCTTAGTTACATCATCATCATCATCACATCATCATCATCATCATCTCCTTTATGCAGGGTATTCACACTTATATACCTGAAACGAACCATGTTTCTAGGGTATACAGTGTCGCAGCTATTCTGCGCGTACTGTTAATGGTGCATATAGCGCTGTCTTCAGTATTAAACTCTTCTGTGCTTCTACATTAGCACTTTCCCCAGTATGTGCGCTGTGCCCAATATAGCTGTTTTCTGTAGTTCCTTGATATCGTGCTTTCCCGGTACGCTGCTCAAATATTTTCTGAATGATTCTGAAATGGTTCCAGTTGCTCCTATTATTACTGGCGTCACCTTTGTTTTTACATTCCACATGCTCTGTATTCCTGTTATAAGGTCTTTATATTTTAGAATCTGCTCGGCTTCTTTCTTCATCACATTTCTGTCTCCTGGGATTGCTACATCAATTAGCATATATGTTCCTTTATTATTATTATCATCATCATCATCATCGTCGTCATCATCATCATAATCATAATCATAATCATCATAATCATCTCCTTTATGCGGGGTATTCACACTTGTGTACATGAAACAAACCATGTTTCTAGCGTATGCAGTGTCGCAGCTATTCTGCGCGTACTGTTAATGGTGCATATAGCGCTGTCTGCAGTATTAAACTCTTTTGTGCTTCTACATTAGCACTTTCCCCAGTATGTGCGCTGTGCCCAGTATAACTGTTTTCAGTAGTTCCTTGATATATTATTATTATTATTATTATTAATATTATTTACGTTTCTATTCTCTCTCTGTAATTGGTGTCATTCTGTAGTGCCAACACTTTAATAATTATTGCAGTTAGGAAAGCTGTTGTTTCGTTTCGTAGTCCTTCCCTCTTCTACCTACTTGTTCACAGTAGGTGTAGAGGTTTTTTTTATTTTCATTTGATCACATTCAAAAACACGCCTCAGTCGGTAGGACTCCTCTGGACGAGGGATCGGCCCGTCGCAGAGACTTCTACCTGACGACACAAACACTGTACAAGGGACAAACATCAATGCCCCGGTGGTATTTGAGCCCACGATCCCAGCAAGCGCTCAGCCGCAGACCTACGCCTTAGACAGCGAGGCCACTGGGATCGGCACGAAAACCATCTTTCGTATAATAAATTTTCACATTGACGCAATGAAGGGTTGTGCAATTAAGTACATGTCTTTTTGTAAATTTTGCAATGTTAAAAGTTTTGAAGAGTTATGTCTACAGGGTGCATGAGTTTAGATAATTTTAGGGAGGGGAGTCCAAAGAATCAGTGAAACAACTTAAAGGTTCCGATGTAGCAGGAAGGCTGATAAAAAATTACACCAGCCCGATTTTGAGAAATTTACAGCTCTGAAGTTGGCAGTTGGCCTACATAACATTACGTATCTATGCTTAAGGATCCCTTTGTTTTAAAACCAAAAACCGAAACACTGAATAATATTTAGATGGGGGAGGTAGAGGAAAGAAAATTTACAACTCCTCACGAAATTAAATGCAGCGTAGTTAACAAAATCATTACGTACAAGTACAAAATTAAAAATGTAATAACAATAATAAAAACTCAGACACTCAGTTCACTTACTGCTTTTTCTTTCTATGTCGCTTCCCCATCCTTCGCAGTCTCAGCCCACATTCTATGATCACTGATCTACACATCTTCCTCTCTCCTTTGTGGCTGACTGATGGCTACACTAATTCTATAGATGTTTTCTACTACTGTGGGAAAGTCAAAATTTTAGTACGCATTGTCAGTAATGCCCTATTTTTTATGACCTAGAAAACTCTTGGAAATACCGCGCCCCGAACGAAGCTTTGCGGCAAAAACGGATAGAGCTCTTTAAAAACCATAAAATGGGGACTGTCCCGGGTAAAAAGGGACGAATGAGTTTCCCATCTGCAGTACAAGTGTTATTATTCTGAACTTGCCTGAAACGTACCTCACAATGTCTATGTAATATAAAATGTTGGTTTGTGGGAGTTTCGTTTCGTTCCATAATTTGTCATTCAATAACCATCTCACTGATAAGGCAGTTGATGCGCTCTTGCCTGCGTCTTACCTGTCGTAGCCCCGTCTGATTTATGACCGTCCTACAAAACTGGAAGTTTCGCTCAATTGACATAATATCAATCAACAAAAAAAAAGTTGGCGACAGAAATGTATCAGTGAAGAAAACACACTTTTAAATGAGAAATGCTAAATTACATAGGGTTCTGACTGTGATGTAGGGCTACCGTATTTGGATTCATATGCTCTGTGGATTCTTCCCATCGTTCCTCATTAACCCTTTAAAGACGAAACGCATCTGTTTTATGTAAGAACTCATTGCGTACCGCGCTGTAAACACTCTCCACTTCGGTTATAAAAACCAGTCTCTTAATGTTTTATAAGGCAAAAGTTGCTGTTTGTTCTGAGATCCGTACAAAACACATAAACGCAATGTGGACACCACGTAGAATTTTTTAATGTTAAACCTGGTGGTACGCGAAGTTACCGCTAGGCTTTAAAAGGTTAAAGTGAAGGGTGGAGCAGAAGTCACTTGACACCAGAGACCAAATTTATACAGAAGAGTGTCAAGTGACTTTTGTCCCGCCCTGTAAAACAAAAACAAATCCTTTTTGGGGGGGGGTACGGGATCAATCTTTATTCTCATGTTCCCAAAATGCGCTATATTGCCCCGTATATTCCCCTCCTATGTGACAAATAGGCAGGAAGGAAGGAACTGTGATGGAAATATGCAATGTTTGTGCTCCCGGTATTCGGTTACACACCTGAACACTGGAAGCTGAACATGTGGTTCTTTTTATGCCCATTTGATAGACCATGAAGTGCTGGAACCAGCCAGGACCCACGGGTTGACGAAAAAATCATAGACGCTCGCTCGCCTTCAAAGACATTCACACAAAACGGGGCGAAACTGGGTTAACAGTAATGCAGTAGAGGCGATAAGGGAAGCATTATATTCTCCACACCTCGGGTCACATTCATACTTATTTAGCGTTTTGTTGTATGTGTAATATTGTTAAAGTGAACGAATTTCGGTAGAAATATTGTTTAACCTTTTAAAGCCTGGCGGTAACTTTACATACCACCAGGTTTAACATTAAAAAATTCTGCGTGGTGCCCACATTGCGTTTATGTGTTTTGTACGGATCTCAGAACAAACAACAACTTTTGTCTTATAAAACACTAAGAGACTGGTTTTTATAACCGAAGTGGAGAGTGTTTACAGCGCGGTACGCACTGAGTCCTTATATAAAACAGATACGCTTCGTCTTTAAAGGGTTAAGGAAGAACTACCAAAGTCATAATAATAATAATAATAATAATAATAATAATAATAATAATAATCGTCATCTTCCTCCTTGGATTAGGTCGTTTTACCTGTTCCGGCATCGACGCATTGCCATCGTTTCCTGGGACGTCCACGATCTCTTCTTCCTCGGGATTTGTAGTTCAGGGCGTGTTTCGGAAGTCTGGTGTCGTCCATTCTAAGATGGTTAATCCAGTTTTGTTTGTATTTGGTTCTCGCGTCTTTTATTCCAGAGATCTGCAGATCTTTTCTTATGATCTCACTTCTTATTTTGTCTAGTCTTGTGTAACCTTTGACACCTCTAAGAAAGCGCATCTCTGCAGCTTTTAGGCGATCTGCGTCTCGTTTCGTGGTTATCCATGTTTCACTACCGTCAAGTAGTGTTGGTCTGGCTATGATTTTGTAAAATTTCATTTGGCTTTGTGTACGGTTTTTTTTAATATTTTCTAATAGTGCCGCATACCCTTTGGAATGTATTTGTTTTTTTGTCGATGTCTGGTTCGCCGTCTAAACTCAATTCGCAATAATTGAATTGTTTCACTTGTTCCAGTATTGATCCATCTATTTCTATTTTGGAACGTACTATGTGTTTTCCTTTGAAAGCCATATCTTTTGTTTTATTCGTGTATATTTTGAGGTTGTAGTCTTTGAGGTTATAGCCATATGAATCATTATGTAAAATATATTCAATTTTGAATTGACTAGGTAAACATGTAAACATCTAGCATATTTTTTAATTATGTACATTTTACCTTATTCTGTACATCACAGATAGCATCACCTAATTCATATCCCGTAAGTGTCCATCATATTAAGAATACAATTACATCTTATGAATAAAATCACTTACAATCTTTATCAAATCGCTGACATTACACATCATACGTTTACAGGGACCCTGATTTTCAATAGAACGAAACGTAATTATTATAAAACAAAATAATCCCTGGACAGTCCCTGAGGGTTTCAGGAGGTTGAGGCTCCCAGATGTCAAGAAAATCGGTACGTGAAGGTTGTAAGGTTGTCAGCCCCACGGACCGGCCGCCTTTACCCCCACCAAGAAATATTCCTGGTACTCATTTCAGTTAGATGCCGAGTCGACTCCAGGACTAGAGTGTGACCTGAAGGATTATGTCAATGAAAAATTCCAATGACTTCATCGGGAATCGAACCCGCGACATTCCCGCTTGTAGCTGCAGTGCCTCGACCAACTGCAGCCCTTGAAACCGACATTCTTTAAACTTTTTCCGTTTAGGACAGAGCGATATTTTAGAGGGCGCCTGCCGAAATTGCAGATAATTTTCGGAGAAATATTAGGTATGTGGAAACTTGAGTTTACCGGCACCATGTTTCCGATTATTCCAGCTACGTCTTAGCGCCACTTAAAGGTTTGCGCCCCCGGGAATCTTCTCAGCTGACCCGCCCCTTAGTCCGGCCTTGCATGCCCTGTGTGGGAGTCGACCATACGATCTCAGTGCTCGAAAAATAAAACACCCTGTACTATAAGCGGACACAGTTGTTACGAAACGCGCTGTACCGTACTTTCACTTGAGATGCGTAGAAGGCCCGCCTTTCAAAGAACCTTCTATCCCGGCACATAGCTTCATAACACAAAGCATAGAAGTGCAACTGGAGACCTATTTTTCAAAGATTACAATAAACTGTCTAGGCTTTATGAGAACTGATAAGTTACACGTAGTACGGATTTTTAATTTTAAAAGATGTCATCCAGTTGTGTGTTTTATAACACAAATCAAGTAGACGTCCTGCTAAACATAACTAAATTCTATTTATTATACATAACTACATGTTTAGACCTATTTCAGGCCATCCTCAGGTTCACACTGTGTTTAAAACATGCTGCGAATTATAATTTAGTAAAATACGGATGTAAGCTCCTATTTTATGAATTTGTATTCCTTCCTCAGTATGTTCTAAACATCAATTGTGAACCTGAGGATGACCTGCAGTAGGTCGAAACATGTAATTCTGTATAATAAATAGAATTTAGTTGTGTTTAGAAGGTCTTCGACTTGATTTCTGTTTTGTGGATTTTTAAATTTACTACCCAAACAATACACAAAACGACTTTAAGTAAGAAGTTTTCTGCCTTTGGCAATGTGACAACGTGTAGTCTGACAGCTACCTACCGACTTATATGGTGCCTACATATTCATGGTGGGAGAGGGAAATAAGTAGATTCGTCTGAAAATACAGTAAATAACTATCAGACTATACGGCGTCACGTCCCAGAAGACAGCAAATCTTCGTAGTCACCGCCATGGGTCTCGGACGATATTAGCATGTTAGCAATACATTTGCTTGTGTAAATCCCTAACTTTAGCGTGAAAAATAATAGCTTCCATTACTGACAAATAGATTCATTCACATGTCGTGTGTGTGTTACAGAAAATCATTCAACATGGCGGAGAGTGTAAAAGTCATCATCAGATGCCGCCCCATGAATACCAGGGAGAAAGATTTGAAATGCAAGGTAAGTCACTAAAAATATTTACTGATAGTCTCTAATGCTTTACGCCTGGAGTGTCCGTAAATCATGGATTTCAAACCCGTCCGCCCGCCAGTTTGTATTATGCGGCCAGCAGCCACATTTGTAATGTATGTATTCATGTCACCCTGTTGTCTGTCTCATGACAGGTCCGTAACCTCTTCCAAAGCGAGGTCTCCACAGGTTTCGATCTAATGCTTTCTGCTTCAATTTCCAGTATCTTCTCTTTTCCTTAAGGTCACCCAGTAGCTGCTGGCGCCTTCTTCCTCGTCTTCCCGTCATTTCTGTCCTTCCCTCTAACTTTCCTTCCATCACGTGTTTTAGAAGGCAGTTTCTACGCAAGATGTGACCAATCCAGTTAGCCTTTGTTCACTTTATTTTATGTAGAATAAATTATAATAAATATATTATAAATTATATATAATATGTTATAAATTATAGTAAATAAATGTACTGTAGAAATTACAAAGTAATTTGGACGGTTAGGTATAACACTTGCTGTTATTTTTCCACGTGTGGCCCGCGAATCTAACTAACTAACTAACTCCATGGAGCAGAGGCCTTCTTGAGAAGCTAACAGTTTATCAGCTAGTCAAGAAATTCCCCGCATTTTATGGAACCCGAAGGTTCATTACCGCATTCACAAGAGCCCGCCACCTGTCCCTATCCTGAGCCAGATCAATCCAGTTCATGTCCTCCCATCCCACTTCCCGAATGTCCATCTTAATATTATCCTCCCATCTACGCCTGGGTCTCCCAAGTGGTCGCCTTCCCTCGGGTCTCCCCACCAAAATCCGGTATGCACCTCTCTCCTCCCCCATACGTGCCACATGCCCCGCCCATCTCAGTCTTCTCGACTTGATCACCCGAACAATATTTGGTGATGAGTACAGGTCATTAAGTTCCTCGTTATGTAGTCCTCTCCACTCCCCTGTCGCCTCGTCCCTCTTAGGCCCAAATATCCTCCTCAGCACCCTATTCTCGAACACCCTCAGTCTTTGTTCCTCCCTCAGTGTGAGAGACCAAGTTTCGCATCCATACAGAACAACAGGTAAAATTATAGTTCTGTATACCCTAATCTTTGTGTTTTTGGATAGCAACCTGGAAGACAAAAGATTCTGCACCGAATGATAGCAAGCATTCCCCGACTTCAATCTGCTCTTAATTTCTTCATGAATGCAGTTTCGATTCGTTAGGGTTGCTCCCAAATATTTGAATTCTTCCACCCTTTCAAAGGATTTATTATCTATATTTATGTTGTGATTGTGTCCTGCATTCTGATTTCGAGACATGACCATGTACTTAGTTTTCTCAGCATTTACTTCTAGACCAATCTCCTTACTAGCAATAATTAAATCTTCTGCATTTTTCTTTATGCTATGTATGCTTCCGCCCAATATATTAACATCATCAGCATAAACCAG
>BLKM01000135.1:207564-381591 GCA_013340265.1 Coptotermes formosanus
GGCCACTGTCATAAGTGACCCTGGCCTATACATGCTCCTCACATTCCATGTTCCAAAACTCATATCCTTTTTCCGTAGCTGGCCCGCGAATCAACCCGCAATAACGGGTTTGCCACAAACATGTTGGTCGCCCATGCTGTAAATCTTCACACAGACGCTCAAAATGCGTAGAAATTGTAACGTTTTGCAATAGAATACTTAGATCAGTGAAGAGTGCGCTGCGAGGATAGTAAACTTGCGTAATTTTAAAGTAAAGTGTTCGGAGAAATGGAGTTCATGTAAAACTAACATGTTCTACGTTTATAATTTGTAATATTGAATCAAATATGTTAAAACAGAAGTGCATACCTTGCTGTAGAATCCGTCGTCTGAACTCTCTATCCACGTCCACTTCCTTCTCGGAAAACATGCTGAACTGTGGCTCCTGCTTCTAAGGTGAAAAATGTTACTGACATGTGGATAAATTTGTAACAACTGTATGGCCACAAATCACGTGTCTTACATCTATTTGGGAAAGAGTCTGTTACATGAGGTCTGATGTGCAAAAATTACCATCTACTTGGACATGACGCTATATTGTTTGGTACAGAGATGCCGACGTTTCTGACAACGCGTTTGTCCCCTCTTCTACTGAGAAAGGAGGTAGAAGAATAAAACTTAATAGTATAGTACAGTCGAACCCGCTTATAACGACTTCGGTTTATATGACACCTCGCTTGTACGGTCAGATATTCTGTGGTACCAACTAATTCGTCACTGTTAACCATAGCATTACACTCCTGGTTTATAACGATACCCGTTTATAACGTCACAAAATATTCAGTCCCTTTCACGACGTTATAACCGAGTTCGACTGTGTGGTATAGGTGTGTTTATAAATTCGAGTCCCTTTGGGAATACTTTAATTTTCACATTAAGTCAGTGTTTCTTATCGAATGTATTTTGGCCAATTCATGCAAAAAAATTTGCGCTACTTTAATCATGTTCAAAATAAGACGAATAATGAAAGTGATGCGAAATTTTATACGCTTTGGTTTTTGCAGAGTATCACACTGGAGTAGTATGGTTTACAGACCTAATAATTAAATACAGCAGTTGATAAGGTGTTGTTAAATAATCTTAAGTCAAATTTGGGAACGTCTTTTGTTAGAGAAGCTACAAAATTCGTCGGGCTCAATTTTTCGAATTCCACCCTGCTGACAGTCTGTCATATTGTTGGTTTCTTATGAAATGTTATTATCCCACACCTACTGATGGTTCTTTGGACATGTTTTTGTTACAATAATGTTGTATCAAGGGGCGAAGGCTACGCTAGCTTTTGCATACACAAAGCTAATGGATTGAAAATCAATTATTCTGACCGTACATGACCTTGGAAGTGGAAAACAAGCATCTTTTTTATGAACTGCAAGTAAGGGCTATGGTTACCGATAGTGACGTGCATTAAGACCCGTCCATTTTAGTGAAGGGGTGTCTGTCTTGTCCTTAGGAAATTAGTTCAGAAAATAACACTAAACTGTGGAGAATACAGCAACATTTTCCCTTTAATTTCAATTATATCCGTAGGTATTTATTTTTGTATTTTAAGTTATTGGGAGATGGCAAGCGTTCCTTGGTTCGCGATTGATGAAGTAATCCAAATAGTGTTTAACCCTTTAAGGACGAAGCGTGTCTGTTTTATATAAGGACTCAGTGCGTACCGCGCTGTAAACACTCTCCACTTCGGTTATAAAACCAATCTCTTAATGTTTTATAAGGCAAAAGTTGCTGTTTGTTCTGAGATCCGTACAAAACACATAAACGCAATGTGGGCACCACGTAGAATTTTTTTAATCTTAAACCTTGTCGTATGTAAAGTTACCGCTAGGCTTTAAAAGCTTAATAATTTATCATTTTATTGTAAACATGTCCAAAATCCTCTACTTTTGAAGGGAAAAAGTAAAACACGTTTCACGGAACAAAACAACAATATTTAAGTTTAGCTGCTCATGAATCCTTCTATTGAAACAGTTTTCGTAAATCATGTGGTTCATCCCAAACTATTGACTCCGCATTTATGTAAATCTCAAAAACAGAAGCCAATCGGGTAATAACATCACGCATATCTTCGAAGCTCATGACTTTCCCGAACCAATCAGCTTCTATTTTTTTTCTCTGGTTAGAAGTCTTTCTATTTCTTTTGTTGTTTCGTCATCATCAACTAAGTGCTCCTGTGACTGGATCGTTTTAGCTTCTGTTTATCCGTTTTATCTTCCACCACATAAATGCCAAACCTCTGATTATATAGGTTAAATTAAATAAATATTTTGTTAAATAATGATGAACCAAACAAATATTTGAACGTTATGCTTTGTTTTAATGCTCTGTGCCTAACACAGTGGCATTAACACGTCCTAATATTCCTCGGGAACAATGTTGTTCTTTTTGATCTATGTTTGTATTCAACCTGATCACACACGCACACACATTCGTATCGAGGTCATTTAACGATTAATGACATCTATCCGGAACTTAGAGTCTCTGTGTTTACGTGAAGGCTATTTAATTGTGATTGCCATATATCAGACACTAGGGAAAGTAATGCGGATGTGACTCACTCACAAACCAAGCGTCATAAAAGTTTTATAGTCACTGTGGGGTGCAGGTTATATGAATGGCAGGGAACAGACAAATTGGCGTCGTGGAAACAGCATACAAATTGGGTTACCTGCCTGACACATGTAAGGATGTTACAGAATGACATATTCACTAGTTCTTTAAGTTTCAAGATGCAATAGAAAATCGCGATAAACAGATGCGTTATCCATTAAAAATTCTTACTGGATTTTATAAGATAAGTAACTTTCCTATTTCTTCCAAAAGCCCTTCTTGAAGTTGTTATGTAATACTAATAAAATGCCCTGAAAAGTCAAAAGGACCACTTGACAATATCTGTCCATAGTTACATTTCCCACAGATAATATTTCCAGTGTCTCACTATTCAACATATTTAAATCATAATTTCACTGATTATATGCGTTCTATGTAACTTTCTTTGGTTAAAGTAGGGGCTTGAAGTACCGAATGAAGCGTACATATCTCTCATTGCCTCTTATTGCTGCTATCTTTTGATCCTATTTTTAACTACTACCAATGGTGCATATTCATGAATAGCACACACATGTAGTCGGTCAACACCGTGTCCAACTTCGTATAAATGCTTTGTGCTTTTAATTGTCTTTGGGGCAAATTGTATTTGAAATCAAACTGTGTGATAAGTTCTTTGACCCAGTGCTCAAAATGGAAAATTTTAACAATTAGAACTATAAGGAAAAATCTTTTACAGTGCTTTAATTTAGTGCAGTTGTACCAACCAGAATATTTGCAATGTGTTTCTATTAACTGGAACACCATTCCGGTCCAGTTCAAGCATTGCTTTTACCCACAAAAAAGTCTTTGTAACTAAAGTGATAAAACTTATTGCTGTGGCTGATAGCTCCCTTTTTCATTCAAATTTACTCAGGGTCGCCCAACCAATATCCATTCAAAATCTGTGTAGCAGCTTAAGTTGCAGCATGCAATAATTTTGCAGACATGTGGACAGACATTACATGTTCATACTATTTACATTCTTGGAGGAGGAAAATAAAAAACATCTGAAACATGGGAAATAACAATATATTAAATACTGACACTGAACTGTCCTTAATTGATTAAAATACGTCTTAAAATATAAAATCTTTAACAGATAACATTATCAAATAGCTAGAGACAACGTCTATTTTCAAACATTCATGAAAGTGGCTTAATAATATAAGATGTGCAATGTTGAAAAGATGTACTCCCAGGAGAAGTCAGGTATTTCTTACTTTCAGATGATTTGCATTTTTACGTTTCTTTTACAGTTGGGGGTACTGGGGGAGCTATAACACAGCACCAAATAGCACCTTTCAATGAACAAGACTTGCATACAGGGGTGTAGTTGGGGGGGCCCCACACAACAGAGTCCAAGGGGTGCAAAATGGATACTTTAAATAAAAATTTGTATTTTCTACTGTCAACATCTTTTAAAATACTGAACCAAATAAAAAACTCAATCATTGTGATTTCTGTAAAGTTCATTATTTCTGTTAGGGACAGCCATTGTGTTTCCTCACCCTGGGTGCCAAAAATCCTGGCAATGCCACTGCTTAGATACATTCATTACATAACCAGAATAATTGATGCAAATAAAAATATTCCTTATTTCAGTGTGTTGTGTTCATGGACAACAATCTCTGTACATGCTCCATGTTGAATCCCACTGATTGTTGTGCTCCACCAAAGACCTTCACTTTTGATGGAGTCTACCATATTAACTCCACTACAGAGCAGATCTACAATGAAATTGCGTACCCACTTGTGGAGGTAAGTAATGGAAAAGAAAAGGCTCAGTAGGAAAAAAGGAAACAAATCTAGGTAGCAGTGGCATAGGAAGCTATAATTCACAGTAATATCTTGCTTGACTTGTTCGTGTGATTATATTTTAGTGTTATTTGCAAACTGACAAGGCACTTGAGATTAGAATGGTGATGGATAAAAGCCTCCAATTGTAAAGTTTTATTACTTAAATTTCTTACTGCTAATTATGTGTAATATGAGGTTTAAACATTTCTTGTACCTTAAAACTGACCAAAAACATGTCTTCGTTTCTTTGGTAAAACTTCAATATACACTTTTGTGTCCATAAAGTACAATAAGTATGTCTTCATACCATAGTCACCAGTTAATTTCCTTGCAAGAAATTTGTACATAGTTACACTCTTTACAGACAGGTGTCACATGATGCAGTAGCAAAGATAATAGACAGTCTCCTACACAGGGACATTTTTACATTTTCCAGCAAATCTGATTCATTGATGAATTAGGTTGTGTTAGGTCCATGTAGTTTCATTTCATTTGTATCATGCTTGCTTAAGCATAAATAAAGTACTAGTTTTATGAAGAATTTGGCAGTGCATTGTGTCATGTGGTGGGAGGTTGTTTACTTAAGATAATTTAACCTAACCAAACTAAAATAAACACATTAACATGAAGGAACACTGTGAGACCATAACCTACTCTGAATTGGCTGGGTGGAGTCTCAAATCACACGCTCTGCTGCAAGTATATCATCCACAATTAACAGTTTATAATCGTTTATCAATCAACAGTTTCTAATTATTCTGACAATCAGTATCATTACTGTATGGTTGTAATATAATTGATGTATTTCGTGTTTTGTCCACAGGGAGTACTGGAAGGTTACAACAGTACTGTTTTTGCTTATGGACAGACAGGATGTGGCAAGAGTTTCACAATGCAAGGTGTTACAAGCCCTGTCTCACAGAGGGGCATTATACCAAGGGCTTTTGAGCACATATTTGAGGCTGTTTCTGTAGCAGAAGGCACTAAGTACCTGATTCTAGCTTCATACCTTGAGATTTACAATGAAGAAATAAGAGATTTGTTGGGTCAAGATGTGAAGAGGAAGTTGGATTTGAAGGAGCACACAGACAAAGGAATATATGTTCATGGTACATAGGTGTACTCACCAAACCATTTTGAACACCTGTTTCTTGTGGACTTACATTTATTAAACTTCATTTTTAATCCTCCTAAACAGTGACAGCATTTTCATGCTGAATGAAATATCTGAGCTTGACACTGAAGTCAGGGTAAAGTATTCTGATTTATTTCAAAGATACCCTAGCACATGGTCACCATGCAAGATTTGAGGTTCTCAAAGCAGTGTTACACAGATTTAAGTCTTTCTTTGACTGCTTTATCCTGATGGCGAAGGCAATGTGATATTTTCGGACAACAGTGACTCTTTACGAACTGACCCAGCATAACAATACAACAGACTCAAATATTCACATGGTCACTATCCACAAAACATGTTCAGAATCTGTACCTGGAAGAACATTGTCCCATACCAAATAAATCCATTTCAAATTTCAGATTTGTAAGGGTAAAACTGATTTTTTGTGCCCACTTGAGTTACTGAACATTAATTTTTAGGTTATTGCTCTTGCTATTGACTGCTGTTATGTTGTGGTGCATGAGAAGTTACGGAAATGAATAGAGGGACAAAAATAATTCTTGTCCATTTTGAAGTGGGATTGACAGTTCAGATACCGGCCTGTAAATTTATATTCGCTTATGTTGCCATTATTGTCACTGAAATTTATAATAGTTCATACTATATGAAGCCTACACTCATTGCACTTTTTTGGATATTAAGCACACCCATTTGTATCAAGATTACCATTTATTGTGATGTGATAACTGTGTAGTCTGCCTGAAATTTACCAACATTTCAGAGAAATACACTACCTTTATCTTCCCTCAAACCCTTTCCATTCCTCTATCATGAGAATGAAGGCAGTACATTCCCGTGAAAGTCGGTATATTCCTGCCAGGCTATATGGAGTCACACACCAGAAGACTGTAATTTTTATAGTTGCCACCACGGGAGCTTCAAAACTGATACAGATTTCTATTAGGACAAATAATTGAAATTCAAAGAACCATTGCTCTAGAAGTGGCTTTAATTTTTGTTTTATTGCAACACTCGGAAAAATAAGGGGTGTAGTGGAAGTTTAGGTTGAGGATGATTGACGAACAGACAGTAGCATCTAACTTAAATGTTTCATATTGCGTATTATTTACTGAGTGCAATTAATTTGGTCGTAAGTTGGGGTGTCATATTTGCTATGTGGACTAAGCTATGGGCTGGATATCCAAGAAATTTTCTTTCAATTTTTGGCAGGGCAAAGAGATTTACCTTTTCCACAAACCATATCCAGATTGGCCATGAGGCCCAACCAGCCTCCTATTCATTGGGTACTGGGAGAATTCTTTTACTGGTGATAAGTTGGCAGGGGTGTGAAGCTGACCACCCACCCCTCTGTAATGCTGAGAGTGATATTGAGTGGAACTATATTTCCACTCCCCGCTATGTGCCTTCATGGCATGCACAGGTTACAAATTTACCTTTTAGTTAGTTTTGTTCCTAGAAGTTGTATTGCGGAATATTTCATTTTTCAGATTTGTCGATGCATCCAGTACAGAGTGTGGCAGACTGTGAGCAGCTCATGGACCAAGGCTGGAAAAACAGATCTACAGGGGCAACGCTAATGAATGCCGATTCATCACGTTCACACTCAATATTTAGCATCAGCTTGGAGATGATGCCCCTGTGTGCACTTGAGGTTGACGGTTGTTCTCCTGATGGAGACCACATTCGTCGGGGAAAGCTAAACCTTGTTGATCTTGCTGGTAGTGAACGACAAGCAAAGACAGGTAATAAGAAAGTTCCTTTTCTAAAAACATGGCTCAGAGACTTGCTCTGTCTTTATCCTCAGCTGAGAAAGGTGAGACAAGTTGACCAACTGCATAAAGTTAACCTTCATCAGCAGACATAGAAGCTATCAGACAGGTGAACAAGTGTAAGAACTGTAATTGGTACCCATATAAGTTAATTCATATTATCCGTAACTATTCAAAAAGGTATTTGCATTCCATACTTGGAAAAAACTTTTAAAAGCCTGAAGCATGTTTAACAGTGAAGGGTAATACAGCAACAGTAGAGTGTTGTCAGATATGACACCACATAGTGTCTCTGATCTTGATATTCAATATTATGAAAACCTTAGACTCCCACATGAAGGGTAACTGGTTCAGATTTGTTTAGTTTACAACTGTAATTGAATAGCCTAGAAAACAATGTTGTTTCCATTAACACTACTAGCTTTTCCTTAACCTTTTAAAGCCTAGCGGTAACTTTACGTACCACCAGGTTTAACATTAAAAAATTCTACGTGGTGCCCACATTACGTTTATGTGTTTTGTATGGATCTCAGAACAAACAGCAACTTTTGCCTTATAAAACATTAAGAGATTCGTTTTATAACCGAAGTGGAGAGTGTTTACAGCGCAGTATGGACTGAGTCCTTATATAAAACAGATACGCTTCGTCTTTAAAGGGTTAATTAATACATACAAATAATTACCTTAACCGTTTAAAACTGGGAGAAAACCAGCAGTTTGGTATAGTAGTGACATTCTAAATTTGTATTTAGGAAGTGCTGTGTTTGAATATCGGCTGGAACACTGGGCACACTGACTGACCTTTTTGAGATTTTTCTCGGTACCTTAAAGAAAATGCTGAGTCAGCAGCAGCTAGGCTGCAACTGCATCCTGCACAATCCTTTTCAATCCATTGTTCAACAATTATTATACCATTCAGTGCTATATAGTAGGTGCTACAAATGGCATTGCAATATATATCCCACATAAAAGCAAAAAATGAGATATTTTTTCTTTTTTCAGGTGCCACTGGTGAGAGGTTAAAGGAAGCAACAAAGATAAACCTATCATTGTCTGCCTTAGGAAATGTAATTTCAGCTCTGGTGGATGGAAAGTCCAAACACATTCCTTACAGGGACTCCAAGTTGACAAGGCTTTTACAGGTAAGAAAATATGTTTTGGTGTTGTCATTACATCAGGCAAATCATGATTAATTTTCAGTGAGATTTCTGTGAGTGCATTGTTTGTTCAGGGTTGTTGTACTTCCTGACTGACTTGTCTTTTTGTGCAGGGTTCGAGGGTAAAAGCAGGACTCCATGCAATGTTTGAACATATTGTATTTCCAAAAATATGCAATTTAAAAGCACAGGATTTGAACTTCATTCTTACCTTGATTTGTTATTCTCAACCTGTGTAGAATGGGAGACAATAATGACGCAGAAAATAATATGCCATATGGGTCTAGATATAGATCTGGAAAGAAGAAAATTGTGGTTGTCTCTGTACTGACACAATATTTTACTGCAAGCTCAGAATAAATTTTAAAATAATTAAAAACTTATTAAAGAAATTACAAAATATATATATGGATGTGTATATCCATATATACATATATAAGTTTTTTATAAGCTTTTTAAATATGTGTACATTTAAAAATATATAAGGGCCAATAATCTGTTCATTTATGGAATGTGATGTCTGTACTGTGGAGCGTTTATATGAAGGAAAAACTTATGACTATGTATATTGTACTCATGCTTGTGCTGTTCAATAATTGCCTTAGCCATGGAGTTTTATTGGAAATAAGTAAATATAAAACTATTCGAAGATTTAAAGTCATAAAGAATGCAACTAAAGCTGGAGTACAGCTTTTACTGACGAGTTCACAGTTACCCAGCCATCTTGACACTGTCACACTCTACATGAGTTCACAGTTACCCAGCCGCCTTGACACTGTCACACTCTAGATGAGTTCACAGTTACCCAGCTGTCTTGACACTGTCACACTCTAGAGGAGTTCACAGTTACCCAGCCATCGTGACACTGTCACACTCTAGACGAGTTCACAGTTACCCAGCCATCGTGACACTGTCACACTCTAGGCGAGTTCACAGTTACCCAGTCGTCTTGACACTGTCACGCTCTACATAATTACCATAGTTGAAGCCACTGATTGAAGAAAAGCACTGTCGTGAACTGACGAGGGGCAGTCATGGACTTATGTCATTCGTCACATATGGAAGAAAACACACACACACATGCACACAAATGCACACACACGCACACTTTGATCACAACTTCCATCTCCATATTAGATTAATAAATTAAGACAGAAAAGTGAATCCCAAAAGAACAATTAACATGCAGTGTTCCTGTTAAGAAACTGAACATTCATAATGCAATATGTAAAATATTTTGCTCCGACAGGACTCGCTGGGAGGCAACACAAAAACCCTCATGATTGCGTGCGTATCCCCTGCTGACAACAATTATGATGAAACTTTAAGTACATTACGCTATGCCAACCGTGCAAAGAATATTCAGAACAAGCCAAGGATTAATGAGGATCCAAAGGATACAATGCTTAGAGAATACCAGGAGGAGATCAAGAAGCTGCGACAGATGCTTGAGACAAGCAACCTTACAAGCAACACAGGTAAGAATATTTATATCAGACATGAAAGAGCTTTTTTTAATGTCATACACGTTGAACCATTATGAAGTTCCCTAGATATGTCAGTAGTTGTGAATGGTCAGATTTTAAGTTCTGTGTGATGCCAGTTTGTATTATACAATCCTCTGAATATTAGAAAAGTTTATGGGTGTCAATGGAATACTGGGAGCAGTATGTTTCTGGTCATCTTGTGTTTATATAAATTTATTACCATATGTTTCATTTGCATAAAATAATATGTTGTAAAAATGCATTCACTTATTTATATACACTACGTGTTTTGGTACAGTTGTACCATCTTTAGGTGAAATACCTGTTTTCCTGTCACAAATTTTTCTAAGTGTACTATGTTCAAATTATAGTTACTATTAAAATTAGGGTTAAAATTAACCGTAACATATTAAAATGTGTGGTTTGTCCTCAATACAATAAGTTGTTTTAAAGTTTTTGTTCTAATTAGAGTTATTCACTCTTATCATATTTTGTGCCTCACTTGTCACATTTCGTAGGATAGTGATCACAGATTCTCTCCCTTATGCATTTTTTCACACTGAAGTTGAGAATTACTTACGAACATAGATGTAGATGCATCTGATGTGGCTGTTATGATTCAACGAATGTTATTTTAACAGCTAGTTTCCTTGATACTGACCTCTACTAGCGGTATAAGTAACTTACTCTATGGTTACACTCTTCTGTTCATCTTGTATTATGTATACTGTATGACCCCTGCCATTTATGAGCAGTGCAGTAGTATATTCTGTCATACACTAAGCAGCCTGCTATGAGAACACATACAGTACTTTCCGATTTCCTTGAGCATACAGTACTTTCCAATTTCCTTGCAACTCGAGGTAAACAAATCTTCATAACATTTTGGTGTTCTTCTAGCCAATTTTTGAGGTCGTGTAGAAAGTGTACAAACCTTCATACATATAACTTCCTCAAGATAAGATCCAACTGGGGGTTGTAGGTTGGGGTCGCAAACTGCAGCTGTCTAAATTTATGTAAACACTGTCTTTTCACAGCAACACTGGTGACTGATGAGAAGGCTTTGGCCGAGGAACGCGAGAAAGTTCGACAGGAGTATGAGAATGAAATGAAGAAAATGCGGGAACAATACCAGGCTGAACAAGACCACAAGAACAAGCTTCAGTTAGATATGGAGAAGCTGAAGCAACAGTATGAAGAACAACTGGAAAGAATAAACAAACAGGTACAATAAGTAACTAAGCAGTTGATATGTAACAGGACTTAATACATTCAGCAATATGCAGTCCATTTGAAACCGATAGTAGATGATAACTTCAGACAGATTCCAAATTATGTTTTCTGCTTTTCTACATTATTGTACTGGTAATGTTAAAGTTGAAGAAGGAGCAAGTTTAAATTTGGAGTAAAGTTAAGTCCAACTTTATGCAACATTCTGACATGCTACATTACATTTAGCATTGCTTTTTCTGGATTAACAACATGATGACTTCCTTTTAAAGTTCACAGTTACGAATTCACTGTTAATTTATTTGTCATACTCCTGTTATCAATTCCAGGCAACCACTAGCAAGAGTGCCAAATCTCATAGTGTTGGACCGACAACTCCATCAGAGCTTATTGTAAATGAAGTTCTGAAAGGGTAAGCATAGAAAATACATTTGAAGATATACTGTGATGTGTGAATTTAATTGGTATTCATATGTTACATTTGCCATGCAGTGCATGAGTACAGAAATGCTCTATACTTTACAGGTTTTGCTGTTGTCATGAAAAGATATATAAGACAATGTAATTGTCTGGTGTGTGAGTGGCTTTGTTACAGTGATTTGATAAATAATACTTAATTCAGGCTTGGTCCTTTGTATGAAAAGTTACCTCAGTCGATGTAAATTTGTGAAGCGAAAAACATTACAGGATTTTTTTGAGCAATTTACAACTGTGAAGACCAAAAGTTAAATGAAAGTTCAACATTATGTGGGGCAGTTGTCTTGCCAATTGTAATTTTTGAGTGCCTAGTAGAAAATCTGCTGTCCCATTCCAATTTTATGACTAGAAGTGTTCTGTTACCTCATTTTACTGAATGAGTGGAATTTTAATCATCTGATATATTCAGAATTCTTGTAAAATTTCCTTGCAGCGAAGTTGCTGTTTTACTCACAGTGTGATCAATGTAATAATTGTGTTAAAATTTTGAATTCTGACAGAGTTTCAAGGGATTTCAATTTTGGTCTGCATGAGATTTAAATATGCAGTGCTGTCAACAGTAACCAGTCCACAGACTCGACAATCAGTTAACTGCGAGTTGATTACCAGTAAAGGCAAAGAATTTTCTATTCTGTACTGCATCTGGACTGACACTGATGCCTACTCACTCTGCTATCCAGTGGGTAATGGGGACATTTTCCCTTGGGTTAAAGCTTATTTTTGCCTTTTTGCAATGAAGTCTAACCTGGATCTTGGTCAAATAAGTTATAAGGATATTAACTGGATTGAACTGGCTGAGGATCATATCTAATGGTCAGATTTGGTGCAATACCATTGAATTTTTTAATTCTTTTACTGCAGTTTATTGCTCCTTACACCTCTAAAACTGGAGCATTCAGTATTAGGAAATGAAACAGGTGGTTATCCCATTATAGTATTTCAGAATGCTTATATTTACACATAATATCTGTGTAAATGTAATTTGTATTATTAATTTATGTACTTTAAAGTTGTCATATGACTTATAGCACACAAAAACAGATGATACCTATACATTCAGTTCATATAGGAAAATAATATTATGTTTCTGAACATAATCCCTTGTTCTACAGTGCTTGTATCTCTTATGATTTTATAGTTCAAGTAATGTTTAAAAGAATGTTAAAGTTGCTGTCTCCGTCTCTCACTTAAGTAACAGTGAGGATTTTATAGCATTGTCTGAAGAAATCACAGTTGTGATTTTAATTTCAGTGAGAATCCAGCCATCAGTCCGTCACAACAGGAAGTGCTGCTGAGGTATGTTCAGACCATCAGTAACTATAAATTAGGGTGTTATTCTGTTGATATTTCCATATGTTTGTATATTTTCAGTAACACACGTATTGTGTAGTAGTCTTTTTATTGTGCCATAATATGAAGAGCGGGAATAGTTGAGTCAGTGTGGTTACTAGGTTAAGGACTGGACAACTGAGGAGTCTTCTTTCAATTGCCGCTTCTCCAAAGCATTCATTCTGGCTCTGTGGCCCAGTGAGCCCTGGGATCTCTCCTCAAGAGTAAAGTAGCAGGGGCATGAAGTTGACCATGCACCCCAATCCAGTGCTGAGGCCAAGAATGGGTGGGGCTATTTTTCTGCTCCCTCATGTGCACACGGACAACTTTCTACCATAATAAGAATCGCTGATTTTTGGTCTATACATTTGATATCAAGTATGCATTTATCTAAGTTATATGCTTATTATTGCACTTAACCGCTTATCCATTTGAACTCCTTTCTGTCAGACAGCCAGCCAGTTGTTCGGTTGGTCAGTCAGTCAGTCAGTCAGTCAGTCACCCAGCCATTCACACTCACGCTCACTCTCATTCAATCTTGCTCGCTTACTCACTCACTCACTCACTCACTTACTCAGTCGCTCATTTATGCTTGCTCACTGCTTACAAAATTTTCAGAAACTGAGAATCATGTAAAAGTTTTGTAAAATATCATTTAGAGGTTTCTCAGTGTAATGAAAGAAAAGTAATGTAAGATGTCCAGAAACAGACACAGAACATCCTAATGCATAGCTACAGGAAAGCAGCATCATTCTTAGAAATGATATATATGTATATATAGAAGGTTGAATAACTATACAGTTTCCACAAATTTAATTTAGTAGTTTCACATCATTTATTCATGTATGGAATTTGCAGTGAATAAAGTCTGAAATAAATTAAAATTTTGGGGTATCTTTGATCACTTCAGTGACACTGTGAGACAGGGCAAGATCAAGCCTGAAACTGTAACTTATGCACTTACAGATGATGTACAATCTGCACCGGCACATCATACAGGACACTGATATCAGTTTCACCATGGTGTATGGTCATTAAGTAAAACACATTCATTCATAATAAAATTAATCTTGAAGATTAAAGTCTTTTCTGGTAGATGCCATGTTGATTAGTATTTAGTTACTTGCTCCCATCTTCAGGGTAGTCCTTAGACCACGTGTAAGAACAACTCCTTTTGGCCTGTTAGGCAAAGCTGCTCTAAACTGCTGGTTCTTACCTGTGGTCTTTTGCCTGAAAATGATGACAGATCCTTTTCCCAAAATGCGGTGTTCTAATTGCAGTTTTTTGGCTGATTATCAGTTGTGATGTTTAGTGGTTCAGTTATAAATTTGTAGACATAAAGATCCCCAATATGTGTCTTTTGCAAAGAAAGCAACTCAATAATGAATCAAGATCACCCCCAACTGCACAGTCTAAACACTGGGAATTCCACATCAATTGTGAAATTTTTTTGGAATGCTAGGGTAGTGCCTGAGCATTAAATACTTCTTCTTCTTCTTCTCCTCCTCCTCCTCCTCCTCCTCCTCCTCCTCCTCCTCCTCCTTCTCCTTCTCCTTCTCCTTCTCCTTCTTCTCCTTGTCCTTCTCCTCCTCCTCCTCCTTCTTCTTCTTAATTTAATTTAATTTAATTTAAACATAGGATGATGGAAAAAGTCCAAAAAGTGAACAATACCAAACTGTTACATTGACAAAAATTGTTGAAATAGGTTACAGAAGTTGCAGAAAAGCATGGTAGGGGGAGAGCGTGCCAATGACCGTGAACTGAAGGAAAAACGGCTGAGGAAGAAGAAGGCAGTTGAACGTCGCCTCCAGGCCCTAGCTAAGGTTCTGTCAAAGGTTGAAGATGAGGATGGTGTGTTTCTACAGGTTTATGACGATATCCAGCAAGAACTGAGCCTTAAGACTGATGCCCTCAGAAAAACCAAGATGAAGGTAAACCCAAATGTTTTAATGGGTAAAGTATTCTCTGTTTAAAGCCTACCAAAGTCTCTGTTTGTTTCAGTGTCATATTCGTGGAAATATCTTTCCAGGCTGTTGTTTGGTTCTGACAATCCGAACATTCTTGACTTTAAACTAACGAGATTGATATTACTCCAGATAGTTCGGCGTGTGTCTAAGTAAATGAGGATCAGAAGGATTCCCCTATTTGAATCAGTCAAACTGTGTATGCAAGATCCATTTAGTCTACTGCTCAATTTAATCTGACAGTTTTGAAATTCAAAGAAAAGGAATTTAACCTATTGGGGTGTCACATATTAAAATATATACACCTGAAATGCTTGAGTAAACCAAGACTGCTGGTTTCTGACAAGGGGTTCCATGTAGTGTGATAGATGTGCATTATTGCAGACTAATAACTTGATGTGGAATTTATTAAGGAATGTCATGCTGATTGTAGAACCCTGGCTTTCTTTTCTATCTTTCTTGTCCTCTTTCCTCAGAGTGTGTCCCAATCATGACTCATATTGCAGAGAAAACTTTTGCCTCTATCATTAGGCAGCCTGACGATGGAAGTAACAGGTTCTCTGAAATATCAGTACTTACAGACAAGACTATGCAGCTTCACAGTGATCTGTGTAGGCACCACCTTGAGAATTTAATTTCTCATGAAGTAAACCATAGTTTCAGCAAATTGTAATTAAAGCATGCAACACCATAGTTCAGCGGGGTAAATTCACTGTTCCTGGTGGCATTAGAAGACTGCGGGTGCCAAGGTAATATAGTGACTACTCTATGGGCTGGATGACCTGGGGTTTGAATTACAGTGCATGCAAAAGATTTCTTTCTTCTCCAAAATGTCCAGACCAGCTCTGGGGCCCACCCAGCCTCTGATTCAATGGGAACTGGGGTCCTTTCTCAGAGGTAAAGCAGCCAGGATGTGAAGTTGACCACTCATCTACATATAGAGCCAAGGTTAAGCAAGAGTGGAGCTGTATGTCTGCTCCCCCTATATGCCTTCACCTCGTGGACAGGGACCACTTTACCTTTTTAGGAGAATGTAGTGAAGGAGTTGATTCAAGCATATATTGGCTTCAAAGTATTACAAAGTGGGATACGTTTTGTAACATTGTGCTTACAGTTGTAAAACATGCAACAACGAAATATGTTCCTTGCAGTATGATGGAGACAAGGTGTGTTTATTAAGAAAAGTATAGGACAAGGAAATAATAATAATCATCAGTAGCAACAGGGTAGAAGTTATCAAGGCTTGTTACATCTATATGCGTGTTGGTCTCTCCATCTTTTGCTTTGTTGATGTATGTTTCTTCTGCCTGTTAGGGTGTATTCATACACTCACTTGGGAATGCCTGTGTCATTCATTCTTACGAAAATTTTGTTCACTTGCATTTATAATCCACAATAATTTAGGATAAGGAAATAGGCATGCATATTCATGTATTGTTGATGATGATATGGAGATAGTAAGATATGCGTGATTATATGCATAAGCATAACTTGGCTAATAACAATGGTGGGGGGGGGGGGGGAATTGACCATGGGTATTAGGAACTTTATTTTTACAAAGGAGTCAAATTTGAAAGAGGGGAAAATTGGTCCCATAAAATGTTAGTTTTTCATTTTCTTTTTTTCTGTCTATTTTTTATTTTCCATTCAATTCAGTAACGAAAAAACTATTCCGAAGTTGAAAAAATATTGGGGGGGCAGGGGGGCGACATTTGCTCCTGCTAACTTATGTCTATGATTATGTGTGTAACTGGGTATAGATACCTGTGGGGCAGTACTAGGTGATGAATTTGTGTTGAGTGTTACAAGTCACAGTGATTGAAACTTCATTTTCTGTTATATTCTGCTCATAATTACATTTCCCTTATGGAGGCCAGAATCTTAAAAATTGTAGTAGTACATCAGAATACAATTTTATTCATGTACATTTTCAACCTTATTCATTTTTAAAAAATGTTCACTAATAAAGTCTCAGTATCTGATGATGATAATGTGAATGGAATTCCATTACTTTTATTAAAATTACTTAAAACATGCACCTACTCACACATACACTTAACATGGAAAATGAGCTCTGTAAATGTTTAGTTTGTGTCATATGAAAGTGCATTGTCTCTTTTATCATTTAGAATGAGTAAGACTTTTGTCTTAGTTCATATGCATATCATTATTTGTGTTCCTTCTTGAAAGGTTCGGGCACTAGAAAGAGAAATCTCAGATCTTCAGAGTGAATTTGAAAATGACAGAACAGACTACCTTGAGACAATAAGAAAACATGTTCGCTTACAGAAGCTGTATCATCAGATTGTTGAGAAAATGTTGCCAACTTTAAAGAAGGAATGTAACTATAGGTAAGTTTGAGGTAATTATTGATAGTAAAGCAATGTTACAGTGACTGTATATGGGTGTGACTTTTGGCTAGTGTGTGTATGTTTGCAGCATATAAAGAGTATGGATGTGCAAGCTGTTCTGTATTCCAGTTATTTAAAAATATTTTTAAGTTATAAGTTTTAAAGTGTGCGTATTGCCACTGCTTCTGCATATGCGAAAGACGTTTTTGGAAGACTTCTTTTTTCTTGTCCTTAATAAATTTAATGCTGATACTTGATTGTAATTTATCTTGGACAGTATCACTTAAAAGGAATTCCGTAACTGCACCATAAATAAATTTTATTTTATGTCAGTTTCATGAAATTTCATATTGAAAGTTCTTAGTGCAATTCAAGTTTTAAACATTGTGCTTTGAAGCCATACTAAACGAGTGTAAATGTTCCTGACACTACTGTATTAGAACAAACATGACTATTATTTTGGACACTGTCCACCATCTTAGGTTCTTTGAACAGAGTGTAACAGTAACTGGATCTCTGCCCATTATTGTGTATGGAGCTGCCACTCAGTTGGGTGTCTGAGAAAAAAAACTCCTTGTGAAAATCCGAATTTGTACTTTTGCTGTGTTTGGTGTTCAGCTTCATAATGTCAGCCTTTAGTGATCTAGCCCACTAACAAAATTTTCTCCCCAACTTATATGCAGTGTTTGTTACTGACCCTCAGTTACTGTTGGTTATTTATAACACAATTTATTCTTAGGTACTACCAGTCAGTTTTTCTAGATTAAAGAGAGAAGCAGGGAAAGTAAATACATGACAAAATATCTCCCAAAACCCTACCTCCCCTACTGGCCTAATGTTTCACTGAAACCAGTCCACAGTATGGTACAATGAAGTTTTTATGTTTTAAAAATGGTCAAGAGGTAGGACAATTATATTGAATGATATGACAGTATCAATATTGACAAAACAAGAAAATTAAGGAACTTAATTTCCTTGTAAAATAAGAATAAAAAGCATTTTGCCGTGATCAAACATTATGAAAATGGAGTACAGACAGTGCCTCATACCTGGCGAACATAATAGTTTCAAGCAGTTTTAACATTAAGGAGAGGAAAATATAAACAGTTTTCTGATAGAAGTGTTTACTTTAGTAGCTGTTGTTTTTTTCTCTCCTCCAAAAATGTCCAAACTGGCTCTGAGGCACACTTAGCCTTCTGTTCAATGGGTACTGGCATTCTTTCTTGGTGGGAGGGGGGAGGTAAAGTGGCTGGGGCGTGAAACTAACCCCTCACCTCCAGCTAGTTCCAAGGTTAAGAATGAGTGGAATTATACCCCTAATCCCCCATATGCCTTTATGGCATGGACATGGAAAACATTTTTAGTAGCTATTGTCCCTAACTGGACATGATGTGCATTGCAACATTTTCATTTCTGCATAGTGGATTTCTGATTTCTTTGAATAAAAATTATGTTGACAGGGAAGTATTGAGAATAACATGGTCATAAAACTGTTGAGTTGGTGCTGTTGAATGTAGGTGTTGTGTGTGGCTACACAAGTTTAAGTGCAGTGCAGTAAAGAAATATACTTTTAGAATATAATACATCATATAAGTGTTGAGTCCATTTAACATTGCTCTTTCAGCTCAACTTAGTAGGAGAGATGGGAAGTAATTACTTTTCTGACACATGCTGTTGTGTAAGAAACATACCTGTTTTTATCCTTACAGTAATTTGGAAAAAATAAAGAGTGAAGCTGTTTGGAATGATGAATCCCAGTGCTGGAGGCTTCCAGAATTGGTCATAATGAGGACCAAACTACCACCAGCTGGTATGTTAGTCTCAGAATCGCTGTCAATTGTCCTCAAACATTGCATGCAATTCTGCTGTATTTTCCCTAGCAAAGTAAAACAAAACCCCTGTTTTATCTTGTATTGTTGCAACATCATCATATACTTATTATAAATGGTAGCTGATTAAAGTACCAACATAGTACACATAAGAAAATAAATTTGGGGCAAACCAATTTATTCCACTATCCTACATGATTCAGCTCTTTAGGGCCATCTTCAGTGAGAACAGCTAATATTAGCGGAAAGTACAGAAATGATAAAACAGTAATATATCAGCTGACTTCTTACAGACTATTTAAACACATTGATATGTCAATTATATTATCAGAAATATGTACAACAGGACGTGTAACACTGAATACAACTAGTATTGACCTACCTTGGTAAATATAAAACAGTTTATAGTACATTAAAAACATCCATATATACTTTGTATGCAGTATGTAGTTGTTTAGATGAGTGTGTGGGTATACCACCACAGACATCTTATGATCAAATATTACAGTGTGTAATTTTCACTAGTCAGTGAATTTTTCAGCCTCCTTTTACTTGACAGATACCATGAAATCCACAAACAATTACAGAATGTTCATGTGTGGGTATTTACATGCATACCACCTGCCAGTGCCCTAGATTGATTCTTGAAGAATAAATTTTTATGGGTGTGCTACGGGAAGTGCTGTCACCTGTGTTTGTGTTGTGGTTATGTATGTTGTTTTGGCATGTTTATTGTCTGTGGTTGTGTTTAACTAATGGGATATTCCAACTGGTGAGAAAATACAATGATGCCAGAAAGGCTGTTTTTAAATAATGTGTAATGAGTCAGCTGATTTCAGGATACGATTTTTTCAAAAATTTGTTAATTTCTGCAAATATTAATTGTTCTTCCTGACAATGGCCCGGCAGAGCCAAAATGTATAGGAGAGCAGAATAAATTGGTTCGTCCCATATTAATTTCATTACGTGTGTTGTGTTGGCTATTGACTTGCTGTTTTATGTTTTTAAGAGACTTTGTAAACTGAATATAAAGTTGTGGAGCTGGAAATTGATTAGGGGAAAAATAACACACGCATACACACGCGCGCGTGCTTGCACGCATGCACACACACACGCACACTACCAGGGTAAATGAGTAGTACAGAAAAGTGTATCGAATTCTTAAAACCATTCTTGTTACTACATATAACAGATCACTTCATAAATTGAATTATATGGATGCTGAAAAAACTGTATACCTAGTTATGTTACTAGCTACATTACTAATGATATCTGAAAGTAACAGTACACCCTTCTGTAATTCAAATTGTGTTTATGTGCATCATGTCATCAGGCGTGCAACCAAGCCTGCTAACTTTACGGCCAAGCTCTGCACATAATGGGACCTCAAACAGAAGTAGTGGCTCCAGCCACAATTCTGGTAAATCAAGTAGCAGCCCACCATCAGATAAGAGACTCAGTTCATCTGACTCAGATGATGAAAACAAAGTGATATTTAAGGTAAGTTTGAGTATTTCTTGGCTTGAATTTTTAGTTGAGAATTCATGCTTCATTGCATTCTTCCGGCTTTGGCTTCATTCTTGTCCCTTTGCACTGCGAACTGATTTATTGTGTGGTGCTAATCATGTCAGCACTTTGACATAAATTTTCTATTAAATTACCATGATATTTCCTGTGCCACTATAATAGAAACTTAAGAATTTTTAAATATGACAATGAAAGTTTTAGTAAGTCCTCAAAAATATTTGTTTAAACGAAGCACTGCAGAATGGAACACAGGATTTAAAAGTTTCTGCTGTGAGTCAATACAATGTACAGACTTCATATGGCAGAGACAGTCACATTGCCTTTGCCATGGCTCAGGCAGTTATTCACCACCCTCCCAACATGGAGGTCTGGGTTCAATTCTATGCCAGTCCATATGGGATTTTTGGTGGACAGAGTGACACTGGGACAGGTTTCTCCAGAGATACTTTGGTTTTCCCATGTCAGGATCATCCCAGCAGTGTTCCACATCCATTCATCTGTCATTAACACTGTATAATCTTAGCAGTTGACAGTGTCATTAAATGACACATTTTTCTGTGCAGGATAAGGCACAATGTGTTCAATGTTCAATTTATTCAATCCATATTTGTCACTTATGTGACAACGGACATGTCAAAAATTAGTTAACAATCTTACAAATCTATAAAAGCTTAGTGTACAATCCCTCATCTGTCCTCTAAAATTCCACAACACATGAATGAATAAATAATAATAACAATAAATAAAAATATAATATTAAATAAAATTAATAAAATGCAATATATTGTAATACACTGCCCTAATATAAAATTAATTAAAACTAATAAGAATAAGCAGTAGCAAAACTTGTGTCCTTTTACAGTCCTAGAAATCCAAACTCCATAAATTTATGAACTGAATAAAAGGAATGTTGCAACAGAAAGGATTTTAAGTCTCTTTTAAAAGAGTTGCATTATGTTATGGGGAGCTTAACTTAGTTATGAACATGAACTACAGTTTTCAGTGAATGTGTATTGAGAACTTCCATCCACTATATGAACTGATACAGAAATTACATCATCAGAGCAGAAATAACACAACATGTTTTGAAGGGAAGACACTAATGCTCACATCACAAAATATTTTCTTTGAAGTCTTAAAAAACCTGTGTAATTGTCACTTAATTGTCATATTCCAAACAGCACAACACTTCTACAGGCTTTGAGCATAGTAAATGTGTTGTGAACAGCAGAGTTTGCATGTGGCTAAGGAAAACAAATCCACAATATATTTTTTAGTACAGGCTGATGAAGGTGAATTTTTAAGGTTATCAGCATGTCATATGTGACACTGTGTAGTTTGGTGTGTAGGTTAGTAATTGTCCCTGTACATGTCATGAACACATATTCTTAACCTTGCCACTAGATGGAGCAAGTGCCCCCAGTTTTTTATCTTCTCCAAAATGTGCTGACTGGATCTATGTCCCACTCAGCCTCACATTCAGTCAGTACAGTGGGCACAACTGCTGGGGCACAAAGCTGATCACTCACATCCACTTAGTGCCAAAGTTAAGAATGCATGGTGTTATATGTCTACACCTCCATATGCCCTTATTATTCTTCACTGTCTGTAGTCACATGAATTCACATTCAGAAAACTGTATTTTCTGAACACATTCTGATTGACAGAAGCTGCAGAGGAGTGAAGAGGAGAATATAGCTGGGAACTACTTTAAGCCAAAACGTGCTGTGGAACTGTTAAACAGAGCAAAAGAAGATGCCAGCAGAGCATTTAGTACGTGGAAGGGTAAATATTTGTTTGGAGTGTGTCTTTGTAAACTGCATTCTTTTTGCATGGTAATAACATATACACTTGTAACTTAATGTAGCTTCTAAATTTAAATAGCATGTACAGAATGTGGAATGTAAATAGCCGTTTTTGTTTCTGATGATTCGTAATAAGAATGGAAGTTAGAATGGAATTTGACTGGAATGTGGAAGGAAGCAGTCATTCCGCTAAAATGAAGGATAGTTACATATATGCAGGTAAGATGAATGTACCTTCCTTCAGTATTGAATTATGCAGACAAGAAACAGGGAATGTATTCTAGGACACTGTAGCCAAATGTAGAGTGTGGGGTTGTATGCTTTAAGCACCTTTACAGTTCCAAATACACAAGAAGACTACACATGGTTTAGGTTATATTGTGACATAGCACACGGACTTCCCTAAGGTATTCTTTACTTTCAAAATTTATATGCTTTCATGGCAGAAGCATGACACCCACATGGCATTACCATGACCGATGTTCATAAATCTCACAAATGCACTACAGCATCGTGTTCAGATTTATTGCACTGAATCTCACCCAAACCGGACAATACATGTATAAAGGACAGACAGAAATTCGTTTATGCCCGCAAGTAAATCATGGCTTTCACTTCACTGTTTTTTTACAAAACTTGTAACTACCCAGCAGCATTATATAAAGATCTTCTGTACCAAATTTCTCCCCAACTGGCCAAGAAATACAAAAATACTGTTTTAAATTTATTTATGCTTTTCAGTAAAGTAAGATGGCGACCAAGCTGATTTTCATGAAACTTGTGCTTGCTCAACAACTTCCATTCAATTTCATGAAAATCAGACAAAAAGTTCAGTCTCTGACACTGGGTCATAGACTGATGTGGTCTTCACGTGAGGAATTGGATTTCTGCTTCGTGAAGAATGATTAAAATTACTGCTTTATGATGGTGCATAGGAATGTATTTTACTGTAATTCGTTTTTCTTCTCTTTTGATGCCTGTACCTAAACGTTCATTCACGTGCAGTTTCTTTTATCAGTCTTTCATAATATGTTGTTCATGAACTGAAATGCCAGTGCCTGATGCAGACTTCTGTCTTGATGTTGCTCAAGGTAATTGCTTCATAGAACAGTAAAGAGGGAGACTATATCAGCATGCTAATCAGCACACTTCAATTCATGGTGTAGCACAACTTTCCATTGTTCTTACGCAAGAAATAAACAATTCTGCCTTAAATTCTACTCTGGCCATTTTTGTAATATTATGAGTACATCAGTTGCCATTGTGATATGCTTATGGGTACTATGGTGTTCTGGTCATGTACAGAGATAAGGACAGGAAGAGACTGTGTTTAATATAGGGTACTGTACTCATGTTTAGCAGAAAGGTTTAAGAAGAGATAAGGAACTGCTTTTTCCTAGGATGTTATTTGTGCTTAACATCTTTTTGTCTCTGTTTTGCATTAATAACAAGCTGCACAAGTTGTATGGGCTTGAACCAATATTCTTACCGCCCAAATTGCCCTTCTGTGAAATAATTTAATTTTGTTCACAATGTGGGTAAAAATGTACTATCTCAAACTATTACAAAGATCAGTTCTGAAGGTAATTCTATCATTCTATACCATGAAAGAACCTGAGTACAGAGAAGAAAATGGTAGACTCATGACAGTGATTGCAGAGATTACACTTCTGGGATGTTATGCCATATAGTTTGGTAGGTAGTGACTGGTGTTTCAGGGAAAACTATGCCCTGTTATACATGTTTAACCTTTTAAAGCCTAGCGGTAACTTTACGTACTACCAGGTTTAACATTAAAAAATTCTATGTGGTGCTCACATTGCATTTATGTGTTTTGTACGGATCTCAGAACAAACAGTAACTTTTGCCTTATAAAAAATTAAGAGACTGGTTTTTATAACTGAAGTGGAGAGTGTTTACAGCGCGGTACGCACTGAGTCCTTATATAAAACAGATAAGCTTTGTCTTTAAAGAATTAAAATACACACTGCATGCATATATCTCTATAACTGATTGTAACACTGCTTGTTTAGGTGCTCATCAACATGTGCATAACACAAGGCCTGCACAAACACCCTCCATATATGCCAGTGTTATAGCTCCTACAGATGCCCCTCTGTATATACCAATAAATAGCCTGTAGAGACACTCCTCTGTGTATACCATTATATAGCCTGTAGAGACACCCTTCTGTGTATACCATTAGCATAACCTGTAGATATGCGCCTCTATATATACAAGCAGACAGCCTGTAGAGATGCCCTTTTGTGTATACCAAAATGTAGCCCATTGCTGACTTTTGTCCTTGGTTTCCAGAGTACACAAGTCGTCATAAAGGAGGCAAGAACACAAATGGCCTCATCAACGTTCTAAACATGAGCCATTCTCAAAATGGTTTACACTCCTCACTGAATGCTTTGAATCTAAATTCATCCATTTCAACAGGAAATGGCAATAATTTCCTCAACAGCTCTTGGAGTTCCAGTCCAAATGGTAATGGATATATTATGACTAATGGTAATGGTTGGTTAGGTCAGTATTAACAAATTAGGCTTAGGAAGTGCAGGGAAGTGAGTGAGTAGAACTATTCGTCATTGTAACCAAAGTACTAGTGAGGCCACTGAAGTTATTTTGTAGGTGCAGAAGGAATTCTTAGACAGCACAACCTTATTCAAGCCCATTATTTCTGAATGTTATGTAACTGTACTGATACAGGTTTTGGGGGTCATATTTTTCGCTGTTTATTAATCACAATGTTAAACTCAATGACTGTTACGAATGAATATCTGTGCTGAGGTGAGATTTGTGCATACAAATTTCTGTAACTGGTACACAATCCCTTTCCCATGTTCAGCAGTGTGTTCTAAATGAACAGTGTGATCAAGACATCATAAAGCTTTGTAAAGGTAAGGCTATCCTTATACAGGCCTGGACAAACCCATAGGGTTCCAGGAGTTTGAATCTTCCAAACTTCCAGACACTTGGCACATGAAGGTGGTAAGGCTGTCAGCCCTAGGTACTGGCTGCTTTTACCCCAAATCCTGGTACTCACTTCTGTCACAGGCTGAGTTGACCAGAGGGCCATAGTGTGGCTGGAAGGATTAAGTCAATGGAAAGTCCCAATGACACGATCAGGAATCGAACCCATGACGTTCCGGCTTGTAGCACAGTGCCTCAACCAATTGCGCCACCGTGTGTCCCCATGATATCATAGACTGCCCACATTTTATTCATATGCTCAACTGGTATATAGGCTATAACAATACAGTTCTTTGCTTACTCCTACATGTTTTGGTGGACCTCTACCATCTTCAGGGATGGCAGAGTTCTGCTGAGTCATGTATGAGTAAACAACTGTATTTTTATGTATATCAGTCATACACATGTTGGTGGTTTTATAAATGAAAAATTTAGTCGCGATGTATGGAATAAATAATGCCAAAAATTCCGACATTTTGTTTGTGAATTATAATGTGGGATGCAAATTTGTTGATGAGATTCAGTTAACATCTGGCTTAATCTGACTGACAGCTCATCAGCTGTCAACTATAATGTTCATTTATTCTAAATACTGTGTTCGGTGAACTGGTCGAGCAGAGTTGGTGGAAGTGGCACGGGTAGAACATTGGTTTTGTTTTGTCCACCACTGTCCTCGTTGTTGCTGTACAAGCAGGTCACCTCTAGCCTTCTGCTTGAAAACTGCACTGGCCAGGAACAAATAACCTTTACAGATGAATTTGCGTGGCTGTTGTTCTCTCTTACCAAACATTATGATGATCAAATCGAGAATGAGATGGGTGGGGCATGTGGCACACATGAGAAAGACAAAAACACATACAGGTAAACCTGAAAGAAACAGACCACTTGAAAGACCTAGACATAGATGACATGATAATATTAAAATTGGTTCCAAAATAAAGGATGGGAAGATGTATACTGAATTCACCTGGCTCAGAGCAGGGACTATTGGTGGTCTCTTGTGAACACAACAATGAACTTTGGTTTCCACAAAATTCAGGAATTTCTTGACCAGCTGTGCAAATATAAGCTCATCAAGAGGGACTCCATGGAGTTCTGTGGAGTTAGTTAGTTAGTTAGTTAGTTAGTTAGTTAGTTAGTTAGTTAGTTAGTTAGTTAGTTAGTTAGTTAGTTATTGATTCAGACAGTTAATAATACATATATTTAAAGAAACTATTTTACAGGCAGTGGATCAAATTTGTCACCAGAACATAGCGTGAGACGACCAACAAGACTGGAAGCTCTGCCAGTATTGGACAGGAAGCAGAACAACGAGAATGTTAACAACAAGCGCAAGAATGGGAGCACAAAGTCATCAGAGTTGAACACAATGGACATCATCTAGAACATGCCAGATCCCTGCTGGAGGAGGTTCCCCACGACAAGAACCATCCTGCCTCTTATTGGCTGCAGCCTCAAAATGAGGGAAGAATCTAACTAAAACATACAATTCTTCTCTCTTGCCTTACAAATAGTATTGTAAGTGGGATAGTGACTAATGACAAGTGTGTCAACGCAAGCAAAGCTGAATATATTTCATTACGTGCTGACATTTTCTGAACTTGCCATGTGTTTCTATACTATGCACTACCCACAGTATTGTTTAATACAGTACTGGAGAATGTGATAAGGAATATCGATACTAATCCTAATGGAATGATTTTTAACTGAATGAGACATATATATCGTATGCAGACGATTTGTTAATACTAGGGACTATCGGTGACACTGATTGAGTAACTTGTAACACGACTTAAAGAAGTAGCATTAAGCACTGGATTAGTGGTAAATGAAAGCAAAACAAAACATATCAAAAGAAACAGAAATATAACAAATTTCGAGCAGTATCTGATAACACAGTATTTATCCGAATCCAAGATGACTCTAATCTAAGACGACCCCCCAGATAAAACACATCTGTCAAGGGAAAATGTATTTATCCAATCTAAGACGACCCCCCAAAATAAAACTCTGCTGAGAAAAAATGTTTTAATATTAATTTCGTACACTAAATACACAAAGCATGTCAGATTCTATCTGCTTTCATCAATAAGTGTCACTCTTTCCATCTTCAAAGTCAGTGCCTTCATCTTCCTTGCACACACTCCTAGCATCCTCATCCTCTTCACTGTCATTCCACAACATATCATCATCGGTCCCGTTAGTTGCATTGGATATACAGCACTTTGTAAAACCCTTCACAGTCAGTTTTGGTGAGATGTGCTGCCGTGCTCTTATGATCCACATTGGCTAATGCATTTATATTTCTTGGTTTATAAACTTACTTGAACCCATAGAGATTCACAATTTTCTCCACAGATGGTGTTAAGAATTTTAAATACATGGTTTCTGGATTTTTGTGTTGTGTCTGTGGTCTGATCAGTCTGAGTTCATGGCTGTTTTTATGGTTTTTAACTTGTAAATTCGTTCAGGTTTTATTTTTAAGTCTTGTAGTTAATTTTTAATTTTTCAGTAGCCATTTTCTTGTTACTACCCTTGGACTAGATCTGTTCTCAGTGACTGAGAATAGCTCGATCTAAGGGGTCCACCAGGTTAGGTGCTTGTTTGCCTGAAAACAGAAACATAGCCAACTTCCAAAACATTGTACTTCTTTAAAAAATAAGATCGTGTCAGTTAACTTCAGTTGTGCTCTGTTCTCCGTTTTGTTTATGCACGACAGTTTGGTGATACAGGCCATGATTTGGCTCTGCATGGTCCGGTTCAGCGTTTCATACGCGAATTTAAGATGACCTCCATATTTAAGTGCCAAATTTAAAATAAAAACCTCGTCTTGCATTCAAGTAGGTACAGTAGTAGCAGACATAAAAAAAAGGTTAGCATAGGTAGGACATCTAGTAAGAATGGATCACGGACTGGTAGTTAAGAAAATACTTTAAGGTAAATTGGAGGGGAGAAGAAGAATGGTAAAACATAGAGTGAGATGACTGGAATATGTTGAAAAGGATGTATAGGAAATGATGGTTAAAAGCTGGCGACAGTAGGCAGTAGGCAGAGAGGAATGGGCGTCTGTAGTAAAGGAAGCCAAGGCTGTCTGGGGGCCATATAGCCAAGGAGTAAGTAAGTAATGTCTATCCTCTTTTCCATGGTTTTTCTTAGTCTTTTCAGGCAAGTGATGGGAGACAACTTCAAATTAGGCCATAACTACTCCCTTCCAAAACGTTTCAAATTTTTTAGTTTTTAATTACCCTACCTATTAACACTACAGAATTTTATGGTGCTTTGTCCCAGTTGTGTTTTAACATCACAGTAAAACCAACAAACCGTCTGTCAACACAACATATATTCTGAGATGTCAAAACACAGCCACATGTTTCAGCTACTCAGGATAGCTATCATCAGGTTGTATGTGAAAGAAAGCTGTAAATTTCAGTTGTAAATATTACCTTTTTATTTCCTTTTATGTACAGGCTGATGATAGCAGTCTTGCATAGCTGAAACATGTAGCCGTCTTTTGACATTTGAGAAGGTGTGTTGACAGACCATTTCTTGGTTGTATTGTGATACAACAGAATTTATTTAACTCTTATTTACATGTATTTATTAATATTTGCTTGATACAGTATCATCAAGTAATCCACCAATAATAATACTCATGATAATCATTATTCATAGTGCAGACTGCTTAATGCCATCATGTCTCGGTATGTGGTCATTTTGCCTGTACATCTTCACCTTATGTAAGAGGAGCGATTTTTCTGTCCAATGTCGCACACCTACGTTGGCCTGTAATTTTTTAAGCATGGACATGAAGTTAGCTAAATCAGGAGCCTAGATTTTCATATGCTCTCTCCTTAAAGATCTGTTTAAATGTTAACATTTTACAGATATAAATCCTATTTGTAAAGTTCACTTGGACAAAGTTTATTTTTAGACATTTCAAAATTATGTGATTCTAGTGAATATGATTGCTACAAGGAATGATCTGTCTCATAAATAAATAAATAGTTGACAGAAAATACAAGTGTGTCATAAAGCAGAACCTCCACTGTAAGTGTAAAACATGTCCATCTGCTAGAGATGAAATATATCCTATACCATATAGAGAACACCACTTAAGTGTTCAAGAGTTATGGGCCATTCTAATCTGTGTCCACATGTGTTCTGATTTTCTACGTGTCTATGCAAGTAAGAAATACGTTCAGCTATGCAATTTATATATTAGTTCTTGACACCAGTATTTTAATATAATCTGTGAAACACAGCCACAGTTGTACACACATTTACATCGCAGAACATTTTCAGTCCATTCTGTGCAATTTTGTATTTCTAAATCCTCCCAGACAGGAAGTCTGTTATGACAAATTGTTTGAAAATTCTCTTATTTGAAGTGACATAGGTGGCACAGTCCAAAAACTAAATCTGCTTTCCTGGAAACTGACATGAGTATTGCAAAATGATAAAAATACATAGAGAATGGAATGAAAGATATGTAGAATTACTTGTATACAAAACCTTTTACTTTGTATAACTTTTATCATCTCTGTAAAAGATGAAGGCCTTCCCATTCGTACATGTGGATTTTCTTGGTTCATGTTTTTATACAGCCTGATGATGGCAGTAAATAGCCGAAACCTGGTAGCTCAGTAATCTTTAAATAAAAGGAAAAACTGTTGGTCGTGACTGATTTCCTCTTTGAGGAACTGAAACCTTGTACCTTGTACGCACACGCCAACTGAGGTATTCAGCATCAAAAAGAATTTTAATTATATACTGACATTCTTCCCAGAATTCTTTACTAAGATTATTTTGCTTATAACTTTGTGCACAAGTTGGTGTGTGTTCATATATTTTCAGTGATGTTACATGCATGGTATGGACAATATAAAATGAAGCATGTAAGTGGAAGTAAAAATGCTGTCGCAAATTGCAGTGTGAGTTGGACTGTACACCTTGTTGGATTTCAAAATTGTGTTTAATACAGCAGTAAGAACCAATCCTGTGTTTAAACAGAACATGCGAAAACTTGAGTAATAAAATATTGTCAGCAGGGATCTCTAAGTTCACTGGAACCTTTTAATACTTTGCTGTGATTCTTTTCCTTAAACAGGAATGTGGTTTAAGGTTGTATTATATTATTATGTGAAAATGTGCAATAAATTAATATTATGTGCTTGTGTTTTGACAAAGAGATGTGAACTAATAGTGCAGACTGTTGCTACTCCTTTTTGTTGGCCCTGCTCCCAGTTTACCAAGTCTTGATCTGTATGGAATGATCTTTGCGTTGTGGAACACCAAATATTTTGAAGTAGTGATGTAAAATGTACAACATTACGCCTGTCCAAGTGAAGTTTGAACTGAAAGCAGCTGCTGTTTGTGTCACCACACATAACAAATTATTCCTTCTAAATTTTATTTACTGTTCTATAATGTTGTGAGGGCTAAAGTTTGGAGTCTTCTGGGATGTTATGCTGTTCCAAAGGATTGTAGTGCCTTTAAAATGTCGGTAACTGTTTACCCAATGACATGGCATAACATGCCAGAAGACTTGAATCTGCACCAACACCACTGAGAGAACATCAAGTCTGGCCTTACAGAGGCTACTACTTAATCCAGTTTCATTTGTACTGATAAGAATTTACTGTATCAAATGAACTCTGTACATAGTATGGCACCATTTCTTGTTACTTCACAGACCCAGCCTGCAAAATGTGGACAATACCAACAGCACACACTCCCATTATGATATTTGATGATCAAGACACACACATAGAATCAGTCTTTTTGTCATGTTCATGTGGCTTTTATGTAGTATGTAATTTCAGCTTTTGAGGCATAGTTTCAACTAAACCATAACTGCATAACTAGATCTGCTATTTCCTGTAGATTTAAACTGGACACATTTTATAAAAGAACTTCCCATTGACACAATCCTTTTGGTCGCACAATGGCCCTGGGGTCAACTCAACCTGTAACACAAATGAGTACCAAGAATATTTCCTGGGGGGTAAAGGCGGCCAGTGTGTAGAGCTGACAAGCTTTCGACTTTCATGTGGTGATTGTCTAGAAATTCTGGGAGCTTCAACCTCCTGGAGCTCAGCACCCTATTCTCAAACACTCTCAGTCTTTGTTCCTCCCTCAGTGTGAGAGAGAGGTGGCCTTACAATGATGCAAAAAGTGATACATGTTCTGTATAAAAATTACAAGCGAGGCAGTACATGGCACTTTAGCATGGTGGTTAGTGTGGTGCCCTGTGAAAATGAATGCCCTTGTTCTTGTAGTATATAAAAATGCAGTGATTTTCTGGCATAGACTTCACTTCAAAAAACAGTGTAAATATAACAATTTTTAGACCTGCACCTGGTTAATGAGGCCTGAGGCAGGTAGTTTTGAACAGAATGTGAGGTAGATTAACCGAAGTGAAAAGCATATGAGGAACACATATACTCATAAAGGTAGGCGTGTGAGACTTCAAATGTTCCTGATCTTCAAACACTCCCGCTGCTGTCTTAAACTTTGGAAGTTCTGAGATAAGGGTAAGATATGAAGTTTGCTTTGTGGTCTCCTGAACACAAAAGAGTTTTTCGTCTCTATCTCGACTCCCATTCAAGGGGGCCAACCCGTACGTCATATCTGGAAGTCCCTATGCATGCGTTGCAACCAGCGAAGGTTTGGTCGAAATTGGTCGTCAATTGAGGGCACTTTACTCGTGAATAAGAAACAGTTTTTCGTCTTTATCTGGGCTCCCATTCAAGCGGGGCATCCCATACGACATTTCTGGAAGCCCCTACCCATGCACTGCAGCCAGTGAAGGTTTGGTTTATCCCTTGTTGAAGTCTACTTGTTGTGAAGGAACCCACTGCTTTATCATCCATAAACAACAGAAACTGTACTGTTAGTTAACCTCCTACGGGTGGGTTTCTGTTTCCTTGTTTGATACAGGCTACAACGATGTCTATAGAGATTTTAAACAAGTATGGGCTCAGACTGCACCCTTGCTTGACTCCGATTCCTTGAGGTATTGGCTCTGTCACTTCATTTCTATTCCATCTTATGCAAATCATATGAATAAATATCAAAAGACATCATGAAGAGAGTATGATGTTCACTGTATTGTTGAGACAGTTTGCTGCCACTTTCTGTGACTGTTGAATACTTGTGTTCATATCAGCTTTTAGTTGCAAGGTGTATGTATGTGGCATAGGTGCTTGTTTTGAGTGTCTCTTGGTAAAAACTTCAAAAACTTGAGAATGAAGTTTCTGAAATGGCACGTGTAAGTGCTGACACGAAGGAACTATGTGACACATGATATCAACTGGATGGGAGGCTCAACCTCGGTAGAGATTGCAGCTATATTCCACAATTTATATTTTACCTTAATATTAAGCAACATGGTAATTTATGAGAATTCGTCTAGACAACACACTCTGTTATGAATACGCAAAAGATTTTAATGCCTTTTCAGATTGCGCATTTTCTTTTCAAGACTCTGTGTATTGATGTAGGGCCTTTTGTCTGTGGCAGTGTGGTGTGCAGACTCCTCCTCAAGTACTGAAATCTTTAAATTATGAATGAAAAATGTGGGTGTTTTAGCTTCTTATTACCATGTCTGGGTAGTCACAGAGACATGTCCATGAAGATAGTGCTGTCTTTAAGTCCAGCAATCCTGAATTTTTGGCCAGTGGAGGAGCTAATCGATTTTGCATCCAGAAGGGAGGGCCCAGTTGATCCATTAAATTCATTATGCTATCTAATGCAGTCCAGCTGAACCGTTCAAAATTCCGACTGCCAGCTACAATGGTTGTTTTGAGTGTGTGATTCTCCTTGTGGTAGAATTGTAGTAGATCTTTTGAAATTCACCACATGTGGTCTTGAACCCAAAATGTGTGTTTATACAGGTGATGTCTGTGATCAGGAAGTATTTCAGATTTTGTTTCCTCAGTTTGTTGTGGGAAAAGTACATAATTTTAAGCACGGTGTTTGTGGAAAACATACTGCTGTTCTGTAATCCAGTTTTCCTCGTGTGACATTTCCTTCTATGCATACGATATTCCAAATAGTCTTTAGCACACGATTTGATGTACTCAAGGTTGTGAGGATTCATAATGTAGTGTGGGTTAGGACACCGTATAGTCTGGTAGATGGCTATGAATGTTTTGGAGGAGCATTCTGGGTGTGTCTGCACAGGCCATGAAAAGGCAGAGGCAGTGTGTTGTGGCCATAACCCTGGCACCCACCATTCAGCCTCCATGGTCACAAAACCAAGAAGACTATACTTTTGAATCATGCTATTCTGCATTTTCCAAGCTCTGTATCACCACTGTCTATGTTACAAATGAAATAAATACATGGTCTCAGTATAGTGTGCATACCGTTCTAGCAGACGGTATTTCTTGGTTTATATAATAAATGTACCGTTTTATTTTGCAGTATTTTTGACCTGAGCATAATTATGTCGAAGAAATAGAATGTTAATGAATAAGGTATATTGCCCAGAAAGTGTATTTGGTTGGTTTATAATAGTGTTGAAAGTTGCTATTCTTTCGTCGTCATTACGGTCCGAGTGGTTGGAAAAGACCGCTTCTTGCGTGACGAGCACAGAACATAAATGACGGGGACGAGTCTGCTTTCCCGCTGAAATGCTTCATAGTTCGACAAGTTACCACTAGGGGGACTGAACTACTCCGGATAAATAAGTACGGAGACGATTTCGCTGGTGGCGCTGTAATTTCACGTTTCCACGGAGTTCCAATCGGTAATAGATTGTAAGCTATGGTCAGGGTTACATAATTTGCAGGTCAACGAAACGTTGGCAGGGGAGCAAAGGGGGCTTCGTATATGATCCATGCCGCTGGGGTGAAAGTTCCACCATATCAACTTCAATGAGGCTGTTATATAATCTGTGGTACGAGCCTGACTCTACCTCTAACCCATGGTTGTATAGTTTCCACTACGGTTAAACCAAGGGCTATACTAAATGATCTGTGACCAAGAGGGTCACCATTGGTAGCATAATTGACGGCGTGGTTGTAAGGATTATGTGTGGTTGTAAGGTAGGATAGGTAGGTTTTAAGCCATTTAATAGTCTAAAGCTTAATATATTGAATTTCTTGCAGTGTGAGTGACATTAACGGATTATGTGTTTGCAAATTGTGTTGAGATAAGACGTTTAAGTACAAGCAGGTCTCAAAGAAAATAAGTCACTGCGTGCAGGGTATAAAAGATATTTGAGGGAACCTGCTAGTTGTCGCAGTAGAACACATTCCCATGGTGGCAACAGAATAAAAACCATTTCTCTTGGTTGGATTCACATGCTCAAAATCACTTAGAGGTATCAGTGTAACGAGTGGCAAATAAGAGGTTGCTAGGAGGGCAGGCAGGAAAACATTGATAACAGACGATAGCTTGGAGTTTCAGTGTTTCTTTGCTAATCGTGGTTTGTATAAGCTTCTGATTCACGTGGCTTTTTAAACATAATGGCTTGTCATACTAGAAGTGCTTCATGTTGGTGAGTTGTTCAAGTGATGGTCATCTTTAGGTTTTTACAGTAGTGGTAGGTGTGGTTTATTCTGATGTTTGGGAGGAACGTACTGGCGCAAATTTCATTGTGGCATATAGTTCACATGACCATCATTTTAACAACTACCATTAAGGACTGAAAGTAATACACTTTCTATTTGCAGGCAGCTGTGACAGGATGCTATTATAAGTGACGAAGAATGAGACTGCGGTCATTGCCCAGCAGTTCGTCTTCTCGGAGCCGACTAGGATTGGAGTCAGGATGAAAGCTGCACAGAGATGATTATCTTGCAGAATGTAACATTGTGTAGTCTGACAGGTATCATTAGATAGGAGCTTGCTGCTTTTATCTTCTACTCTGATGGTGGCAGGAAGTGTCTTTGGAACACTGATACCTTTCTGCCAGGCTACACGGCGTCACACACCAGAAGGCTGTGATCTTCATTAGATTGCCAGATGTCACAGGATGCAGGAAATCCACTTTCATCGTGCACTTCATCTGTAATGGATGGACCATCTAATGAAGGTGTATGTTATGTCAGGAATCAGGGTGTGTGTTGTTAGGAAACTGAAACTCAATGCATCATCAGCCTTGTCATTAATTTGGACATTACAGAAATACACTCACAAACAAGGTGATAATGAGTTGTTCTCAGTAATCAGTACTATTTAGTGAGCTTTGGCTAGGGGGGAGTTGGCTTGCAGTGGTAATGGAGATTTGTAATTTTTTGTGAGACTTGTACTTTATTGTAAATGCTTTTAAGCATGGCATAGCGACAAAATTGGACTGACAATTTGGGGCGGGGCATGCTGTGTCCTCTACCAGGGTTGAAAAGATTGAATTATGAATGTCAGATATGTATGCTTTATTACCTACAGTCGTAGAGACACATTAGAGAATAATGTCTGTTTTAAATGTTTTAGAATCTTGTGGTTTTGGCCGACTGACTGACAGGAGCATCCAGGAAATCCCAGTGTACACCTATCTTGAGGAGCTTATCGTCTTAAAACCAGGATGAGTGCCCAGTGGACCCACTGCCCCATCCAGTGCAGTCTGACTGATGGATGTTAGATTCTATTGTCTGGGTACATGGATCATTGCCCTGGTCTGTCTGTATAACCTCTAATGAGGAGCCCTTATCAAAGGTACGTATCATGTGAGAGTTGCCAGTTGTGTGACACGTTGCTTGGAAATTCACAATCGAGTGGTTTTTCTTCAGTTTTGCATTTTACATTCTATAGATTTTGGTAATAGTAATAGCTATAGAAGAGCATCCAGACAGGCTTTGAGGCTCCGCCACTTTCCTATTCAGTCAGTATGTGAAAGAAAGCAGCAGGGGCATGAAGGCACCCACTTGTTTCTGGTGCTAATATTAAGAATATGTTGAGCCCTGTGCTCTTGCTCCCCCTTATACATTAATGGCTTGATGCTTCATTCAGCACAGGGATAATCTTATTTACAAATAGTGCAGGTTCAGGTGATTGTAGTCATCTGGTTTTTATGCAGCATAGCTGCCATTTGAGGGGAACACACAGTCACCGTCTTCAGAGTGACTTAGTTTTGTTCAGGTGACCATTTTAACAACTGCCATTAAGAGTTGAAAATAATGTACAGTATTTTTACAGGCAGCAGTGACAGGGTGCCATTCCAAATGATGACGAAGAACGAGACTGCGTTTGTGGCCTCTGGACATCCTCTTCTGGGAGCCCACTGGGATTGGAGTCAGGAAGAAACATGCATGAAGATGATTATCTTGTGTAATGTGATACTGTGTGGTCCCGCAGAGAGGTATCATCACGTAGGAGCCTGCTGTCTTCATCTCGTACCTTGATGGTGGCAGAAAGTGTCTTTTGAACACTGATACCTCTTTGCCAGACTACACGGTGTCACACCGGAAGGCTGTGATCTTCATTAGACTGTCAGATCTCACAAGATGTAGGAAGTTCACCTCCATCGTGCACATCGTCTATAATGGATGGACCGTCCAGTCAAAGTGTGTGTCATGTCAGGAGTTGCAAGGTGTGTTATTAGGAAACTGAAACTCAATGCATCATCAGCTTTGTCATTAATTTGGACACTGTAGAAATACACTTACAAATGAGGTGATCATGATTTGTGGCCACTTCAGTAGCCAGTACTATCCTGTGAACTTTTGGGTGGGGGGTAAGTTGGCTTGCAACAGTAGTGGTTGTTCTTTGCCTGACCTGCTAGTGACTGTTGGTACAGACACACAGTGGGTTCAAATATGATTGCAGATGGTGTAATTTTGTTTGTAAGACTTTTACTTCATTGTAACAACTTTTAAGCATGGCAGTGGGACAAAATTGAATAGACATTTTGTCGGGTGGCATGCTGCGTCCACCTGAAGGGTTGAGAAGATTGAATTATGAATGTGAACTGTGTATGCTGTATTGCCTACAGTCGTGGAGAAAAAGTGAAAGTATGTCTATTGTAAATGTTTTAGAATCTTGTGGATTGGGCTGACTGAGGAGTATCCAGGACATCCCAGAGTGCACCTAGCTTGAGGAGCTTATCTTAAGAATAAGACCAGGGTGCCTGGTGGACCCGCTGCCCCATCCAGTGCAGTCTGACTGAAGGATGTTAGATGGGTGCATGGATCATTGCCCTCGTCTGTCTGTGTAACCACTAATGAGGAGTCTCTGTATCATGGGTGTGTATCGTGTGACAGAGTTGCCAGTTGTGTAACACATTGCTTCAAAGTTCAGAATCGGGTGGTTTTCCTTGAATTTTGCATTTCACATTCCATAGATTATTGGCAACAGCAGTAGCCAGGGACAAGCATCCAGACAGGATCTGAGGCTCACCAAATTTCCTTTTCAATCAGTACATGGGGTAAAGCAGCAGGGGCATGAAGGCACCCACTTGTGCCTGGTGGAAATATTAACAATATGTTCAGCCCTACGCTGCTACTCCCCCTCTTACATTTATGGCTTGATACTTCATTCAGTACATGGATAGCCTTATTTACAAATAGTGTTTGATGGTAGCAGGTTGTTCACATGATGGTAACATTCTGGTTTTTACAATGCATAGCTGCCATTTGAGAGGAACATACTGTCACCATCTTCCGAGTGACTTATTTTTGTTCAGGTCACTATAATTTTAACGACTGCCATTAAGACTTGAAAATAATGTATGTTATTTTTACAGGCAACAGTGACAAGACACCATTCCAAGTGATGACGAATCAGACTGCAGTTGTGGCTTCTGCATATCCTCGTCTGGCCTCTGCATATCCTCTTCTTGGAGTCCACTGGGTTTGAAGTTGGGAAGAAAGATGCATGATGATGATTATCTTGTGGAATGGAATGCCATGTAGGCTAGGCGAGAGTGGCAGGGCCACCAAGAGCAGGTTCGGGCCCCAGTGGACAAATTTTTTCATATCTGCCCCCCCCCCCCCCCCAATACCCCCATCAAGGGTGGGCTGACTAAAATTCATTGACGCTAAATTGGAAAGACTGACACTCAGTTGTAGAGTTACTTGAACTTGGTTTGAAAGTGTTAATTTTTACAGGCGTCAAATGATACTAGCGAGAACTACAAAAACATACGCAACACAGTCAGGGCTTCGGCCCCTTTCTGAACCACTGGACCCACTTATTTGTATTGGCTTAGGCCCAGGTTGTTGGCACTAGAGAGACGTATCATTGCATACCAGTGTGCTCCCTTCATCTTCCACCCTGATGGTGGCAGGAAGTGTCTCTCGAACACTGATACTTCTCTGCCAGACTGCACGGCGTCACACACCAGAAGACTGTCATCTTCATTAGATCTCACGAGATGCAGGAAGCTCACATGCACCATGCACGTCATCTATAATGGAAGGACTGTACAGTCAAGGTGTGTGTCATGTGAGTGTTTTTAGCAAACTGAAACTCAGTGTGTCGTCAGCTTTGTCATTAATTTGGACACTACAGACACATAGTTACCAACAAGATGATCATGAGCCGTTGCCATTTTGTTAGCCAGTAGAAACCTGTGAGCCTGGGGGTGGGGTGTTATGAAATTGGCTTGCAGCAATAATGGTTATTTTTACATTATCTTCACTGTGCATTTTATACATAGCAGTAACAATCACCAACAAATGCACAAGCACATAATTTTATGTAAGAACACACTTAATTATGTCATCATTCACATCAGCTTACCCGACATGTTTCGACGCTTGAGCGTCATCCTCAGGGGTACATTTTGTCATATTCTTCACAAGACGACACGTTGCTGGTTAAAAGTAAAATGTTTAAAACAGTATCATGTCGAAGCCTTAACAGAATCTGGTCTTACGTAGTAACCTTTGGTAAACTAATTCTTAAAAATTAAAATCCATTTATTTACACTTATTATGCAGTTCACCGACTATTCACAAGTTGTATAGTTGTAATGCAATCGTCTTCATTCATGGAATAATGCAGATCCAATTGTGTTCAGAGGTTATTGCGTGTCTGTTGGAGTCATCTGTTTTCTGTGAGCATTGTCCTTGGTTGGGTGTTGACTGTGGTGTGTTGTGTGGTACCACACAACACACCACAGTGTGTACCAGTAATGTGTAGTCTTGTGAAGAATATGACAAAATGTACCCCTGAGGATCACGCTCAAGCATCGAAACATGTCGGGTAAGCTGATGTGAATGACGACATAATTAAGCGTGTTCTTACATAAAATTATGTGCTTGTGCATTTGTTGGTGATTGTTACTGCTAGCAATAATGGTTGCTCATTGCTGCACGTGCTAGTGATTGTTCAAAGCCCTGCTTATTAAATGGAAGTTGCACATATTGTCACTGGCCTGATGTTTTTGGATTTATATCAAGCCCTATGCGTAGCACACGATTGTAGAAACATAGTAGATACAAATATCATTGGACATTGTGTAGGGCTCTTTGTAAGACCTGCACTTCATTGTAAATGCTTTTAACTGGGCACTGGGACAAAATGAACTTAAAATCTGGGGGGTGGCATCTGCATCCACCTCCAGGGTTGAAAAGATTGAATTATGAATGCTTTATTGCCTACAGTCATGGAGACACATCAGTGAAACTGTGTCTATTCTAAATGTTTTAGAGTCGTGTGGTTTTTGCTGACAGAGGCACATCCAGGAAGTCTCAGTGTGCATCTGTTCTGAGGAGCCTATCATCTTAAGACCAAGACAGGAGTGCCCAGTGGACCCACTGCCCCATCCAGTGCAGTTCGACTGAAGGATGTTAGATGCTGTTGTCTGGGTACACAGATTATTTCCTTCGTCTCTCTGTGTAACCACTAATGAGGAGTTCCTGCATCAGAGGTGTGTATTGTGTGACATAATTGCCAGTTGTGTAACACATTGCTTGGAAATTCAGAATCAGGTGGTTTTTCTTGAATCTTGCATGCTCACTGGCTAATACACTTGCTCCAAATTTTCTTTGTAAGTAATTGCATTGGACATTCCACAGGTCATTAGCAACAGCCGGATGTAAACAGAGTTAAAAATTCTGTAAGCTTGCACGTAATTGTTATTCTGACATCTACCGAGCCTTCTATTCAGGAGGTGCATAAAATGACCAGTGCTCGGTACTCACCTCTATCTTGTGCTAAGGTTAAGAATATGTAAATTGTAAAGAAATAAACCATCAATCACAGCAAAACATTTTATTTTTTCAGAGATTTATTACGTTTTGCAACATGTTTCGGCTAACTTGGCCATCTTCAGATAATACAACTGTGTATGGAATACGTGGGAGGTGCTGCTATTTGATGTGAAAAATGAGATCTCATTTCCTTTTTGTAGTACTTTATGTTGATAATTATCTCCCACTTATTACATACAAAGTCGTATTCCATGCAGATGGCTAAGTTGGTCAAAACATGTTATAAAATGCGCTAAATCTCTGAAAAAAATAAAAAGTTTTGGCATGATTAATGGTTCATTTCTTTACAGTTTATATATTATCATAATGGAATGTTTAAGAATATTTTAAGGTGTGGAACAGGATTCGGCACAGGAACAGTTTTAACTGAGGCAGTAGAATGAGTATTAGCTGTAGCTAAATGCTGTGGAAACTCTTCTGTTACAATCTTTCCCACCTGTGGAGAGTCTTGACCCCCAAAAGATTCAGCTGTGTGATTCACAGTGTGACTGTATCAGTGAAGTGTTAAGTAGTATCAGATTGTCATCAGTTTACAATATAAATGTCAGGCCATAATGCCTCATGTGGACCTTCGTGGTTTGAATACAGTATGGTGACAGATGTTATAGTCTCCCACCAACAAACAATATAGTTAAACAAATTCTGTAATATGGGTTTTGTAATGGTACAGTCACACACAACACCACAATACCGTCAATTAGGCAATAAGTTTCAGCTTATTCCAAGCCTTCGTCAGGCTTTGTGTCTTCAAGAACTATCAATAAAAGGTTTTTGACTGCAACCAGGCACAAGATCTCATCCTTTACAAAAAATAGTCGTAAAATGTTCATAAAGTACAATACACTTGCATTCATTTAAAAACAATAATAGTAGCTCAAAAAGTTGCCCAACACCTTTTGGACAGTGGCCACTTGTTCGGTAAAGTCAGTGATGTTATGGAAGTTTCACATTTTATTAAAAAACAAGGCATACATGTATACTATAGAAAAAATTTTATATTTATGCAGAAATAGTAAGGGGAAACCAACTAAATGATAAGTAAGCATACAGTGACTCAAATATAATTTTTGAGAGAGAAAGTCATTTGACAAGTTCTCCATTCCATCTGCCTCTCATATAGATGTGTCTACATCACAGTAGGCAGCTGTGCTTGACAAAGTACACAGCAGCTTTGACATGCAGTGTCATGATAACATTGGCCTTCTGCAGCACCAAGCGTGTAAAAATTAGGTGTTTTTTTCTACTATTGCACACAAAGAGTAAGCTAGTAAAATGCTACTACATATAGTGGCTAAAAAATTTTTTTGCAAAACATCATAAATTTTTTAAATTCACAGATATTGTGATAAAAACCATCACTGGAAGGGCGAATTTTTACTAGAAATCACCCAGAATACATCAATGTTGGAAGCCTTCATATTCAACAATTTTTAAAAACTAATCAGTACTTTGCATTTAAAAAATAGTCTTGTGCATCATACAGTAAGATCTGGGTGTGCACCACTGGGAAAAAATTTTTTCGCTCTCTATAAGAAATGATACATATTCAATTTTATACACTTGTACCATTCCTACTAATTTTATGTTTTAATATCTGTTGTTTTATTAATATTTTATGACGATTTTTTGTAAAGACGCCTAGTTGCAGCCAGAAAGTTTTTATATATAGTTCGCGAAGAGAGAAGGCCTAATGATGGCTGGGAATAAGCCGAACCTTGTCGTCTGATGGATTGTACCATGATGTTGTGCGTGACTATATCATTACGAAATACATATTTGATTAATAACACAATCGGGATAAATCGCCTTAAAATTTCATAATGTTTCAGTTATTTTCTGATTTATTAATACCACCCTTCTTATTTACAATATAAGTGCAATATGCAGTGCAAACATATCCGTTTCAACCACCAGGATCTTTGAAACTGATGATACATATTTTCTGTTTGCAGATTGTGGGGAGAAGTGCATCATAATATATGGCCAGCAGAGTTCAGTTCTCCCAGCACCAAAGACAGCACACGGTGAGTCTGTATCAGTCACGTATAACTTTTAATGATACTGCTTCTTAACTTGCCTCAAATACAATGCACAATTGTAAACTTACAGCTCACGTTATTGTCCAGGCATTACAAATATTCTGTGGGTGCACACAATGAACACAACAACACTGAAGGTTTCAGTTGTATCAGTAAAGTTGCGTGTTGTTTATATGTATACATTCGTAAGAGCAATAACAATTGTTATAGTAAAAGTTTTTATACAGAGGTCAAATCATGTGAAGTGAATGCAAAAAACAGGAAGACTGGCTAAAGACTAGCAGAGCATCAAGGAAGTAGAATATAGGTTATGGACATAGTAAATAGTGACCAGAAATAGACTGCAGAGTAGTCATGGTGCCACGGAGGAAACACACAGGGCACAGTAAATACTGATCATAAGTAGACTCCAGTGTAGTGGTAGTGCCTGGGAAGGAACACAGAGGGCGCAGTAACTACTGAACACAAGTATATTGCAGTGTAGTGGTAGTGCCTGGGAAGGAACACAGAGGGCGCAGTAAGTAAGTACTGAACGCAAGTAGACTGCAGTGTCCTGCTAGTGCCTGGGAAGGGACATGGAGGGGGCGTTAAACACTGAACACAAGTAGACTGCAGTGTCCTGCTTGTGCCTGGAGAGGGACACAGAGTGTACGGTAAATACTGAACACAAGCACTCTGCAGTGTCCTGCTAGTGCCTGGGAAGGAACACAGAGGGCACGGTAAATACTGTACACAAGTAGACTGCAGTGTACTGGCAGTGCCGCTGAAGGAACACAGAGGGCATGGTAAATACTGAACACAAATCTGCTGACATGTAGTGGTAGTGCCTCAGAGGAAACACAGGGGGGTTAAGAAACCGTGAACACAAGTAGACTGCACTATACTGGTAGTGCTTGGGAGGAAACACACAAGGCTTAAGAAATCATGGACACAAGTAGACTGCAGTGTACTGGTAGTGCCTGGGAGGAAACACACAGGGCTTAAGAAATTGTGGACTGCAGTGTGCTGGTAGTGCCTGGGAAGGAACACAGAGGGCACTGTGAATACTGAACACATATATTGCAGTGTACTGGTAGTGCCTGGGAAGAAACATGGAGGGCACAGTAAATACTGAATACCAATAGACTGCAGTTTACTGGTAGTGATTGCGAAAGAACACAGAGGGCTCAGTAAACAATGAACACACACAGATTACAGTGTACTGGTAGTGCCTGGGAAGGAACACAGAGGCCACAGTGAATACTGAACACAAGTAGAGTGCAGTGTAGTGGCAGTGCCTGGGAAGGAACACAGAGGGCGTAGTAAGTACTGAATAGAATTGGACTCCAGTGCCCTGCTAGTGCCAGGGAAGTGACACAGATGGGGCGTTAAACACTGAACACAAGTACACTGCAGTGTAGTGGCAGTGCCTGGGAAGGAACACAGAGGGCTTGCTAAATACTGAACACAAGCACTCTGCAGTTTTGTGCTAGTGCCTGGGAAGGGACAAAGAAGGTACGGTAAATACTGAACACAAATCGGCTGACGTGTAGTGGTAGTGCCTCGGAGGAAACACAGGGGGTTCAGAAAAATTGTGAACACAAGTAGACTGCAGTATACTGGTAGTGCCTGAGAGGAAACACACAGGGCTTAAGAAATCGTGGACACAAGTAGACTGCAGGGTACTGGTAGTGCCTGGGAGTAACCACACAGGGCTTAAGAAATCGTGGACACAAGTGGACTGCAGTGTGCTGGTAGTGCCTGGGAATGAACACAGAGGGCACTGTTAATACTGAACACAAATATACTGCAGTGTACTGGTAGTGCCTGGGAAGAAACATGGAGGGCACAATAAATACTGAGCACCAATAGACTGCAGTTTACTGGTAGTGACTGGGAAGGAACACAGACACCACAGAGAGTGCACGGTAAACACTGAACACAAGCACTTCGTAGTGTCCTGCTAGTGCATGGGGAGGGACACAGAGGGTATGGTAAATACTGTAAACAAGTAGACTGCAGTGTACTGGTAGTGCATGGGAAGGAACATAGAGGGCACTGTGAATACTGAACACAAATACATTGCTGTGTACTGGTAGTGCATGGGAAGGAACATAGAGGGCACTGTGAATACTGAACACAAATACATTGCAGTGTACTGGTAGTGCCTGGGAAGGAACACAGAGGGCACTGTGAATACTGAACACCAATACATTGCAGTGTGCTGGTAGTGCCTGGAAAGGAACACAAAGGGTACAGTGAATAGTGAACACAAATAGACTGCAGTGTCCTGCTAGTGCGTGGGAAGGACACAGAAGGCATGTTAAATACTAAACACAAGTAGACTGCAGTGTAGTGGCAGTGCCTGGGAAGGAACACAGAGGGCGTAGTAAGTACTGAACAGAAGTGGACTCCAGTGCCCTGCTAGTGCCTGGGAAGGGACACACAGGGCGCATTAAATACTGAACACAAGTAGACTGTAGTGTACTGATAGTGCCTGGGAAGAACACAGAGGGCTGAGTGTATACTGAACACAAGTAGACTGCAGTGTACTGGTAATGCCTGGAAAGAAACTCAGAGGGCACAGTAAATACTGAACAAATAGACTGCAGTGTAATTGTAGTGCCTGGGAAGAAACAGAGGGCTTAAAAAATCATGAACACAAAGACTGCGATGTACTGTTAGTGAATGGGTAAAAACAGGGCACAGTAAATGCTGAACACGGGCTGTAGCATAGTGGTAGTGCCTGGGAAGAAACATAGTTGGCACAGTAAATACTGAACACACATAGATTGCAGTGTACTGGTAGTGCCTGGGAAGAAACATAGATAGCACAGTAAATGCTGAACACAGACTACAGTGTAATGGTAGTGCGTGGGAAGGAACACAGAGGGTACAGTGCATACTGAACACATATAGACTGCAGTGTACTGGTACTACATGGGGAAAGACAGGGCACAGTAAATACTGAGCACAGACTGCATTTTAGTGGTAGTGCTTGGGAAGGAACATAGAGGGCACACTAAACAATGAACACACAGATTGCAGTGTACTGGTAGTGCCTGGGAAGAAACATAGGTGGCACATTAAATACTGAACACAGTCTGCAGGGTAATGATAGTGCCTTGGGGGATGAATTGTTTGTTTTAATTGGGTAAGAAATGGAATTTAAAATGGAGTTTTTTGTTGTAATATTTTGCGTTGATAGCGTATTTTGACTGTTTATTAAAATTCACATATGTTCACTTAATTAGGATACATACATGTTGGAATTATATATCACAGCATCTCTGGTATGTTTTAAATCATACCAAGCCATCATCAGGGATACAAGAGGGGTAGAACAGACAGGCAGGCAGAGGCAGAAAATGGCAGGCAGTCTAGGGTGCCAGTGTGAGTAGAGTTAGGCAGAATCATTCTAGCCAGAGGGAGTCATGCAGGTAGACGGACAGATTCAGGCAATCAGCAGGTAAGAAGTTAGAAACAAGTGGCAGGGAGCCAGGCAGGTATGCTGGAAGGCATGCAGGTATGCCGAGGCAGTGGTAGGCAGATTGAGGGGCAGGCAGGAGAGGCCTATAGGAAGGCTGGGCCAGAGGCATGCTGAGGCAGGGATGCATACAGAGGCAGGGAGGCAGAGGTAGGAACTGAAAGGCTGGGAGACAGGCAGCCAGACTGAGGGGCATGGGTAAGCAGAAGCAGGCACATAGAGGTAGGCAGGAGGTCAGGTATGCAAGCAATCATTGACGCTGGCATGTGGGCAGGATGAAGGCGGTGGCAAGGCCGAAGAGGGAGGCAGGCAGGGAGGAAAGGAATTGTCGCAGGGAAGAAGAGACAAGCAGACAGGCAATGTGGCAGGAAGAAGCATCTAGTCATGTAGAGACAGAGGCAGGCAGGTGGAAAGGGGCAGACAGGAGATACAGGCAGGTAGGCAAGCAGGTACAGAGCAGCCATGCAGACAAAGGCAAGTTGGAAGCGGCAGGCAGAAGTGGGCAGGTAGGCAGGCAGGTGCAGTTACACAGGAGTGTAGGCAGATGAGCAGGGCGGAAATAAGGTAAAAAGATATGCACACAGGAATGCAGAGAAGCAAGTGGGTTAATAGGTAGTGGGAAGTAATAGGAGGCAGGCACACACAGGTAGGTTCAGGCATTCAGAGGCTCAGGAAGCAGGGAGAACACAAGAAAGCAAGCAAGCAGGGTGACAGGATAGGAGGCAGATGCAAGTTGGTTGAGTCACGCAGGCTGAAGAAGGCGGGGGCTTGCAAGCAGGCATACATGTGGGCAGAAAAGCAGAGACCTATGGATAGTGAGGGAGGAGGATGCAGGTAGGAAGGCATGAGCAGGCAGGAAGCAGCAAGACAGGCAGGGATGGTAGTAGGAGGGCAGAAACAAGGAGGCAGACAGAGGCAGTTAGGCCAGCAAAAAAGATAAGGTAGGACAGCCAGGCAGGAGAAGAAGGCTCGCAGAGAGGAGCAGGAGGTTAGAGGCTTTCAAGCAGACACAGAGGCAGGCAGAAGCAAGCAGGGAGTGGTAGACAGGCAGGAATGCATGCAGGCAAAGAAGCAGAGCTTGGCTGGGTGGAGGAGACTGGAAAAGGCACGCAGGCAGTGAAGGAGGGGCAGGTAAAAGCAGCAGGTCCGTGGAGGCACTTGTGTAAAATTTCACAAGCAAAGACAAGAAGTAACACCTAGGAAGACAGGAGAATGTATGTATCGTAATTCTATACTTAGTTGGATTTTAATAAACAGTTGCATTTTTAAATGTACTGTTGTTTGTGCGTATATTTCAGGGCAACTTACCGCTAACCGTCATCAGGAACTCCCTATGCTGGAGGTACAAGTCACATCCTCTCCTTGAGAGGATAGGACTTGTACCTCCAGCATAGGGAGTTCATGATGATGGTTTGCAGCAAGTCATGGCTATTAGCAACTTGCTACCAGCCACCACCAGGAACTCCCTGTGTTGGAGGTACAAGTCATCTCCTCTCGAGGAGAGGATGTGACTTGTACCTCCAGTATAGGGAGCTCCTGGTGGTGGTTAGCAGGAAGTCACTGCTATTAGTGGGGTGTAAATTGCAAATTTCAGAAATGTTCTTGCATTTGGGGAGAACACTCAGTGAAGCATGTAAAGTCTTTGCACTGGGGAGGATATGGCTGGGTGCCACGAAATTGAAACACTTCATCAACCACCATACCAAACCCAGTAACTACATAACTACTTATCCTTAACCACCACCCCCACACACACACACACACCACTCACTCACCTCTTACATTACACACTTCCCACCAATATGGGTTGTGCTATTCTCCATTGTTCCATTTCACTCAAACACACCATTTCAAAGACTATAATTTTTCAAACTGTGTGTTTCAGTTGAGTGGCACAATGGAAAACAGTTCACCAACACATCAGTGATACTGGTTTCCATTTCTCTCCATCACCACCCTCTTCTCCACTCTTCCTCCTGCAACAACAGACATTCCTATTAGTACACTTGCACACATTCTATACATATCTTATGTATGTTACAGGTGAAGAAGCATGATGAACCATGTGGGGCCAAGTGAAGAGGACTTACACCAAGAGAAATGGACAATGTTATCACTAATGTGTTGGTGAAGTATTTTCCATTGTCCCACTCAACTCAAACACTGTGTGTTTGAGTGGAGTGGGACTATGGAAAATAGTCCAGCCAACATATTAGTGGCAAGTGGTGCAGGGTGCACTGAAGGACTTGCAATGAGAGAAATGGAAAGCAGCATCACTAATGTGCTGGTGAACTGTTTTCCATTGTGCCACTGAACTCAAAGACAGTTTCAAAAATTATAGTTTTTGAAATGGTGTGTTTGAGTGAAGTGGTACAATGGAGAATAGTGGAGTCAATGTTGGAGGGTGGTGTGTGTGTGTGTGTGTGTGTGTGTGTGTGTGTGTGTGTGTGTGTGAGAGAGAGAGAGAGAGAGAGAGAGAGAGAGAGAGAGAGAGAGAGGAGGAGGGAGGGGAGAAGAGCGCGCACGAATGAAAGGCTTTGGTGTAGTGATTCATCAGTGTTGTAATGAAATGAAGTAAATTTTCATTAAGGAGTTTTTGCTGCGCACTATCTCGAAACGTTAAAAATTTCCCGGCACCCAGCCATATCCTCCCCAGTGCGAAGATTTTACATGCTTCACTGAGTGTTCCCCCCAAATGCAAGAACATTTCTGAAATTTGTAATTTACACCCCCACTAAAGCAGTGACTTGCTGCTAACCATCATCAGGACCTCCCTATGCTGGACATACAAATCACATCCTCTCCTTGAGAGGATATGACTTATACATCCAGCACAGGGAGTTCATGATGATGGTTAGCAGAAAGTTGCCCTGAAAAGTGCACAGAAACAACAGTACTTTCAAAAACACAAATTCCTGCTTATTAAACTCACACTAAATACACAACTAGGGTACAGCCTGTCCCTCTCTGCCTGCGTTCCTGTTTCTGCCTGGGATCCAGCTTCTGAGTGTGTCTGCCTTGCTGCCAGGTTCTCTTGGCCTGACAAGCTTTCTCTGGTTGCCTGCCTGCTTGTAGCACTGCTTGCCACCTCTTTTTGCCAGCCTAACCTCTGCCCAAGAGCAGTGCCTGCCTCTCTCTCTCTCTCTGTTTCTGCTTACTATTTACTATGTCCCCCTCTGTGTTTCTTCCTAGGCACTACCAGTACACTGCGGTCTATTTGTGTTCACTATTTCCTATGCCCCATGTGTCTCGTCCCAGGCACTACCATTACCCTGCAGTGTATTTCTGCTATTTACTGTGTTTCTTCCTAGGCACTACCAGGACACTGCGGTCTGTTTGTGTTCACTATTTCCTATGCCCCATGTGTCTCCTCCCAGGCACTACCATTACCCTGCAGTGTATTTCTGCTCACTATTCACTACGCCCTCTGTGTTTCCTCCCAGGCACTACCATTACCCTCCAGTGTATTTCTGCTCACTATTTACTATGCCCTCTGTGTTTCTTCCTAAGCACTACCAGTACACCGCGGTCTATTTGTGTTCACTGTTTCCTATGCCCTATGTGTTTCCTCCCAGGCACTACCTGCAGTCTATTTCTGCTCACTATTCACTACGCCCTCTGTGTTTCCTCCCAGGCACTACCATTACCCTCCAGTGTATTTCTGCTCACTATTTACTATGCCCTCTGTGTTTCTTCCTAGGCACTACCAGTACACCGCAGTCTATTTGTGTTCACTATTTCCTATGCCCCATGTGTTTCCTCCCAGGCAGTACCATTAAAACCTTTCACTACCAATCTATACTACAGGAAGCACAATCAAAACCAGTATCATGTTTACATATCACTAACATTAACCAGTGCTCAACCAGTATTTTATGCTTCCTCCCAGGTACTTGCCTGCCTGTCAGCTGCATGGCTGACCCTCTGCTTTTCTACTCTGCCTACCTGCTTGCTTGCCCTTGCCTGCCTGCCTCTGCTCTCTTCTGCCTACCTCTGCCTTCATGCCTAGTTGTCTTTACCTGCGAAATTTTACACTAGTGCCTCTGTCTAGTCTGCTGGCCAGGCACTGCTTCTTTGCTTGTTTTTGCCTGCATGCATTCCTGCCTTCTTCTCTGCCAGCCTGCTTTTGCATGCCTGTACACCTGCCTACCTCCCATGCCTGCTTGCTTCTGCCTGCCTGTGTTTGCTTGCAAGCCTCTAACCTCCTGCTTCTCTCTGTGAGCCTCTGCCTGCCTTCTGCTGCCTGCCTGCCTGTGCTACCCCGTCTCTTTTGCCTGCCTGTCTGCCTCCAGTGCCCTGCTACTTCCACCCCTTCCCGCCTTAGTGACTCTGCCTGCCTGTCTTGCTGCTTCATGCCTGTGCCCCCCATTTCTACCTGCCTCAGCTGGCCTGCCTCTTTTTTCCACCTGTCTCTGACTGCCTACCTGTCCCTCCTTCACTGCCCATGTGCCTGCATATAAGCCTGTCAGCTTCTCCATTACTGCCTGCCTGCGTGCCTGAACCTACCAGTCTGCTAGCCTACCTCTGCCAATCTGCCCTTGCCTGCCTCCTCCTGCTTCATGCCTGCCTGTGGGCTTTCTCCAAGCCTATCTCTTTGTCCCTGCCACTGCCGTCCTGTCTGTCTCCCTCTGCCTGGCAACTTCTGCCTGCCGGTCACTGCTTTCATCCATGCCTGCGTCTGCCCACCCGCTTGCTAGCCTACCTGCCTGCCTCAGCCTTCCTGGTTCTGAATGCCCGTCTCTGCTTGCCTGCCTGCCTACCTTTCCCTGACTATGTCTATCTTTGCCTGCTTCTGTCTGTCTGCGTGCTTGCCTCCCTGCCTGCTTCTGCTTACCTGCTTCAGTTGCCCACTCCCTCTGCCTGCATGCCTGCTTGCTTGCCTCTGTTTGGTTGCCTGTCTACCTCTCTTCGTGCCTCCCCCAGCATGAATGCCTCTGCCTAGAATGCATCTGCTTCCCTCCCTACATATACTTCTGCATCCATGCTAGACTGTACCTGCAAGCATCACCTGCCTACCACTGCCTGCGGTTTGCCTGTGTTTACTTGCAACCCTCTAACCTGCTTCTTTCTGTGAGCCTCTGTCTGCCTGCCTCCCTCTCTTCGCCCCGCTTCTGTGTGTGTGCGCGTACCTCCCTGACTGTGCTACCCTGTCCTTTTTGCCTGCCTAACTGCCTCTGTCTGCATGCCTACCTGCCTCAGCCAGCTATTCTTTCCTGACTGCCTGCCTCTATGCCTACCTGTCCTTGCTTTTCTGCTTGTGGGCCTGCTTAAAAGTTCCTGCCCGACTGCATTCCTGCATGTAAGACTCGCTGCCTGTGCCTCCCTCTGCCTGCCTCTGACTGACTGCTTTCATCCCCCTGCCTGGCTCCATCTACCTGCTTGCATGTGCTTCCCTGCTTCAGCCTGTGTGACTCAACCTGCTTGCCTGCCTGCCTGCATCTGCCTACCTACCAGAACTTACCTCTCTGTCTGATTTCATCTGCCTGCCTTCCTGTGCTTACCTGCCTCCCTGTCTGACTCTGCCTACCTCCCTGTCTACTTGGCTGCTTGTCTGTCTGCCTGCTTGCCTGCGGGCTGTCTGCAAGCCTGCCTCTTTGTTCCTGCCACTGCCAGCCTGCCTGTCTCCCTCTGCCTGGCAACTTCTCCTCCTGGCCACCGCCTTCGTCCATGCCTGCCTGCATGTCAGTGTCAATGATTGCTTGCATACCTGCCTGCCTGCCTACCTTTATCTTTGCCTGCTTCTGTCTGTCAGCCTGGCTGTCTCTGCTTACTGTCCTACCTGCTTCAGTTGCCCACTTTCCTCTGCCTGGCTTCCTTTACCTTTGCCTCATTCTCCTTGCCTGCTTGCTTGCCTCTGTTTGGCTGCCTGTCTCCCTGTCTTTGCCTGCCAGCTTCTGCTTCCATGCCTCTCTATGCATCCCTGCCTGAGCCTGTCTGCCTGTCTCTCCTTGCCTCCTCCAGCATGAATGCCTGTGCCTAGAATGCATCTGCTTCCCTCCCTGAATATACCTCTTCATGCTTGCTAGACTCTGCCTGCCTGTGACCCAGCCTGCCTATCTGCCTACCACTGCCTCCATACCACCTGTCTTCCCCTTCCTACATGCTGATTGCCTGAATATGCCTGCCTCCCTGCATATGCTGTCTGCCTCAGTATTACTGTGGTTACCATGCCTACCCACAGAATGTTACATTAGTAGTAATGCCTGGGCAATAACATGAGCTATCAATATACGACTGTGTCATATGTGAAGCAAGATAAAAAGGAACATTAAAAATTATATATGACTCATGGGGACTCACCAAATGTTGTACTCGGTGCTGGGAGAATGAAACTCTGCTGTCCATTTGTTATGATGCACTGCTCCTCGCTACCTGCGAAGAAAAAAAAAATGGTCGAAAAAGAAGACCTTGCATATCATATTTCTTTTATATTGTGACAAAGATCTTCATTATTGACTGACTTCAAATAAACGTGCACTGTTACCACCTCATGCACAGTGAGTGCTGGGTGCGATGTTTCAGTTATATCACGGCAATAGAAGGTGAGATACAGACGAAAAACTACTTCAGCCTCCAAGTAAAGCGCCCTTCATTATTGACTGATTTCAACAAAACTTGCACTGTTTGTAATGCATTTGCCCTGAGTGCTATATGTGATTCCCTTACATCACTGCAATGGAAGGCGAGATACAGAAGAAAAACTACACTGCAATCTATTAATGCTCACTATTGACTACACCATGCATATTTCCTCCCAGGCACTAACATTACACAGCAGTCTAGCCCTGCTCACTGTGTACTGTGGCCTTTGTGTTTCCTCCATGGCACAACCATTGTACTGGAGTCTATTTCTCATCACTAATTACTCTGCCCTGTCTGTTTCCTCATAGGCATTACAGGGCTTACAGAATTTTAAATTCTGTCCAATTACCCCTGTTACCACTAATCTGTGCAATGTGCAATACATTTCTTACAAAAAAATTGTAGCAAGTGTATTAGTACATACAAAATTCTATCCAACATCCTTTTGTCAAGGTTAACTCCATATGCAGAGGAAATTATTGGGGATCATCAGTGTGGATTTCGACGTAACAGGTCAACTACTGATCATATATTCAGCATTCGTCAAATACTTGAGAAAAAATGGGAATACAATGAGGCAGTGCATCAGCTATTTATAGACTTCAAGAAAGCCTATGATTCAGTTAGGAGGGAGGTCTTGTATAATATTCTCATTGAGTTCGGTATCCCCATGAAACTAGTAAGGTTAATAAAAATGTGCCTAAGTGAAACGTATAGCAGAGTTCGGGTAGGCAAACATCTGTCTGACACATTCCCTATTAAGAATGGCTTGAAACAAGGAGATGCTCTGTCGCCATTGCTTTTCAACTTTGCTTTAGAATATGCCATTAGGAGGGTTCAGGCAAACCAGGAGGGCTTGAAATTGAATGGTACACATCAGCTTCTGGTTTATGCTGATGATGTTAATATATTGGGCGGAAGCGTACATAGCATAAAGAAAAATGCAGAAGATTTAATTATTGCTAGTAAGGAGATTGGTCTAGAAGTAAATGCTGAGAAAACTAAGTACATGGTCATGTCTCGAAATCAGAATGCACGACACAATCACAACATAAATATAGATAATAAATCCTTTGAAAGGGTGGAAGAATTCAAATATTTGGGAGCAACCCTAACGAACCGAAACTCCATTCATGAAGAAATTAAGAGCAGATTGAAGTCGGGGAATGCTTGCTATCATTCGGTGCAGAATCTTTTGTCTTCCAGGTTGCTATCCAAAAACACAAAGATTAGGGTATACAGAACTATAATTTTACCGGTTGTTCTGTATGGATGCGAAACTTGGTCTCTCACACTAAGGGAGGAACAAAGACTGAGGGTGTTCGAGAATAGGGTGCTGAGGAGGATATTTGGGCCTAAGAGGGACGAGGCGACAGGGGATTGGAGAAGACTACATAATGAGGAACTTAATGACCTGTACTCATCACCAAATATTATTCGGGTAATCAAATCGAGAAGATTGAGATGGGCGGGGCATGTGGCACGTATGGGGGAGGGGAGAGGTGCATACCGGATTTTGGTGGGAAGACCCGAGGGAAGGCGACCACTTGGGAGACCCAGGCGTAGATGGGAGGATAATATTAAGATGGATATTCGGGAAGTGGGATGGGAGGACATGAACTGGATTGAGCTGGCTCAGGATAGGGACAGGTGGTGGGCTCTTGTGAATGCGGTAATGAACCTTCGGGTTCCATAAAATGCGGGGAATTTCTTGACTAGCTGAGAAACTGGTAGCTTCTCAAGAAGGCCTCTGCTCCATGGAGTTAGTTAGTTAGTTAGTTAGTTAGTTAGTTAGTTAGTTAGTTAGTTAGTTAGTTAGTTAGCAAGTGTATTAGCCAGTGAATATGTAAGATTCAAGAAAAACTACCCAATTCTGAATTTCCAGGCAATGTGTCACACAACTGGCAATCTGTCTTATGCTACACACCTCTGACACACAGGCACCTCTTTAATGGTTACACAGAGAGATGCGGGAAATGATCTGTGTACCCAGACAAGAGCCTTAACATCCGTCACTCAGATTGCACTGGATGGGCAGTGGGTCCACTGGGCACTCGTCCTGGTCTTAAGATGATAAGCTCCTCAAGATAGGTGTACACTAGGATTTCCTGGATGCTCCTCAGTGTCAGTCAGCCAAAACCACAAGATTCTAAAACATTTTGAATAGACATTTTTCACTGATGTGTCTCTATGACTGTAGGCAATAAAGCATACATATGTGACATTCACAATTCAATCTTTTCAACCCTGAAGGTGGATGCAGCATGCCACCCCCCAAAATGTCTATTCAATTTTGTACCAGTGCCACACTCAAAAGCATTTACAATGAAGTAAAAGTCTTACAAACAAAATTAAACAATCTGCAATCATATTTGAACCCATTGTGTACCTGTATCAACAGTCACTAGCAGGTCAGGCAATGAACAACCATTACCACTGCAAGCAAACTTACCCCCCCACCCAAAAGCTCACAGGTTTTTAGTGGCTACTGATGTGGCAACAAATCATGATCGCCTTGTTTGTAAGCGTATTTCTATAGTGTACAAATTAATGATGAACCTGATTATACACTGAGTTTCAGTTTCCTAGCATCACACATCCCACCTCCTGACACGACACACACCTTGACTGGATGGTCCATCCATTAGAGACGACACGCACAATGGACATGAACTTCCTAAATTTTGTGAGATCTGACAGTCTAATGAAGATCACTGCCTTCTGGTGTGACACCGTGTAGTCTGGCAGACAGGTATTAGTGTTCCAGAGACACTTTTTGCCACCCTCAGGGTAAGAAATGAAGGCAGCAGGCTCCTACCTAATGACGCCTCTCTGCCAGACTACATGGTGTTCCATGCTGCAAGATAATCCTCTTCATGCATGTCTCTTCCTGACTCCGATCCCAGTGGGCTCCCAGAAGACAACGTGCCAAGGCAATGACCGCAGTCTCATTCTTCGTCACTTGTAATGGCACCTTGTCACTGCTGCCTGCAAACAGAAAGTATGTTATTTTCAGGTCTTAACGGTAGTTGTTAAAATTACCATCATGTGAACTACATTAAGTCACCCTGAATATTGCAGCAGTACGTTTCTCGCAAACATCAGAATAAACCATGCCCACCACCCATGTAAAAACCAAAAGATGAACATCACTTGAAGAACTCACTAACATGAAGGGATCCTTGTATGGTAGGCCATTATATTTAAAAGGTGAAGTTAACGAGAAACTTATATAAATCAAGACCATAAAGGAGATGCTGAAACTCCAAGCTGCAGTCTCTTTATCAGGTTTTCCTGCCTGCACAACCTGTTACTTGCCACTTGTCACACTGATATCCCTGTGTGATTTTGAACATGTGGAGCCAAACAAGAGAAAAGGGTTTTTATTTTGTTGCCACCATGTGGATGGTTCCTGCTGTGACAGCTAGCAGGTTCCCTCAAATATCATTCACACCCTTCACACAGTGATGTGTTTTCTTAGAGACCTGCTCATGTTTAAATGTCTCAAACTTTGACTCCAGTGAACATAATGCCTGTACCTGCAGCATCACTTCAGACTCCTCATGTGCGGCAGTCTGCAAAGTTACAGTTCTCATTTTGAATGATACTTCACACTCAGTTACTGACACTGCTCTAAACTTGCGGTCTAAAACCATAGCAATCATGCCTTCCTCTACAGTGCGTTATCAAAAAAATATGAAGAATGACACACATTTGCACAAAATATGCAAATAAAACTCCAAACCTGTCCTTTCTGTTATTTCTGCATGATTCAAGCATGAATGCCTTTCCATGAGGAGATGTATTTTAACTGAAACATAATCTCACATTTCCTTTGGAACCTCCTCAATAGTTTAAAGCACATGCAATCCATGTGCAAACTTCAATCACATATACTGAAGCAATGCACTAATGATCCATCTGGAGGAATGGATTCTACCCTGAAGATGGCGGTAGCATATTCCCCTGAAATGTTTGTCACTAGCTACCAGACTACATGGTCTCAAATACCAAAGGACCACAACCTTCACAGACACCTCGAAGAGAACTTCATATGTCACTGTTATCTCAAAACTCTCAAAGTTTAAAACTGAAGATGGGGTGTTCGAAGATCAAGAACACTTGAAATGTCACATGCCAAACATTATGTGTGTGCCAGGTATTTTTTCAGGCCTCACAAAGGAGGTGCAGGTCTAAAATTTGTTATACTTACAGTTTTTTGTAGTAATGTCTATGCCACAATATCACTGCCTTCTTTATACATTACAAAGATAATGACATGCATTTTCACAGGGGACCACAATAACCACAAAGCTGAGTGCCATGTATGACCTCACTTATACTTTGTATATAGAACATGCATCACTTTCGGCATGATGATAAGGCCACCCAATGTTTCACATGACACAAAAGGGCAACAACATTTTTCCATACGCAAGTAAATACCGTATACAGCCTACACAGGTACATGTGCGCCCACACCTAACATAGCTCCAGCTGGGCAGGACGCAACTCACATTGACTGAGTCACTTTATACATACGTGGTACATCTTATCTGTACACAGTTTTCAAACGTACCATCCGCTAATGTCAATCATACAGCACAAAAGACAGTATATTAAACTGGAGCCTATTAAAGGGCTTAAGACATACTAAACCCACCTCACCAATAACCCGCCATTATGGCGATTCGTCTCTTGCTCTGCAGATGAACCGTGTGTTGTTGAAATAAGGCATTGCCACGGGTTATATAACAGCGCAATAACCGTTGACAAGACGCAAAAGGACATGGACCATATATGACGGTACATCAGACTTCTTACCATGGATTATCCAATCCGAAGTACATAACACTGACCACATTTTAAACCCAAATAAAGATTTGAACTCTGTGCATAACGTAAAATTACCGAAACGTCACATTCGCTGGTCCCTACCTATGCGCTTCAACCAGTCAAAGTTTGGTCGAAATCGGACGGAAATGAACGGCACATTACACGTGAATACGAAACAGATTTTCGTGTCTATATCGCCTCGCAATCAAGCGGGGTGGCCCAAATTTCATATCTCGAAGTTCCTACCCATAAGCTGCAAACAGGGAATTTTTGGTCGAAATCGGTCGGTAATGAAGGACACTTTACTCGTGAACACGAAACAGTTTTTCATCTCTATGCCACCGCTCATTGAAGGGGGGCGCCCTAAACGTCATATTCGCTGGACACTAACCATGCGCTGCAACCAGTCAAAGTTTCGTCGAAATCAGTCGGTAATGAAGCGTACCTTACTCAAGAACACAAAAGAGTTCTTCGTGTCTATCACACTTCGCATTCAAGGCGGCCGACCCAAGCGTCACACCTGGACATCCCTACACATGCGCTGCAACCAGTCAAATTTTGATCGCAAACGGTCGGTAATGGAGGGAACATTACTCGTAAACACGAAAAAGTTTTTCGTCTCTATCTCACCTCACATTCAAGCAGCGCCACCAACACGTCAAATTTGGAATTCCCTACCCATGCACTGCAAACAGTGAAGGTTTGGTCGAAATCCGTCCGTAAGGAAGGGAACATTACTCGTGAATAAGAAAAGGTGTTTTGACTCTATCTCGCCACCCAATACAAGCGGGATGACCCAAAAGTCATATCTGGATGTCCCTACGCATTCGCTATAACCAGTCAAAGTTTGATCGAAATCGGTCGGTAATGAAGGGCACGTTCCTCGTAAAAACGAAACAGTTTTTCGTCTCTACCTCGTCTCCCTTTAATTCGGGGCGACCGAAACGTCACATCTGCTGGTCACTACCCATGCGCTGTAACCGGTGAAGGTTTGGTCGAAATCGGTCGGTAACGAAGCGCACTTTACTAGTGAAGACGAAAAAGTTTTTCGTCTCTATGTCGTCTCGCGTTCAAGTGGGGCGACTTAAACGTCATATCTGGTGGTCCCTAAACATGCGCTGCACCCACTGAACGTTTGGTCGAAATCGGTTGGTAATGGAGGGTACTTTACTCGTGCAGACGAGAGAGTTTTTCGTCTCTATCACCCCTCGCATTCAAGGGGGGCGAACCAAACGTCATATCGGGAAGTCCCTTCGCTTTCGCTGAACCCAGTGAAGGTTTGGTCGAAGTCGGTTGGTAATAAACGGCACTTTACTCGACGAGACGAAAGAGTTTTTCGTGTCTATCTCGCCTGCCAATCAAGATTGGCGACCGAAACGTCGTATGTGAATGTCGTTATAAATGCAATGCACCCAGTGAAGGTTTGGTCGAAGTCGGTTGGTAATGAAGGGCACTTTAGTAGAGAAGACAAAAGAGTTTTCCGTCTGTATCTCGCCTCACATTCATGATTGGCGACCGAAACGTCATATGGGGAAGTGCGTACACATGCGCCGCACCCAGTGAAGGTTTGGTAGAAATCGGCTGGTAATGAAGGGCACTTTACTCGCGAACACGAAACAAGTTTTCGTCTCTATTTCGCTTCGAATTAAAGACGCGCGATCGAAACGTCATATCTTGTAGTGCCTACCCATTTGCTGCACCCAGTGAAGGTTTGGTCGAAATCGGTTTGTGATGAATGGCACTTTACTCGTGAACACAAAACTGTTTTTCTTCTCTATCTCGCCTCACATTCAAGGGGGGCGACCGAAACGTCATCTCTGGAAGTCCCTACCCATGCGCTGCAACAAATGAAGGTTTGGTCGAAATCGGTTGTTAAAGAAGGGCACTTTACTTGTGAAGACTAAACAGTTTTTCGTCTCTATCTAGCCTCGCATTCAAGGGGGCCGAACGAAACGTCAAATATGTAAGCCCCTTCCCATACCCTGCTCGCAATGAAGGTTTGGTCGAAATCGGTTGGTAATAAAGGGCACTTTACTCGACGAGACGAAAGAGTTTTTGACTCTATCTCGCCTGCCAATCAAGGTTGGCGACCGAAACGTCACATGTAGATGCCGTGGCACATGCGATGCACAAAGTGAAGGTTTGGTCGAAATCGGTTGGTAATGAAGGGCACTTTACTCGTGAAGATGAACGAGCTTTTCTTCTCTGTTTCGCCTCGCTTTCAAGAGGGGCGAACCAAACAGCATATCTGGAAGTCAATACCCATGCGCTGCAACCAGTGAAGGTTCGGTCGAAATCTGTCGGTAATGGAAGACACTTTACTCGTGGAGACGCAAGAATTTTTCGTCTCTATTTCGTCTGGCATTTAAGGTGGGCGAACAAAACGTTATATCTGGTAGTCCCTACCCATTTGCTGCACCCAGTGAATGTCTGATCGAAATCGGTTGGTAATGGAAGACACTTTACTCGTGAAGACGAAAGAGTTTTTTGCCTCTGTCTGGCCTCGCATTTAAGCAGGGCACCCGAATTTTCATATCTAGAAGTCCCTATCCATACGCTGCAACCAGAGAAGGTTTGGTCGAAATCGGTCTGTAATGGAAGCCACTTTACTCATGAACACCAAACAATTTTTAGCGTGCATCTCGACTCGCATTCAAGCGGTGAGACCGAAACGTCATATCCCTCCCCATTCGCTGCACCAAGTGAAGGTTTGGTCGAAATCGGTTAGAAATAAAGGGCACTGTACTCGTGAAGACGAAAGAGTTTTTCGTCTCTATTTCGCCTGGCTTTCACAGGGGGTGACCAAAAAGGCATATCTGGAAGTTTCTACTCGCGCGCTGCAACCAGTGAAGGTTTGGTCGAAATCGTTTGGCAATGAGGGGCACTTTACTCGTGAAGACAGAAGAGTTTTTCGTCTCTATTTCGCCTCGCAATCAAGGTTGGCGACCGAAGCGTCATATGTGGAAAGTCCCTACAAATACGCTGCACCCAGTGAAGGTTTGGTCGAAATCGGTTGGTAATTACGGGCACTTTACTCGTGAAGACGAAAGGGTTTGTCTTATCTCGCCTCGAAGTCAAAGGGGGCGACCAAAACGTCATACCTGGAAGTGCCTAACCATTCGCTGCACCCAATGAAGGTTTGGTCGAAATCGATTGGTAATGAAGGGGACTTTACTCGTGAACTCGAAACAGTTTTTCGTCTCTATCTGGCCTGGCATTCAAGCAGGTTCACCGAAACGTCATATCTGGAGGTGACTAGAGATGCGCTACAACCAGTTGAACTCTGGTCGAAATCAATTGGTAACAAAGAGCACTTTACTCGCGAACAAGAAAGGTTTTCGTGTCTATCTCGCGTCCTAATCAAGCGGGTGACAAACACCATATCAGGAAGTCCCTGCCAATGCACTGCAACAAAACTTTTGACGAAATCCTTTGGTAATGAAGGGCACTTTATTTGGGAACACAGTTTTCCGTCTCTATCTCTCCACGCATTCAAGCAGGATGACCGAAACGATATGTCTGGAAGTCCATACGCATGCGCTCCAATCCAGTCAAAGTTTGGTCGAAATCGGTTGTTATTGAAGGGCACTTTACTCGTGAACTCGAAACAGTTTTTCGTCTCTATCTGGCCTGGCATTCAAGTGGGGTGGCCCAAACATATCTGGAAGCCCTTACGCATGCGCTACAACCAGTGAATATTTGGTCGAAATTGATGCGTAATAAAGGGCGGGTTACTCGTGAATAGGAGTTTTTCGTCTCCATCGCGTTTCCCATTCAAGCAGGGTGACCAAAACGTCATATCTGGAATTCCCTACGCATGCGCTGCAAGCAGCGTAAGTTTGGTGAAAATCTGTCGGTAATGAAGGGCACATCACTCGTGAACACGTAACAGTTTTTCGTCTCTGTCTCGCCTGGTATTCAAGCGGGGTACCGAAACGTCAGATCTGGAAGTCCTTACCCATGTGCTGCAAGGAGTGAAAGTTTGGTCGAAATCGTTCGGTAAGGAAGGGCACTTTACTCGTGAACACGAGACAGTTTTTCGTCTCTATGTTGCCATGCATTCAAGTGTGGTGACCGAAACATCATATCTGGAGGTACCTACCCATGCGCTCCAAACCAGTCAACGTTTGGTTGAAATCTGTCCGTAGTGGAGGGCACTTTATTCTTGATCTCGAGATAGTTTTTCGTCCATTGAAACATGTAGGGACAATATCAGCGTAAATATAACTTTGTGAATTTTGTGCATTATCGTTCGTTTGTTCTAATTATACTTTTACCTTCATTTTTGTACAATGTTATATAAACAACAAAATTGTGATTTCAAAACAGGCCCACAAAATCAAGATATTTGAAAGCAGAAGATATCAGTGAGATATTATGATTATTAATCTCTTACCTTCATTATAGCACACTGATATATAAACACAGGAGACTGTAATTAATACATCACCCAACATATTTACTTAATGAAATACAGCACATGACAAATATTACCCTCGTGTAAGTTTTGGCAATGGGGTGGCATCATCAGGGAGTTACTTTGAACCAAGGAGTACAAGCTAATCTAGGTACTGTATTGCTCTTGTTGGAAGGATTAACCCTTTAAAGATGAAGCGTATCTGTTTTATATAAGGACTCAGTGCGTACCGCGCTGTAAACACTCTCCACTTCGGTTATAAAAACCAGTCTCTTAATGTTTTATAAGGCAAAAGTTGCTGTTTGTTCTGAGATCCGTACAAAACACATAAATGCAATGTGGGCATCATGTAGAATTTTTTCATTTTAAACCGGGTAGTACGGAAAGTTATCGCTAGGCTTTAAAAGGTTAAAATATTAAACTTCTAAAACACACAGAGTTCGTAAGCATAAAATTACAATGTTGTAATACTAAAAGTGACCTGTTCCCTGTATAAGTTCGCAGTGGTTTAAGTTCTGTACGGAGTGTGCATACAAACATTTGTCTTGAGCTTATGTGTTGTGAGGAGATCATCTCATCCTCTAAATGTGTTGCCATTATCAATTTTAGATAACTCAGTACATACTGATAATATACAGAGGATGAATTTATGGCACTCTGATGCTGAAACATTAAGTAGGATAATACTTGTCACGAATTGTACTTTATAATGTACACGCGCTAATATATAAATTGAAAGACTATGCACAGTATGAATAAAACAAACTTTACAAATGGCGATCATAATTCCACAACAAGCACAGAGAATCAAGCTATTCAAAAACAGAAGGTAGAAGGGAGATATTTTCAGCATAATTAAAATTACCTTACCTTACCTCACCTACAGCACAGACCTGATGTAATATCAGCATAAATGTGATAGGATGGTTCACATAGGAACTTCCCATGTTTACGTGTACAAGGAAGACATGCGCACACCCATGGGGAAGGGGGAGGGGGGAGCTGCAGCTTGCCCCAAACCCCCCAAAACCCAAATGTAAAAAACACAGATTTTGTAGATATTATATCAAAAGTTGTATGTGACTTCCCCTTCAGCTGAAATCAGCCACTGGAATTGGCTGATGACTAGTACATTAGAATTTTGAACAATAAATAAAATAAAATAAAAAAACAAGAGGACACTGTGATTGAGTCAAGGAATGTAAGTTATATTTGTACGTATATTAATGCAGTTGCAGTGTTATGTTGTACTTACATGATTTTTATAACAATTTTTAAAATCAAACAAATTATGTACAGCCTCAGGTACATAACCTCATGCTTCAGAGTACAACATCCCACATCAAGGACCCACAACATTTCAGATGCTGCATGTGCTAGTGCATCATCAGTTTCAAAAGTGCAAGCCGTCAACCTACATAGGCAGTCCAAGTAGAAAGGACAGTCTCAATCCCTGAATGCTCAAGTAAGTCTGAAACAATGACCTTGATACAAAACATATTTGGTCTCCTACAAGAAAAGAGTAAAGTATATTACAAACACAATACACACACAATGGTGAACCACTCCAAAATTTTACTAACAAATACGACCATATGCCACAGCAACAATTCCTTAGTGCATTACAGGACAACCGTACCTACTGAATATGACATTCTCTCCAGCAGATACAGTAGGAAACTTTTGTGCTGGTATTTTCACAGCTCTGGATTACAACCTGTCACTGCAACATCCATTATACTCCTGCTCATTCAGTTTACCTTCCTGTAGTTCATCAGCCACAAGATACATGCGTTGCAAGTTACAAACCTCTCCATGACTGTTAACAAACCGTAATATTTCATTACGTGATTGCAGATGTACTGTAACAAACATGTGTAAAAATGCGTATTATGCTACCAACCTCATGCTTCAGAGGCTCACAATATTTCAGATGCTGCATCTCATATTCCATCTTCAGTTCCAAAAGTGCAAGCTGGCAACCAAACAGGCAGGCCACTTAGAAACAGACAGTCTCAATCCTTGAATGCTCAAGTGAGTCTGGACCAAAAATTTTGATATAAAACATATGATGTTACCTGTGGGAAAACAGTGAAATACATCACATACACACACAGAATGGTACACCATTCCAAAACTTAAGTAACAAATATGACCATATGCAACAGTTAACAATTCCTTAGCGCATTATGGGATGACTGTATGTAGTGACAATTACAAATGATGTTCTTTACGGTAGATATTCTAGGATGCTTATGTACTGGTATTTTCACAACTCTGGCCTGCAACCTCATCACTGCAATATTCGTGTCACTCCGGCTGGTTCAGTTTAATACAGCTCTAGTGCCTCAGGCACATGACACGTGCCTAATAAACACATTAAATAATGTATATTATGCTACCAACCTAAAGCCTCAAAGTATAACACCCCACATAAAAGGCTTGTGACACTTCAGATGCTGTATCTGCTTCCTCCATCTTCAGGTACAGCAGTTCATCAATCATGGTAACAACAATTCAAAATTACACCACAGTTGTTACCATGGTAACAAGTGTGGTGTAATTATGAGTTTAATGTGGATAGCACACCAAGATGTTTTTCATGTTCTGCTCAGTAGATGTCCCCGAAAATGATGCTTTATTCACCGAAACATGTTGGACTTTATAAATGACATCTTAAAATAAATAAGCAATACTTTGTGTTGGAGTTGGTTACATATCTCTGTCATATGCAAGTGTATGTCTTTTTCACGCCAAGGTACAAATCCATAATGACATCAGCTGTTCTGGAAAGCAAAACAGTGGTGGGGGGGAAGAAAATGTTTTTCAGTTAAGTTTTCCTAACACTCAACAGTAAATGTTTCAGCACAAAGATAAATGCTTCACTTCTTCCAACTAAACAACGGTATTCACAGTGTATAACTCTGACTACACAACTGTGTACGTGCCAAATACAATGAACATACAGCCTGCACACACTATCAACCTTGTGTTACCTTCCCATTATTTTAAAGCCTTGAAATGTATACGCTGGGGGCAAGGGTGGAAAAGCAGAATAAATTTATTGCAGCAATATCACTTTCATAACAATTTTGAAACAACTGATCACAAAATGCCAACACAGTTATTGGAATGGTCATCCTTGTGTTGTGTATGAAAATGAAACTGCCAAACATTATGGCTACAGTTAGTTGATATATACCAACTTCCATTATGATTACAACCCACACGCCACACATAATCAATATCACCATTAGTATCACTTCTAACAAGCATCCTAAATTCAAAATTCCTCACCAATTTTTTGAAAAATATCATTGTGAATTTCACACCTTTTTTTCTGTGCTTATTCCTTTGCACTTCCAAAGTAATATACTCTATGAAAAAATCGGCAATGAATGTACTTACCTCAATACAAAGCTTCACCCCTTAAAAAGCCGTCAAAGAACCAAGGAAAATTGTGGGGCTGGTGAGCAAGAATAAATCGATCTGGAAGCAGTTCACAAGCTCTGCTGGATGACAAGACACACGCACATGGCTGCCTTCTCCAATGGAGCTTGCTGCATTTTAATCCATCCTTCACTCATGTCTCCTGGACTGTCAAAAAACCATTACCTTCCATTACAGCAATTACAGAGGCATACACATCATTCAGAATCAAACACAAATTCAACAACTGAAATTAATGATGGTAGGCAGTCATTTACGAAGCGCTCTAGCCCAGGGTAAGCAGCCTATCCCACACATAATGTACATCAGGAGGACGGGGTTCTGGAATTGGACACAAGATGTAATTTGATGAAACTGACAAGTTAACGGGCCTTGAAAAATTGTAGGAACCCACAATGCCATTACACATTTAACAATGGCAACAGGAAGCAAATACTTAACTGCAACAGTATTGGGAGTCTGGTTAATCATGTTTCAGCATAGTGTATTTAATAAGCAAAATCATGTAGGAAAAAAATATGGAAGACTGAATGTTAAGACTAACTCTAGACATCAATGACCTGTATCAACTCCATGAATTAACCAATACAATTCTACAACATATGGTAAAAGCAGATGAATAATAATGCCAAGATCATTTTACCATATCAAAATTATTTCCAATACAGTCCATAATTTTTTGAAACCTCCAAATGTGTGGCTATGGATTTCCTCAACATTTTAACAGCTATGTGTATTTCCTTTCGCAGAATTGGCAGAAAATCCAAGCAAAGCATAAATTAAACTACCTTCAGTTATTAACTGTTTAATCTTAAGACGATATGAAACTGACCCACATCTGCAACTGGAACTCTACATTCATGCAACAGGATGCTTCACATCGAGCAAAAGGTGTTAATTATAAAGCTCACAAAGTAGCTGCACAAACAACCCTACAGTGAACTAATTTATCTATTAAAACTATAAGGAATATGTATGTTTTAATATGCATAGCTAAACAAAGTGGTAATCTTCAACATGAAAGCTGAAATGTAGATATCAATGGCCTGCATGTAAATCATGAAATAACAAATACAATTCTATAACATATTGTTAAACTGCATGAATAATGTAACGAAAATTTTTACTCTATCAAAACTACTTTCTATATAACCTATAATTTTGAAAATCGTCAAGCATGAGTTTATAAATTATGTCACCAACATTTTAATGGCTGTGTCTTTCCTTTTACACAATCGGTAAAAAATCCACGCAAAGCATAAATTAAACTACCTTCCTTCAGTAATTAATTGTTTAATCTTCAGACAATATGAAACTGGGACATGTCTGCAATTCGTGCCTCATTCAATCCCATTTAAATCTCGAGGTACGTAACAATATAACCCTACTTCTTGAAATTTTTAAGAGCCAGTAATATATCTGACTCTGTACACACAATAATTTCGTGATCCCAGCTCCTCAACGAAGCCTCCAGACGTGCCTAAGGACCCAGCTATAACAACCAAAAACATAACCCTACGATCGCCTGAGCACCAGCCACCTGCCACCATCAACCACCACCAAGGTCGCACGAACTGCGGCGAGCAAATGCATACTGTGAGGCACTGGCTATGCGGCACAAATCGTAAACGACCCCACCAACCTTCGACACCCGAAAGAACAGGTCATAAAGGACCACACATAATCTATAACGGACGAAATGACGCGCATGTGAAGTAGCCGTGTTGTGATTGGTTCAGGCTGTGGCTCTAGCGATCATGTGATTCACTGCCTCTCTGACATCTGCTGTCGCCTGCTGGAAATACCTGCCCCTGAATGCAGTTACTGGTACCGTGGATGGCGAATAGATGTCTCTGCGGGCGTTGGCCTCTGCGCTCAGTTCAGATGTCGTGGGTGCCGGGAGGGGGGGGGGGGGTTCTGTGGGCTATGCGGTCTGCCCACTCCAAACTACTGCCTGCGCATGCCGCTCAGTAATGGGGTAGGGATTTCAACACGCGTCCCCCAGAGCTTTAAAATAGGACAAGTGCACATGTGATATTTTGCATTAAATAAGAAATTTTTATTTAATGTAACATTATCACAACCGGATTTTTGCTGTATGTTTTCATAGTTTCTCACCCAGTCAACATTTCAACTCATTAATTGTTTAAATGTTCAATTTTTAGGCACATTCGCAAAATTACGAAAAGCTGCTATGAGCTTCATCATGTCCATCTGTCCGCCCACTTGCCACAACTCGGCTCCCGCTGAACGGATTTTCATGAAATTTGATATTTTCAGTATTTTTCGAAACTCTGTCGAGAAAATTCCAGGTTCATTAACGTATGACAAGAATAACGGGTATTTTACATTAAGACCTAATGTACACTTATGACAATATCTCGCTCATTTCTTCTCAGAACAAGAAATGTTTCAGACAAAAATTGTAGACAAAATCAAAGTCCACAATTTCTGGTCAAAAACTTTTTCTCAACAATAGTGCCGTTTCAGATAATGGGGAAAAATATGGTACAGGCAGACAGGCCATACACAAAAACATAATGCTGCGCAGAAAAGATGTGATTTGCATACCGGATATCTAAGTCAAGAATACAGACACACACTCATAATATTTAATACTTATTGCTTCATTAATGATTAATTACGTCAGATCTCGTAAAATGCGTTACGGCAACACAAGAACTGAGAAACTTCGCAACGACTTATCTGTCATTACGATCTGTTTAGTCCAGCTGTACACCTAAAGAAGGCCATGAGCAAATGAACATTCCTTTGTTTCAATGCAGCATCGAGCACGTTACACGAAGACCTACGTACGTTTCATTGTTGCTGGCGACACATATATTCCATAAAAGCACTGCTGTGCAACATTCAGTATTTATGTACAGGTGACTGTGACGTGCAGCTCAACAACACTTAATGCACTGTGTCGTTTCCACTGCAACGATGGTCACACGAACGCTGCACAATGTTATGTTACACTACATTGCCTACTTTCCTGCACTTTTGATTGTAAACTTTACGTTCCAATAAAGAAATAGTGTTTTTGAGGAACGTATATTATTGTATTAGTATTTAAACACCTTCTCAAACACATGAACATATTATTTTTATGCATAACACACCCAACAAAACCCCCCATATTAAAGACAGATATATTCAATACGTCCATACTTATTCTAATTTGAAAAATTTACACACGAAGATCGAAGAGAAAATCTGACGTGTTGCGGCCCAATATGTCAATTTGGATTTCACGTTTGACCCGGAACCTCCTTTGAGTTTGAATGGGCTACTGGTACCGGGGAAAGAAGGTGAATCGGTGTCTAAGGACGAATAGTTCACATCCTTAATGTATACAGTAACCACAGAACAGCATTTGCAATCCAAAACACACACACACACACACACACACACAAGTGTGCACAGAGTAAACATCAACAGGTCACAGCTAATCTCTCCACGGACCATTAAGTGGCGATTTTTCGCCATATGCTACATAGGATAAAGTAGTCACCACCGCATTCAATAGACAAACAGTTTGAGACTACAGTTTATATCACACACGTAAATAACGGATAGCCGATCCCAGTGACCGCGCGGTCTAAGGCGTAGGTCTGCAGCCGAGCGCTTGCTGGGATCGTGGGTTCGAATCACACCGAGGGGGGCATGGATGTTTGTCTTGTACAGTGTTTGTGTTGTCACGTAGAGGTCTCTGCGACGGGCCGATCCCTCGTCCAGAGGAGTCCTACCGACTGTGGTGTGTGTCTGAGTGTGATCAAGTGAAAATAAACAACCTCGACACCTACTGTGACTAGGTAGAAGAGGTAAAGACTACGAAACGACATAAAGGGTAAAAGTGTAGGTTAATACGAGCTTTAACGAAAATGTGATGACAACAGTTGAGTAAAAAATATGATCCATACTATAAGTATATTAGAAACCGGCAAAAACAAAACAAAAGAGGGTACAGCGGTCCCTATGTAAGGATAAGCACTGCCCAAAAACACACGTGTCGCAATTGCACGCTGTGCATATTCTAAGCGGGCACTCATGCCGTGCAACTGCAAACAACGAAACGACGGACACTGCAAATACACGAAACACACAACACAGTAACATACAAAAGAGCTTCTGGATATTTACGTAGGCAAAAAGGCAGGGAGACTAGTTCATGACTAAGACTGACAAATAGTTTATTTGATGCCGCTTAACCTTTCAAAGCCTAGAAGTAACTTTACGTACCACCAGGTTTAACATTCAAAAATTCTGCGTGGTGCTCACATTGCGTTTATATGTTTTGTATGGATCTCTGAACAAACAGCGATTACTTTCCTATACAGCATTAACAGACTGGTTTTTGTAACCGAGACGGAGAGTGTTTACTGCGCGGTACGAACTAGCTCCTCACATACAAAACAGATATGCTTCGTCTTTAAATTGTTAATATATTCAGAGGTATTTCAATTATGTAGAGGGAGGCTGTGAGGCGGTGGTGTGACCTAACCTTGACTAGCCAGTACATTGCGCTAGGGTCTGAGTGCAACTGAATACGAATCACTGTGACTTGAAATACATTAGGTTCTAAGCAGCGTTGTTAGAGGTACGTTACAGTGTGTGTTAAAATGTCAGTTCCAGAACACAACCGGCTCGTAAAAATTGACGAAAGAGACTTCTTAATTACCAAAAATAGTAATGAAACACTTGATGGATTAGGGGCAAAGGCGAGATGGGGACAAAACTACTTTGGCCTCCATGTAAAGTGCCCGTCGTTACCGACCAATTTCGACCAAACTTGCACCCTTTGTAGCGCATGTGCGGTGAGTGCTAGATGTGACTTTTGAGTTACATCAGTCCAATGGAAGGCGAAATACGGAGGAAAAACTATATCGGCCCCAAGTAAAGTACCCTTCGTTACCGATTTCGACCAAACTTCCACTGCTTGTAGCGCATGCGCGGTGACTGCTAGGTATGACGTTTCAGTTACACCACTGCAATGGAACGCGAAATACAGACGAAAAACTACTTCGGCCACCAAGTAAAACAATACTAAAGACTCTTATAAGGGTTGGTGTGTGAGGGGAAGGAGTGGTCATGGAGTACAGTGTGGGAGTTTAAGAAAGAAAGAAAGAAGGAAAGAAAGAAAGAAAGAAAGAAAGTTTTCCCTTGCACTCTTTTCTTTTCTTTTTATTGAAATTTGAAGTTCCTTTTGCGCAGTATCTCGAAGTTGAAAACTTCCAGGCACCTGGCATCCATCCTCTCCAGTGCAAACACTTGCATGCCTAACTGAGTGTTCTCTCCTAACTCAAAAAAAAATTTAGAAACTTTTAATTTGCACCCCCACTAGTAGCAATGACTTGCTACTATCCACTATAAGGAACTCCATATGTTGGATGTACAAGTCACAACGTCTCAAGATGCAGCTTGTACCTTCCTCATAGGGAGCACCTGGTGGTGGTTAGGAGCAAGCTGCCCTGAAATCTACACACACAAAACAGTACATCTAAAAACACAAATTCCTATTTATTAAAATCCAACTAAATATACAATCAGGATACATACACCCTCCTAGTTTGTATCACATTATGTCCAAAATGTTTCGGCTCATACACAGCCTTCATCAGGGAGACAAACAGAAGGGCACATGCATGAGTTTACATTTACACTAGAGAGCCCTACATATGCATCTCTTACATGTATACATATGCCTCTACCCGCCTACTTCTGCATACCTGTCTTCCTCTCCATTCCTGCCTGTGTCTGTCTGCCTGTCTGCTTTCTTGCCTGCCTGCCTATTTCTGTCTGCCTGTAAGCCCACAGGAGTTGCCACAGGGACTAAAAACTCCTCCTTTCAATACGTATTTGGTACTCAACAAACTGATAACAGTTCTCACGGTTTAAAACTTATCTTGACATTACCTGCATAACCCTTCAACTTGGGATGTTTGGTTATATCAATATAATTTAACATAGGAATACTCTCCTGAATTATGGTAGATTCCTCCTGAAACACCCTGTATGTGCATATTAACAAATACACTTGGACAGGAAAGAACTTAGGCAGCTATATATGACACGTGTATAACAGGCTGGATGGAAAGATGCCTTAACACAACTTTCTACCAACTTAAAGACTGGAAAGTGTTCCGCTCATGACACCATTAGAATTTTATTCACCATTTATAATTAAAAAACTATTTTCAGTTTATAATATGAATATATTTTGCATCCAATAAAGTATTTTAAAATTTGTTTTATATACTTTCTCTTCATCTGGTGTATGGTGTCTGCAATTGGAAACTTTGTAAAAAAAAATTCCAATGACAAACAGGTCTAAGTGGCGTATTATATATGAATTTGTTCGCTGGTGGGTCTCCCATATGTTATGAACTTAAAATATTTCCATCCAGGTTAATTTGATGAGCTGTGTCTCTTCTACATGTATGAAAAGACAGCTTACCAATTACATACAAATAACAAAGGAGATGATATCGGCAAGCACACAGTAACCCACCAGTAGATTGCTACCTGGCCCATGGGTGAGTCTGTTTATCCTATACAAAACTATGAAACAGCAAACTAATGGATTTCTCATGGGCCTGCATGCTACTAGGAGAGTTCTTCCACCTTCTGCACTATTACAGAACAGTTCATCAGGGGTCCCCCCCCCCCCCCAAAAACAGGCAGTATGGTCTACAGGTGTGTCAGAACTCGCCATTAGTGTTTACATGATTAGTGATTGTGTATTATGTGCAGTTATGGAACAACCCACCAATGAACCACTCTGACATGATCATGGTAATGTAATAAGTTTTGTAAAGAAGAGATTCTAATTTGAAAGTTATTTTATTAAAAATGTGTGCCCCTTTACATGCTGCCCTTAACAAGAAACAAGAGTGACTGTGTGCCTTATCCTCATCTTGGCACTGTTTTATACACTCTTGTTTGTTTCTCCAGGCTGCCATTTTAACATGGAACATTAAAGAAAACTCAAAACAAAATGGCTGCGAAGAGAAGAAAGCAAGAGTGTTTGTTCTATGTCCCTTAATACAGAAAGACATGTTATAACAAACTTTAATGCAACCATTCATATGTGTACACACACATGCACACATGTGATCCATGTGTACATGTGCACAAAGTGCAATCTATTGCTTCTGCATACATAACCAATCCACAGGGTAAGTGAGGCACAACAACTGTATGTCAGCATGCCTTCATGATATTCTGTTCAATGTACATGCTACACATTTTGCAGCTACTGTTTCATAACATACACTGAGGTATTTATTGATTCATTTATTTACTAGAAGCCCTAGGCAGAGACTGGGCATCACCCCACTCCTTCCCCCTCTATTGCCTCATGCAATGTCATGGTTACTTGACAAATCTATGCTACAACTTTTTACACATACATCTATGCCCATTGTCAGAAAACAGTTAACACATACTTGATATTTATTGTGTTGGTATCAAAGTTATTGCTTCTCTGAAAAGTCTCAAGTTCCCTTCTAGTTTAGGAATGTCTTCTACATCTTCTAGACCAGCATTCAACCCAGTCCTTTATAAGATACCATAAGAAAAGTTCTAAGAGACGATTACCCAATTACATTAAATTTAAATAGTATTTTTTTAACTATTTAAAAATATAAATTAAAATTCTGCAACCTGGATGACTTAAACTTCATAAATGTAACAAACATGTCAGCATACACCTTGACAAATTCAGGGGTGAGTATTTGGTTTACAAAATTCTTTCTGGAGAGTTAGGGATGCTCACTACACATTTACACAAGGATGCTAAACCCAGAATTCAGAGGACAATTAATTTGTGCACATAATGCTTACAGATGCGTTAAGTCACATAAAGTTGACAGCAGGAATGATTTCGTATTAAAATTCAAGGTACATAGTACACGTCAATCTGAAGACCATATCTGATGCATCACATTGCTTTATATTTGATACAGACATGTCTGCATTGACTGTTCATGTTTAAATAATTACTTTTCCCCAACCCCCGCCCCCCCCCAAGGTAAGTTTCTTTCATACTGACATTGCTGCAGGGATATATAACTGATCAAACTCCATTTCTCCTGTCAATGATATATCTGAAAATCCTACCACTTGCTATTACAGCAATTCTGGCATCCATTATCAGCATAGCGTGTAACACCAGTAATGAACAGATAAATACAGACAGATATAATTTATATTAAATTTAGTAAACTCCATAAGTTTTTGAAAGAACTCTGAACTTTGGATGTCTTCAGTAACATGAGTGTCCAGTGCTAGGTTTTCTCTTTAAAAACCATGAAAATTCTGTGGAATGACAAAGAGACTGTTTCACTATAAAACTCTGTAATGTAAAAAATGAACAAACATATGTTCACTCCAAGGACCCAGAATTTTTGTCCCATGTATCAACTCGCCAAAAGTAAAGAAAATTTATGAAGTCTGAATGTAAAGTTCCCAGAGTGGTGCCGCATTATAACAAACAGCACTTTCGCACATACTTCTGAGCCACATCAAAATACTGTATCTTCAAACACTGCTGGCATCAGGCTCCAATACACATGATTTCGAGTTTGGTCTGTTGAATACAGCCAACTATCTAGTGCAGATGAATCAGAAGTCAGTAAGCAAACTCACAGTTACCAGCTTAAATGTCTTATGGTATGAAGTATTGCTTGAAAGTTGATAAAACACTTTCTGAAACATAGGACTTCCTGTAAACTGCATTCAGCAGGGAAACCGTATTCTGAACAGCACTCAAGTGGCTTTGAATGTTTACGGACGGTCCCATACTCACTGAAAACAATACTCATTTTACAGCACGTACTGTATCGACACGTCTGTGGCAGTGATATACCATATGATCTCAGTCACCTGCAAAACTAGGAATATGCAAGACACGTGTCAACAGAAGAGTTGGGCTTGGCACATAACTACCAAATATGTTTCCTACATTCTGATATGCAGCCCTCTCTGCACAGCAGCTTATGACTGAAAACCCCTTCTACATTTGATGTAAACACTAAGTGGTCCAACATCATCATTACTCAAATATACGAAGAAAAAATTGCTTCAGCTAAACTTATTCATTTAATCACTTCATGAATGCCTTCAAAAGTAACAGAAACACTGGAATATGCTGCCTCAGAAAGAGATGCCTCGAAACGAATAAACTCAACCACCTGGTGAGGAAAACCACTCATGTAGCATTCTGAGGCCAGGCACTTTATATCATTATTTCATACTACAAAATGTTGACCTGAATAGTTATGAGATTGAAAAAGCTGACTAAATCTGGTAAGCCCTTCTTCTCACAATTACTGGTGAAGATCCATAACTATCTGCACTAAAACAATAAATCAAACCAGAGTGCATATAACATAAATTTAGAAAATCAGTCAGAAAACACCAGGAATATAAATAAGCATATAATAGAATTGCTCATTACTGCTGTATTTGTAATACTACACGGTCAGTCCAGGGTTTGAATCCTGGTAGGGGCAAGAAAATTTCTTCTCCTCCAAAATGTCCAAGCGGGCTCTGGGGCCCTCCCAGGCTCCTATTCAATGGGTACCGGGGTTCTTTGCAAGTGGTAAAGTGGCCACAGCAGGAAGTTCACTCGCCTCCAACTAGTGCCACGATTAAGAATGAGTGGAGCTATACCTCTATGGACAAATTACGTTTCATATGTTTATGATGAGCACTTTCGGCGATCCTGTTACTGGTAATATAATGAAATAAAAACGTCATTACTGTATTTTAAAACATTGCTAGAATATTCTTGCAAATGCATGCAAATCTGTGAACAGTCCATGTAGCTGTTACAGATAGTGAAATCCAGTTTCATTTCTGAATCTAACAGTATCAAGCTTCAGATAATGATTTTGTAAGGTGTGCAAAATACATTTTATGGACCACTGTGCCCACATACCTTTTATTAGACCTCCAACATCAGCATGACAACACTTGCCGTACACAATGACGGACACTATGATGCCTACTCCAGTGCCTTTTCACGGTGTCCAAATGAGCTTTTCCTATATGCCAGACTTTTTTTTGTACATTCAGTTTTCATGCTCAGAGTTGGTACTGGTTTTTGGGAAAGTAAAATTTCTTCTGAACTTTACATAAAAAGCAACAGCTAAAAATAACATAATTTATGAACATATTAATTAAAGCAAGAACATTGTTACTGCTCTTGCTCTCATCACATCCACAAAGCAGGACTGCTGCTCTATATACAGGAATATTGGCACAAATTAAAGCACCTATTGTTTGGTTTAGCTAGAAAATGTACAGCAAAACAGGAACACTTGAACTCAGAAACTAGAGCTATCCTCACAAATTACCACAGGTTTTAAGAATTATATTAATATATGTATATAAAGTATAAATATTTATCAGTTGCAGTGACCATGTCATAAGAAACTGCAATTTAATCTACACATATAACACAAAAATGATGTTAGTACTGAAATTCTTACTCAATGAAGTTAATGGATTTAAAAAATGCTACAAATAAACACATTCATACCAAAATGCCCAGATGGCCTACCATGTGGCCTTCAACCATATGAACAATGGGACTAAAAATTTCAGTCTCACTTTGGGTACACAAGTTATCCTGTATAGGTAATAGGCCAATCTTTCATCCAGAGGTTTTTACGAAATATCTAAAAAATTTACTGCTTCAAAAGTTATTCTGGGTTAGAAAGAGTCAGAGGACAGCTGAAGCGGAAAAGCCAAAAAAAAGTGAAAAGGATACTGTATACTACTGTTACAGTTTCACTTACTGCACAATCATTAAACATTAAATGGCCTGACGCATGTATCTATAGTCTGGCACAGATGTTCGAAACAGTCTAAAATTCCTTGCCCATCAAAATGCAAAGGACAACATCACAACAGAATATGGGTCACCGAACTTGTATTATTGAAAACACACACACACACACACACACACACACGCGCGCGCGCGCACACACACACACACACACACACACACACACACACACACACACACACACACACACACACAGAGTAGAACTCCTTCAATCCAGAAGCAGACACTCCAGAAATCCCGATATTTCAGCAGTTGCAGAAAATATCCCAAGTTTGAAGTTTCAGTAATGAAACCGGCAGATCACAGGGACGTGTTCAAAAAGGCCTCCAAGAGTGTCTCTACATCGACCATTGTGGTATCTCCTGATGTCTTGTCTCCTACTCCAGCAGCTTCTGCAGCTATGAAGGCTCCTGATCCACAATCTCGCAGCCTTTCAACATCCCTGGTGGAAAATGAAGAGACTCCAGGAAAAAAAATAAAGGGCTGCTGACACCCCTCAACTAGCAGCTGAAGAAGAATATCCAAATGGAATACTTCTCTGATTAGCTGTACAGCCCAAGTGCAGCATTAGTAATAAAAAATTACCTGTAAGAACTTAGATCAGTGGAGGTACTGCCTGACAATCCCGAATATTTGATAATCCAGCACCTGTCTGGTCCCACACATGCCAGATTAAAGGAATTCTCCTGTATATAATATTTTTTGATACGTTTCGTAAGTCATAGAAAAAGTAACATATTAGCAATCTTATGTATTAAATGACAAAAAAATACGAAGATTAAAAAATGACCATTCTCTATGCAAAAAAAAAAAACCAAGAAGTATAGAAGTGTCAAGATAGCAACAGTGTAACAAAGCAGCAGTAGTAAAGGCCAATTAAATAATGAAACAGGGATGAACTGTACAGATCTCACTGATATTATTCCACTGTAGTCAAATACACAGTAACGTAGTTCAGTTTAAACTGTATGGCACAGCAGTTGAGAAGCCTTATTTGATTCCAATTTTATACACATACTTATTTATGTACAACCTCATCGACTTCTGAGCTATGGTGAAAATTCTGGCATAAACGCATTTAAACACATCAAAGTCTCAATATAAGAACTGTCTTCAAAACTTAACATGAACCTGAAATTTAATGCCTTACTAGCCCAACTAACTGTTGCTTGAAACATAGAGTTCTCTCTATTAATTTTATGATACAAGCATGTACATATCATAAAAGACCTAAATCTACATGGCACCAAAACAGCCATGTATTAAAATAAAGCATGATTTTAACATTTCACTTGCTTAGTAATATAATACATAATTTTTAAAGACAACAGACATGTTTTAAAGCTTTTTACTCCACGCATTTTGGATCAATATATTTGCTTAGTACAACCAACTAAATGCACAATTATCATATACATGCCACAGTACAGACACTATTCCAACATGTTTTGGAATTAATGTACCATCCTCAGGGAGTACACGTGCCAAACTTAAAATCAGCTACAGTTGATAGAATTACTGATGTTCAACAAGCAAAGATTATCAACAACTATAAGAATGCTGATAATGCCAGTACTGTTATATATACAATACTGTGCATTTAGTTGGTTGTAATAAATGAATATATTGATCCAAAATGCACAGAGTAAAAAACATTAAAATTACTGATGCTCAACAAGCAAAGATGATTAACAACTATAAGAATGCCAACTAAGAAATTATGTTTCTATACACATAACCATACGATTTAGAAAACCCATACATGCACAACTGACAGTAGCTGCATAACACTTTACATATTATGAAATTTACAAATATTATTTCATTAACTGTAACTGCAGAACATTCTATATGTTATGAAATTCATAATATCATCTTATCAACTGTAGCTGGTTTTAAGCTTGGCAGTTGCACTCCTTGAATATGGTGTATTCATGCTGAAACATGTCACAGCAATGTCTGTACTGCAATTTGTATATGATATTGTACATTTAGTTGGTTGTAATTAAATTAATATAGAAATAGATACGTATTGCCACGACATGGACAGACATTTTTATTCTGCCGCCCCCCCCAAACACACTACAGAAGTGGATTACATCTATATTTATATGTCTATGCCCATACCGATGCTCTAGATAATTTAATTCTGAGTTCAAGTATATTCTCACATTATGTTCCATACCATTGTACTATTTTTCATCAATTCAATTTACAACCATCAAAGCACAACAAAATTCACATAAACAATTTATTGTCAAAATCCCAAAACGTTTTCCAACAACTGAAAAAACATTGTATGAACAATTACACCATGAATATTTATGCTTACTAAGTATAATACTCAATAAAAATTACCTTCAATATAATGCAGAAAAGCTAACATATTTCATGTACTTCCCTTGGCCTTCATTTGAGGCAGGGCTCTTAATTTTAATGTTTTGTTTCCTATTTACATGTGCTAGAAAGCCTTTGTTTCTCATCTACATGCTGCTTATGATCCGTTGATGTCCGAAAGAAATTGCCCACCATCAAGCATTATTAAGTACAACTTTTAATGCTTCTTAAGATTAAAATGCCATAAATTTTGTTCACTAAATATTTTGCTCCTTCTGCATGTGAATTACTTGCATGGGTACTTTTGTAAATGACGATTGTACTGTGATGATTGTGCATTGCACTGATGAGTTCAAGTACTCCACTTCGCTGACTTAAAGATCATATTTACAATTTCTCCAGCCCATTAAATAATAAAAGGAAGAAGAAAAGAGAGAAAAGAAAGGAAGGCATTGCAAATAAAAGTTAATTATGAACAGTTCCAGTGTCTTCCAAAATGACAGGAACAGTGAGAAAGAAAACCACGGATCCTTTAGTATAAGAGTTTATGGCAAAGCCATTTCTGAAGGCAGTTCTGAATGCAAATTTTACAAAGAAAGAATTACCATTGGCTGTACCTAATATTACAAAGTGGTAAAAGTAGAGGCCAAAAATGTTACTTCACATATGCCATGATGCAAACATTTATTATTTAACTGTACCTGTTTCACTAGCTAGCTTAAAAAATCACACATGTACAGTATATCTTTGGATGTGAAATGTGATAGAAAGTGCATCACAGAGATAAAGTCCATCACTGTGGAATTCCTACAGCAGGGGCTGCAGAGTGGAAACATGAATTTAATGTCAAACTACTCAGTTTTGATGAAAGGGACAGAGAGATATTTAAAAAGAAAGAAGTAACTACTAATATTGAAAAGTACCTGGAGCTGTAGAAAAGTAAGCTACTTATAAAGTCTGCAAACACAAAGGATAAGAGATCCGTCCTACCAACAGAGCCAGCTCCATTCCGACTGGAGGCAGATAACTGTGGCATGTTGGAACAGGGGCAACAGCAACAGCAACAAGAGATGGAAGAGGAAGGCAGAAAAACTGGGCAGGCTGTTCTAGTCCAGACTCCAACTGTGACAGTAATCCAAAAAAAGTCATCTGACCCAAAAAATCCGAATGTCCTTGAACTTGGCTGCCAAGAGCGCGTTTGGGGCCCAGTGAAAAAATTTTTAAGCCCCCCCCCCCCCCGCCAGAGTAAACCAGCTAAAGATCTTTACAATAAATCAGAAAGACTGACTCTAAGTTGCAGAGTGACTGGGCTTGGGCTGAACGGGTTAATTTGTACAAGGGACAAAGAATGATACTACTGACAATGACAAAACATACGCAACACAGTTGGGCCCAGTAATTTGTACTGGCTTCCCGCCCTCTCGTTAGCACTCCTTGAACTGATAAAACAGCAACTGAACTCAACACAGCTAAGAAACTGATGATCACCCAGATCAAATTAGAACAAGCAAAAGCAGAGGAACTGGATGACTGATGACAGGACGCTGTCCACATGGCGAACTCATACAGTGTCAAAAGCTATTCCAGATATTCAAAACTATCCACGTTCCATGCAGTAAGATAAAGTTACCAGATATACACCAACAATGGCACTAATATTTAGGTACAATGATATGCAATGTATGGTAAACCTCCTACAGGTTTCGGCCTTTTTTGGCCATCTCCATGGAGGTATTCAACGAAGAAAAATACATTAATGGTTAGTTATAACACACAGTAGAACCCCGTTACAATGACATCTGTTTATATGACACCCCGCATATTGCTTCAGATATTCTGTGGTACCAATTAATTCCCCACTTTCAATCATAACATTATATTCCTCTGTTATAAAAATGCTCATTTATAACAACACAAAATATTCAGTCCCTTTCAATACATTATAACCGAGTTCAACTGTCGATGTGCAATAATGCAGTTAAAATAAGAATATTAAAATGATTTTTCATATTCTGATATAATATTTTAATACTGCGTATTTTTAACTATATTACTGCACGTCTATGTCATAACTAACCACTGATGTATTATTCTTTGTTGAATACCACCCTGAAGATGGCTGAAGAAGACTGAAACATGTAGGAAGTTTACCACATGTTGTATATCACTGTATCTAAATATCAGTGCAGTTACTGGAGTGTATATATACATATGTGTGTGTGTGTGTGTGTGTGTGTGTGTGTGTGTGTGTGCGTGCGTGCGCGCGCGCATGGCGACTACTCCAGGTAATGAGTTTCGTTAAGCAGCTGTCTGATCCATGCTCAAAAACAAACTGAAAGTATTTCTAACATGATGGGCAATGTATGTACAACATAATATTGTGGCACTTTCAGGTAACCATTGTTGCCATGGACACACAGTGTGTTGTGTATTGTTGAACTACATGTCACTCAATATAAAAATACTGAAACTGTTGCCATGAAAATGCAACAATGTGTTCCCCTTTTATTGCCGAGCCACATGCCACTGTTAAAAATATACAACTGTTGAGTGTGGCCATGGAAACACAACAGTTGGGTCCCTTCATGTTGCTGTTCTGCTACAAAATATTTCATACTGCCGTCAACAGTATGAACATACTTAGGTCCACATGTAAAATGCTCAATATTTTTGTCCGACTTTACACACATTTGGACTTCCCTGACAATTTGAATAAAATTTCATGAAAATCCATTCAGTGGGAACCAAGTTGATAAATGCGGATAGATGGACGGACAGACACACCAAAGCTAATAGGCACTTTTTGCAACTCATGCAAACGTGCCTCAGAATGGATATTATTTCATGTATGATCTGTATGCGTCTTGTTGCAAAACTAATTTAAAAGTACATTTTAAAATACATATGATAAAACTAGTACTCTGTAAGTTCAGTATAGTGAGTCTGATCAAGAATTTCTTTATTTTTGCTGAAGAAACTACAAGACTTCAGAAGTGAATAAAGGGAGAGGATACAGTGCAATAAAACTGAATACAATAGAAGAAATATCTACTTACATTCTTCAGGATTAGAATAAGTTTGGTGAAGGCAGTTTAAATGTTTGATGGACGGAGGTGTTTGCCTGAGTTTAACGTATGTTCAGATTGTGACCTGTGTATGGAAGCCTACTCTTGAACAGTTTCCCTTCTGCATATGTGCAGACAGTGCATTAATTGCAGTTCCTTTCACATTAGTCTGCCTTAATGTACCACATCCTGTACATACTTGCTAACGGAGTAACTGAAAAGGTAATTTCCCTGACCCCATGTCGAGAGAGAGAGAGAGAGAGAGAGAGAGAGAGAGAAGGGGAAATAAAGCAACTATACTATATACTGTATACACATAATAAAGGCTGCCTCTAGTAACAACTGTACACCACAGCCAAAATTAATGTTTTCTATACAATTTTACAATATCCTACGAATATGAAAAATTCGACAAGAGAGCCCTATACATTACGAGTGTATGAATACAGGTATTTGACAGAAATTGTGTTTTGAAGAGTGTTCACTTGGAAATCTGACTTAGAACGGGCACCAAGGCATAATCATGTGCCAAAGAATTATATTTTCTGGGGGGAGGATCAGTCATATATCCATTCATTATAATAATAAAATGGCGAATGTCTTATTATTAAACTGCAATTTTCAGCCAGAACAAATACAGACATTTCAGTTTTTCTATGAGATTAATGTTAATTACTGACCAAGACATAATCACCTACATGGCCACTGAATTCTGGGTAACTGCTTTACTGTAATTAACATTATACACACTGCAAATAGAAACAAGGAAACTAGGAATGCATGAAGTCTACTCTGACTATAAACTGTACAAGCAATTATTGAATGATTTACATTATAAGAGAAAAGGACATGTGCAGATTGAAATAGAGTTTTCAACTCAAGTTATTAGAGTTATAACATATAAAATAATTTTTCACATTCTTGATCATCTGTATATAAATAATGTAATACAGTTCTTTGTAGGATGTAAAAAATCTGACTCCTCATCAATACCTCTGTTGGCTCCTGATATTCCAGTTACACTTTTTTTGGCATCTCATACCAAACAACTACACAAGGACTAGCAATGATATGGAAGTTTCCCTCAGTTTTGCATATAGCAATTCTAACATCAACCAAGCATCTAAGCAGTGACTTCTATGCAACACTATTGTCCTGTTCCTTGTCTGCACACAAACCTCCAACTACACCTGCGATCAAGTACCTAAACTACTGATGTGTCTGATGGCGATCTAGCATGCCAGGAATTACTGCAGTATCTTTAGTTTCACAACATTAATTCATGGCTTCCCATTGTGCTTGTTTTCATTGTTTTTTGTTGATAATAACCAAATTGCAGGCACTCTCTATATTTGGAGGCTGCCAACTTACCCTGTACTTGAAACTTGAAAGTATATTTAAATGTAAAAGGATCCAGTGAGGCAGCAATGGAGACAAAGCTCCATCACACTTGACATGGACACGCCTGATTCTTTGACTAAAATAAACAGGTTAAAGTAACACAATAAATGACAAGAATTAGCACAAAATAAATGTCCGCTTGTCCTACAGATGAACCCAGAGAGCAACATGTTTTTGAGTTTCAATCTTACAGTTAAAAAAAAAAGGAAAAGGAACTTCTCAATATAAATAAAATAAGTTAGGAAATTACTTCCTGACCACAGTACTCTCTTTACACTTCCATCCAGAAACTGAAAACTAACGTTCATATCAACATTAACACGTGATCCCTAGCAACGGCTCTCCACCCTGGCTATTTTCTGAGACAAGAACATGCATGTCGAGGTACAGTATTGTACTTGGATGTTAACAAAGAAAATAAATAATGCACGTGTAAGATACACTATTACACATTACAATGCTACATACAGCAGGTATCCGCCTTATATGTCAGGACTAGGCGCAGCTTCAGCTGATGTGAGCCAACGTGACGTCACAACACTTTGACACGTATACCTCTAGTTTGGGCTGCCATCAACACCTGGACACTTGCACCACCTTTCACTTTATTTGTGTCACTGTCGTATGCACCTCATTAGGAATACTTAGCGCTATTGATACAGAATCTTACAACAGAATAACTCTAAAGGCCTACCAATTATAAGTTATATGCTCTTTAAATATACTTATATATATATAAATATATATATATAAATATGCACCACAGTCATTCACTATGCAGTCATCATAAAACTTTCATATGCTACTATTCATTTACAGTGTCCGCACTAACGTTCATGCGACACGCACACAGACACACACACGACACATACACGTTCAAGCATTCATACACACAGCCTGCAATTCAGCTAACATTTGTTGATTGACATTTACTTGCAACAGTAGCAATGGATAACTGCAAACAATCCAACTCAGTTAAGTCTGCAATTGCTTCTGAGGAGATATGGATTACATTTGGCATCTTCTTGTTCCAAGGGGAAAAGAGTGGTTCACTTGTTCAATTCCCGACACTGCGATTCATAACCGAACATTAAACACAAGATATGGTAAACACTTTGAACTGGGGACGGTGTTCATACTATGCCTCAAGTGTTTCCTCCACTACATCCGGGACCATCGAGAGGTCTTCAGCCATCTCATCCCCTTCTTCTAAGTCATGGCTTTGATCCATGGGCATTCCTACTGAAGCTCCAGGTCCATAATCTCTTTCTTCACCAACTTCAACTCCCACACCCTCTGTCTCCTCTCCATCTATTCCCTGCTCTAACACCTCTCGCTTTATCAGATGCACCAGACCCTCATTCTCAGCTGCCACTAAAGGCGGGGGCAGAGGAGGTGCAGCTTCCTGTTTGATGTGCATCATGGGTACTTCCACTGATGATCTGAAACAATTACACAGATTAAATAAACAAAACTATGCTATTAAAATGTAAAAATGTATAACCTTGAGCATCTACAATTCTGAAGATGCTATTCAGGTACGCAATGCTGTGTTGCAACAGTAGCTCCCAATATTCTAAAGCACCAAAGAGCCTTCATCTTCATGGACAAGCAGTCTGCTGTTGCTGCAAATCAGATTTTACCCGGAAGTGTTACACATGTTAATAAAATGTGCAATCACACTGAGCTGTCACAGATCCTCACACATGCAAGAGGACTTCATCATAAAGTGCAAAAATTGCAAATCATCACCGTTGTCCATTACTGTCAGCAGTGGAAATTGCACACAAACATTTTTTTAATCCTTCAGTTGCTCCTGGCAGCCTCTCTCACATGCTGTGCTGTCAACTTGTGCTGAGCTAGTTACACTGTATTCCTATCATTGTACAGTATGTACATACACGTTCATGTGTGTGTGTGTGTGTATGTAAGCAAGCATGCACACACACGTACGTATGCCAATGCAGTTGAATAAGATCATTAATCAAACAAAATGCAAGAATAAAATTTCTTATTTCTCCTGCAGAAATTGAATTCCTGACACTGATGCAAACTGTGACTTACATTTTCAATTTACTTACTTATAAGGAAAAGGACACATTAGGTGCTCCATGTTACTACAACCAGGGATTATACATGTCACTTTGCCATGGATATTCTGATCTTTAACATTCATATTCTCTTCTATATAATTCATCTTCTGTTAGCTATACAGCCAGTGACATACTGCACATATTGTGCCATCCTTTGACAAACATTTGAATGATTCTTACTGTTATCAGTGTAGTGAAGAGAATTTTGTACAGACAGCATGCAATCGGCTGTTGACATCTGTAAATACTGAATTTAAAAAACCAACACTCCAAAAACTGACAAACATCGAAGTATGAGGTAGGAAAGTAATGGTTTTATAAAACATTATGTACTTTTTCGTGATTTTTTATATTTTCTGAAAAACAAAATCAACACACAAAAAGACACAGGACATTCAGAGTCATATGGTTCAGTCTGGATTTTTTACTGTAAATTACCTGTGCTCCGTGGGTGGAGAAGGTACCTTTTCTGGACTTGTCGTTGTGGAAGTGCTCATAGAATTGTTGAGAAATGCTATATTGCTGTCCCCAAGTGCAGCCTGCAACATGTCATATTTTCTTCCAGACACAATCCTCTATAATGTCAGGGTGAAAATTACAGTATGTTATTTCAGCTTGTTAGTTGCTTTCCAACTTTTAGCTTTCTCTTTCTCTCCTCTTCCAATACAGACTGTAGTCGTAACACAAGAACATCAAATCATGCATGAAAAGCGAAAGACGACAGTGTTTAACCCTTTTGCTGCCATTACCAGAGCAATGCCACTCAAAGAAAAGTATAAAGTGAATTACCAATGTGGCAGAACTACTGAATATAAAGTCTGGTAACATAAAACCTTATTTGAAGAGATTTTGGAGTAAGAAAAGGAAATGTAATAAACTAATGATTTTGATATAAAGTGAATTTTAATAAAAGCCAAACACAAGCCATTTTTTTTATCATACACGAAAGAAATATTACATTTATGTCTAACTTTTGACGGCTGAGTGAATATTGGTTACAGGAAAGCTGTCTTCAACTGACAATGAAAGGGTTTGGGTTGCATTAACAGAGCATTAACTGTTCTGAAAACAACACAATATTGTAATAACTGTAGTCCAAGATTCTAGCTGTAAGGAAAATAATTAAAGTACTTTACCTCAGAATAACTCTCACATTGGGAATTCTTGAAAAATAAACAAGAATGTAGTCAAAAAATTGTCTCATACATACATGTTATTAGACATTAAATGCTAAAATTGTAATAGGTTCAAGGTATTTGCAGAACATTTTCATATTTATCTCACCTGTAAGGAACGTTAATTTAAAATGACTGAAAATTATGTAAGGATTCAGCTATACTTCTTACATTCATTCTTGGAATGTAGTTGAAGTCCAAACCATTTAACAACTCACACAAAAAGTAAATATGTGCACATTTAGAAAATTATACCACAAAATGTGCCAAAAAATAATTCTGTGACCAAAACCTGAGGCAATAAATATCCCTACAGATCTGTACTTGAGCTAACCAATTTGAACTACTGTGAGGTGACACATCTCACACTTTCTATGCATTTATGAGTATGCCCGAAGCAAATAGTGGATTGGTCACTACTTCATGTTCACTTAACACAGACACCGGACCTGCTACATAACTCAGAAGGGGACTACTTTGAAGGGGACAACAATGACCAATAACAAAGGTAAGTGTACATTTTGTTATCTACTCAAGCTGGGAACTTTTGAAGATACCCCTGTGTGTGTGCTCATGCGTTCTATATGCAGAGACAGACAGAGAGGCACCCACACTTGATCTTAATGTCTTTATACAGCAGTCAGTTGCTAAAAATAACGTGATCATGAATGTGAGCTATGTGACAAAATACACACGTTTTATCTGAATATGAAGCAAAGTAATTTAACCTTTCGCCACCACCTGTCCTACATATAGCACGCCAATACCACTATCACCCAATTAATGTACTTCTTATATTTAGTCAATAAATATACTTACTGAATTTTCTGAGACATGCTGCACAATCTCCAAACTTTTCTCCACAAAACGCTGTGTATTTCAAAAAGTCATCTTTTATGGTTCATAAAATATTCACACTTTACATAATGGATGCGCTACAATTTAAATGTCCAGCTTCAGAGCCAAGGGGTTAATTAAATACTCCTACATATATGTGGCTTAAATAAGCAGTTAATGAAATGGAATTAATTTTTTTTAACATCAGCCAAATTTAAGCCTCTCTAAACATGCTAAAACACCTGCTTGACCTAAATACATAGTCATCAGACAGACATACATTGATGGCCACATAAATTGCAATCCCATGCACATACAGACATAGTTAATGCAAACAGCGTTCATACTCTTCATTAATACTGACTCTTACCTGTAGGCTGGCATTCAGTGCATCTCCATACAAAGTGGGGCTGTGTGTCAAGGTGGGACTTTTGGACTGGACTCCCCTAGTAATTCAAAGAGTATACATTATTATAAATGCTTTTAACCTACATAAGCAGTATAAACTTCACTCAGCAGATATTCCTGAAAGGTGATCAGTTACCATCAATTACATCATAAGAATACAATAAAATAGAAAAAGCAGATAAAAACATCTATATGTAGAGAAAAATGGAATAGAAAAAGATAAAATTATACAAAGTAATAAATGACTCACCACTCAACTGGGGCTTCCATTAAACCACAGATATTACAAGACCAAGAGATAAAAATAGAAGAGAAAAAAAAGAAACTTGTTTCAAATCACACGGCCCAGCCAGTATCTTCATTTTCAAAGCAGTGATACTAAATATAAGGCTTCTGGCAGTTATTTACAGCATTTTAGAATATTAAACAATTATTAATAAATACGAAATTTCTGACAAGAAAGTACACTTGTTGATCTGAAACAAGAGTTATTCAATGCACCAAGTGACCATGGTACCTGTTCGCAGGCGACAGAAGTTGCTCCATTCCATGGCACAGTTGGACTCTTTGTCAGTGATATCAATAAGTAACAAAAAAAGAAACACTCAGATGTTTTCTAAAAATTTCCAGTCACTTGGAAAACATTGAGAATATTAAACAGTAAAAGTACACAAAATGTGATAAGAATATACAAGAATGGTGTCCAAAGTACACTAAGATAATAAAATACAAATATAAGAATTATAAGAAATATAAGAAAGATGTAGAAAAACACATATTGAGAGAAAAAGGACGAAAATGTGTATTATAAGAGAAAAGACAGAATGTACCTTGTTTTTGATGACAGTACCTAACTGCTTCAGTTCTTGGCATTTCCTATGGGCATGATGAATAGTTATTTTCTATTAAGTTGTACTATCTATCTGTTTACAACATCTGCATGGGCACACACAAAAGCCATCAGATCGACTGTTGGAAAATATAATGTAGGAAAGGAACTGTACATGGATTCCATTAACAATTCGTCCATGCTGGAATTCTGAAGAGGACATGGAGGGTTTCATGTGACATTAAAGGAAGAAGACATACTACTGTTAATGGTGCAGTGCTTCAACTGATCTGTAATTCCAGCTACACAAACAATCACTCACACATTACTGGATTAACTCACCCACTCTCTCCACACATGGCACGAGCAACTACAATGCAAAGCATCTGGAAACATGGAACATATCCTTCTGCTCACAGTGCAACCCTTCTAACTTTACTTCCTCAAATGTATGCAGTATATGTTGTTACAAATACTACCAACTTCGGGACAATTCTTGTTCTTTACATCTAAAAACTTTAATTCAGATCAAACACCCACATAATATTCCATGATCACTTCTTTCTAAATTTCACTGGCATACTCTTCTATTCAGGAACTGTAATCAACTCCAGGCTTGCTGCTATGAATTACAACAACAAAGGGTGTACAGTTACATCACACTTACATCTTGGAAAGAATCTTCATATACTGTATGTGGAGGTGCTACATCCTGTTATGGGTAAGAGTTAATTTCTCTTCCAAGGTAACTAAAAAGGTTTATTCAAACTGAAATGTGAAGAAACCAAATGGTTGTAAATTCTGTATAGCATGTGAAACGGTGTTTCACTGCAGCAGTTTTCCTCCTCCGACAGAAGGGAGCTTCAACAGAGGATTTTCAAATTTCAGAAATCTGTGACCAGTGCTACACAGAAATCATGCTGTGCAAATATGAACTTGAAATGCGAATACATTTTTTCCCGCCAAATCTGGCTTGAACAATGTTGGTGGGTTATATGGCCCATGAAATATGGTATATAAATACATGATATGAAACAGAGAACTGGAAGTGTAAATTGTGTGAAAAAATAATATACTAACAACTATTTAAACTTAATTTAAAACAAAACATACATTTGGGCCCTGCAGTACATTTATCAATTATCCTGTCTATAATATGTCACTTCAACAAGTGTACGCTCTATATAATGAACTGTATTCTAAGTAGAGAAATACAACAGTATTTCAGTGGTGTCACTCTTATGATCTATGTTCCTTTCTGTACATACTATAATACATTATAAGGGAATGTTATGTCTTCTCAGTTCAAACACATACTGCAAACATATTTGCAACTCAATTCTCATCCCTAAAAACATGCCAGTGAAAATTTGATGATTATACAATGTCCACCAAATGTGGTTTCCATGTATCCTAGGCAGTTGTCTGGTACCAGTAATTATTTTCAGCCCCTACACCACTTCCTGTATTAGCTGACAAACATAATGAATGCACTTCTTAACCTCTGAGTGGAGATACAGAGGCTATTATAAATACCAAGACCAAAGTTTCTAGAAGTAGTGCCAATGTTAGATAATTTATTTTTATGTTTCACTTTAGATGCTTTTGCTGTATTTCCTTAAAAAAATATACATACCCAACATCAACATATTCATGAAGTAATCAAAATTTGTGTAAAATTTCTTAATACATTCGAGAAGTTCCATCCTTTTTCATTCCAAAGATTTGTTTGGAATAGAATGAGCAAAATAAAGTGTTGAAATTGATTTGCATAGTCTATTATGCCTATTCCACAAGACACATACGTTAAGCAAAGACTATATAACAACTATTCAGCACGCATGATGAAAGCATTCAAATCATCCAAAGGGTCAAGCAATTTCACAATATCACTCATCAGCTACTCCAGCTGAGAGATTAGTAATCACACCCTAAATTTGTTTTACTCTGGGCAAGGAGATTATGTAACTAAATGCTTTTCAATCTGCTTGTGCTATTCCCTGCAGTGTGGATTTCAACACCCACTCCTCTGTAGAAACTCTATCCGCCCCCTTTCCTAACCATGCAGTACAACACAGGCACAAACAAACTGACACAATAAAGAATGTAAGTGTCTATAGTTACAGATCAGTTTTAATCCTCGTCAAATTTAAAATTTCTATGTGTCAAACAGGAAATTTCCATCTTAATGACCAACAAGGTTTACTGCATCTAGAAAGCACTGCACCCTACAGAACTACACAATTGATCCCAGCCCTCCATTCTGGAAAGCGCACATCAAAAGCAGATGAAAGAGGCAGCAAGGAGCAGTGCAAGGCATGTGTGGGGTAGTGTTCGTGTGATGTTTAGGCATAGTACGCATATGAGGGACAGAAGTGGATGCGACTGATCTGATCTGAATTGTGTTATGTTCATGCTTTCTCTGGCACGTCCATTCCTGTCCCTCTGGAAGCTTGGCATGGCACAAACATCAATCACTAAAGCAACGAGCTGTAGCAGCGCCAGCAGCAGCAAAGTTTCCAAAAAGTCAGTGCTTACTGTGCGGAGAGGTGGGGTGGAGTGGGTGATGGGGTGGGGTCATATTTCCGGGGACGACCACGAGAAAGATGGCGTCGCTTGACAAACTCTGCATCATCCACCATCCAGAAGGAGCCAAAGTCGTCTTCATAGCGCACAAAACACTTGTGCAGTGACAGATTGGTGCGGATCGCGTTCTGTATACACAGACCACCAAGAAAGAGAAAAGAGAGTAAAAGACAAAGTTTAAGAGAAAAAAAAGTAAGAGAAAATGGTAAAGTCTCATTTCTAGCTGCCTTCTCAGCAAGACATATTCGATTTGAAATACCTTCCGTCGCCTGTCTTGTCCACCCTCCTTGCTCCGTGCTAAGTTGTTAAAGCTTCCTCATGCTGGTTACGCACACACAAACACAAGCGAGACAGAAAAAGTAGAAAAACACATATAAAACATGTAAATGGAATAAGATGAGAATGGAAAAAATGGGAAAAAATTCAAATCCAAATGTTTGCTAGAAGGAGCTAGAGACTAGAGGAGTCCGAGACCAACTTGCGTGTCCGGCTCAGCTGCGATGTGACATACCCAGTTGTGCACCGTTGGGGCCGGCGCTTGTAAAATTCCACTTCATCCACTGTCCACACGGCACCTTTGACGTTCTCCACCCTCATGAAACATTTGTGGAGAGACAGGTTGTGTCGCACTGCATTCTATACAAAATAATACACATACAAGTAAGCAACGCAAACCAAAAAAACTGGGCAGAATACAAAAAGGAGAGAAACCAAAGCTGTGTCAACACAAGTTGGCAAATAAGTCTTGCATCTACAGTTTCTTTCTATTACTGAAATGTAGTATTAACAAATACTGTAAAAAAAAGCCAAGACAATAGAGCATTCTGTACTAATGCATGCATGAAATCATCTCTGACAATTTTTTTCTTCCATTTATGTAACTAAGAAACATAATTTAAACTGTAAAGAATCAAATTTCATGCAAGCTGAAGCTCCTTGAAATGCAAATACAGTCATTCTAAAGACTTTACAAAGGTGCAAATTTAGTGAAATAGCTACAAGAAAAGGACCATGCTAACTATAAACATTTCTGCTAATTTAATTTATTCTACCAACTTTTAACATACAAATTATCCTCAAATTCCACAGCTCTACATAGAAATTAGTTACAATCTTTCTGTGAACAACAGAAACTCTTTAACATTCCATGTGTAAATACTGTTTCAAGCAATGCTCTAATCTACAGACAATCAACAGCAAGCAGAAATGGGTCTTTCTCAGTGTTTGGTCAGCATCCTGTTGACTTTCAAACAATTTCCTGGAACAATACTAGTCTATACAAAATCATTATTTTCAACTTTAGCAACAAAAGCATCACAGGTCACAAAACAGAAATAGTTACTTGTTGTCATATCCATCTTCAATGAAAACAATTTCTATTAGTCACTTCGCTATATACTACTTATTTGCCTTTGTAGCTGATGATGATCATGATTATGATCATGATAATGGTGGTAATGATATGACAGTAATTTTCATGAAAAATGAATAGGACTGGATGTGGAATATAGTCAACATAAAATAAACTGATGACAAATACAATTTATATCCTTAAAGCAGAGTATACTTTTTAATAAATTCAGTCTCCTGTAATGCCTGACCATATTACAATTAATTTGTCTGTCACTTTAAAAAACCTTCCAACAAACTGAAAAACAGGAAAACACAAAAGGATGTTAGAGTCAGAATGATATAGAGCATCAGTGCTCAAATTTAAATACACACAACATTTTCTAAATACAAACTTCAGTATATTACACAGATGAGAAATGCCAATGGCAGCTGTTTATAGTCACAATTGAATGAGGCAATTTATTGGGTTTGTCTCATGTCAATAAATTGAAGTTACTGAAATTTAAAAAATCACTGAATTCTACCCTGGAGGTGCAATTTGCTGTTGAATCCAAAATGGCAGTGCCTTTCAGTTTACTGACACGCACAAATGAAAGAATAACTGTCTTGTAAAACCACACTGCTTTAAGTTGGGGTGGCTTTTGGGATTAGGCTGTGTGGAGGGACGAAGATTTCCTGACACTTAGCACACATTGCCGTTACCATCTGAAGGGTGAAGGAATCCAGACAGCAAACGAAAAACAGCATCTGAACACTCTACCGGATCAGGCACAGCCTTGATTTTGACACAGCAGAAGTCACAGCCAGTATCCATGCCTACTATCTGCATGTCACCAGAGAAATCACAACAATATCTGAACACCTTCAGAAGTTCAACATACAGGAAGGACTGATACAAAGCAAAGCCTGGCCCCAGCTTTTCCCCACCCTACTTAACAACTGCATCCCACCTCCTTTGAACAGCAGCTTATATGTCCTATGAAGACCACACAAGATCATCTGATGACAACAGAAACCATCTTCACTTCTCCACACTCCAGCCCCCTTCTTGCAGCTGCCAGATTCGCAAACCCGTTTCAATCACCTCTTTATGCACTTCCTCCATCTGCCCCAAATCCTTTCTTCGTGTCCTTGCCATAACCCCTGCCCCACCTTCCCAAAAAATCAATTTCATCACTACTTTACTACAACAGGGAAGATACTCCTATTGGTTGGACCTGCAGTTATGTCACCTGAACAATCAGAATGCCCCTCCCACACATCATCGGTCACTGCAAGACCTCTCTCTGGTAACCCTGAAATTCACTCACCGTGGAGATGACAACTCTAATGTTTGCTGGTACATAGGGAAATCTCCATCTCTTTACACAGCCTAATTCCACAAGTCAATCCAACACAATGAACACCAGCCGCAAAAGCTGAAGTATTAGAACCCGCTGGGTTGTTAATTTCTTTATAATGAAATTATGTTTGGTGATGTAAAATGCAATTACTCTGAAAACCGCAATAGGAAGAAATCTGACATGATTAATAACATAACGTAAAATTAAACTTCTAATTATATGTTACCGACAGCGGAAAAGTTAACTGTTAATATTAATCAATCTCAAGAAGTACATCATTAACATGTTTGGCATGAAGACTGATGTCAAGTTTAAATTTTAAATAAGGTGTGGGAGAGACAGGGTGAAGCAAAGTTGCAAGGGGTCTCGCTGCTCCTTTGGAGGAACCCTGAGAATTTGAGTTTCCTCATCGCTTTATCAGCAAAGCCTTACAATGAATTTATAATACTTCAAATTCTACAAACAAGCTGAGAGAGAGGAAAAATAATATTACTATGATGGCAAAACACCATCTTGATAATAAACATTCTCGTATCTACTACACTATACACTTGATTGTGTGAATTGTCACGTGATGTGAACAAACAGGTTATGCATTCCAAACACTACTTCACCTACTACAGAAGGTGGAGAGTGGTGAAGGTGGGAAACAATAATATTTTGTACTATAAGTTTTCACATCAGTTGGACTGATATTGTGAAAAATGAAGTACTGTATACAGTCAAGGAGGAAAGGAATATCCTACATACAACAAACAGGAAGGCTAACTGATTTGGTCACGTTGTGTAGAAACTGCCTTCTAAAACACATTATTGAAGGCAAGGTACCAATAATGATAGAAGTGATGGGAAGATGAGGAAGACGTACGCAGCTAATGGATAACCTTAAGGAAAAGAGAGGATACTGGAAATTGGCAGAGAAAGCACTAGATTTCACTCTGTGGAGAACTCACTCTGGAAGAAGCTACGGATGTTGTAAGACAGACTGCGGAATGAATGAATGAATGAATGAATGAATGAATGAAGTTTTCCCAGCAGTTGCTGATCATTTGATAACCTCTTGGGTTTCTGCACCATGTAGTAGCTAGATGAGCGCTGCTGCAAAACATCAGAACACTCACCTACTCTGTGGCACAGAAACCCAAAGCAGACCACAAAATCAAACTTTGTACCAGTTTGGATGCACCAGCAGGTAGTATGGTGCAAGACATCGTCAATACTTGGACAGCATTTTATAGGTAATTATTTCTCTTTCCCACTCCTCCAATACCCATACATCCATGGTTGAAGAGAAAGAGAGAGAGAGAGAGAAAATTAGTGATAAATCCTGTTGTGGCTCCAGTGCATTATGAGTACTTCAATACTTTTCACTTCCACTTCTCAGATATCCAAAAACTGCAGCAACTGTAACTTAATATGGTGAATTTGCTATCTAGTATCGCCTTTCAGAAATCTTACATGTATGAAACACTTCCAGATAAGTCATCATTTTCAACAGAAATCACCCCATTTCATGGTACACATCCTGAGATGGCTATTAAATGGGAAAGGTGAACATCACAAATAAGTTGAGTTGAAAAAACATTGTACAGTAAAATCGTAATTGGTTAAATTAAAACTATAAAAGCTAAGTACGTTACATCATGATATTTGGAATCAAAGGTAGACATAGTTTACCACAATAAACCCTCACTATTCAAACTTGGCTAGTGATCATAACTATTACTGTTAATGACAAATAATCATGAATACATGAAACGAAAGATACGACACATATTCAGATCGACATCAATTCATGACCTCAGTGCTAGGAGGTCACCTTCACTATCACACTGTGGTCATCTGCACTGCATAGAGAAGTGGATGGGAGCCTGTGTAGGCCCTGAAGTCATGTGGAACCTAGAGATACACACAAACATTTCCGTTGCTCCTATAAGACAACAAACACTACCCACCAATCCAAAGTGTGTTGTTTTAAAAATGGGTTTCTCTGGTACACTGTTCCAAGAGTAATAACAGAAAATGTCACAAGAAAGTGGGTGAATGTGTCTAATTGTTAAAAAATGTCATCTGAGTAACTAACCATGAACAAAGTCGGTCTCATGCAAAAATTACAGCTGAATAAAATTAAAAACAAAAATATTACTGGATAATTGGTTCTAAAATATTTTACCTACTTCCTGTGCTCCTACATTTTCATCCTATATAACATCATAAAAACAATGCCAATAGGATATATTAAATAAAGATTCTGGTGAACTGAGTTTGTTATTATCAGCACTATCCCTCTAAAGCTGATCTGAATAATACAAACAATTTTTGTTCTTACCTTCAAAAGCAATCATATAATTGAATTTGGCTAATAATTCTCAGGAAAATTAGTGTAACATTTGTATATTGTGTTGTGCACAACGGTGTTTTTAATACATATATTCAACATCAGTGTTGTTTTGAGTACTTTGAGAACAAATTTAAACCAAGATACATTCTGTGGGAGAAGTATCTGGTTCTTTAATGTTAAACCAAATAGCATAGGGCACAATCACTGCTTGTTACTGAGTTAATAACTTTTAAGACAGTATATAAATAAATGTGCAATTTGCATATGGTAAAACCTAAAGCATTTTCATCTGATTAGACACGTTGTGTGAATGTGTAAACATCAGAGGAAAAACAAGGATCTATAAAATCCAAAAGTTCTACCAGACCAAAAAACATATTCCTGCAGTACTGAACCCACAGCCACTACAGTGACTGTAACATATAATCAGTGAAATGTAAGTGTTGTAAGATGAGTTACAAATAACGTTGCAAGAACTTGCTTCTTCAGTATAATGGTTGGGAGAATAACATTGTCAAATCAATATTTATATACGCAGAAGTCTGTTAAAATTTGTGCCATAAATCACAAAATGAAACCATAAAATATTTCATCAAATGCACAGTAATTCTCAGCCCTTGAATTCTGACAAGCTGGGTTTGTTGCTTATTTCATCGCCAAATAATGAGTCATGTCCCAGCAGCTTCCTAGTGTTTGAAAGGCCACAAAATGCAATAGGTACCATGAAAGCAAGTGGAATCTGACACTATAATGCATGAAGAGGAAGACGTAACAGAGTTCACAGTATGCATTACCCTGTAGATACAGACACAGAAGTCTTGTGACTCTTCAACATAAAAGTGACCTCCCTGCAGACAGGTCAATAAACATACAGAATGACTGAGAGAAGTGAAGGAACATAACTACTGCCACCAGGTGCTTATGTCACCATGGTATAATGAAACACAGTTTACTGAGGGTGACTTACGAAGATACAGTAACAACTCAGAGGGATTTAGTATGGTGGATACAGCAGGTGTCTGTGCAGGGGAAGTGCTTCATACCGTGGTTATGGACAACCATAATTGCTGTTGGATGCAATGAGTGAAACCACAAGTGGTTTACATGCAACTGCTCCAGGCTTGAATGAAGTGAACATTAAAAAAAGTAATGTGTTTTAGTTTTGCAGAGTTCACAGTGTGTTTTGCACAATGCTCTGCAGTTCAGAGTAAACAAATACATTTTATGAACCTTAAAATTTGAAATCAATCTAATAAGGCAATGTAAAATACAGAAATTCTGGGAATTTCTTATTTTACTGCTTTAGACCATTTCTACTGCTGTAACAGAATGTATTATAAGCACAGTATAGTTTGATCTGATCTTTCAAGTTTTCACAGTGGACGTTGCTCAAATAATGATCATTTGGGTTCTTACACAGTGTAGGATAATAATTTTGTTCTGATGTCTCAGAAAAACTCCTGTATCAATCTTCAGGGTGACCAAATTCGGTTCAGATGGATGCTGAAATGACTGGGAAGAGGCAATGTATCGGTTATACAGGGGTTTTCAAGAGGAATCTGCCATAGTTTGGGAGAATATTCCGTGGGTTAATTTACATTGATATAACCAAAAACATCCATATCTGAAGTTGAGAGGTTACGGAGACAATGACGCAAGGAAAGGGTAGTCTCCTTGCAGTTCCACATACTGTACCTGTTAAAACATGATGTGTTATCCATACACGGCATGGCCAATGGTCCTTTGGCCAATGGCCAAGCCAAACCATATGGAGGTGAGTGTGACATGTGAAGTACTTAGAACCCTAAGGACAATTTTTCCTAAATCGGTGCAATTTTTTTTTGCTTCGTTAACGTCTTTATGTTACTCAGACTTTACTTAGACGTTAAGTATAGGTGTTAACACTACAGGAACTACAAATTCTTCACTGTTTTAATATGTATTTGGTAATCAATAAACATATAACAGTTCTTTCTTTAAATCTTATCTCACATTCTGCATAACCGTTCAATTTCAGATACCAGTATTTTCGGTTGCATCAATGTAATTTAACACAAGGTATGTTCTCTCGATGTATGGCAGGTTCCTCCTGAAACACACTGTATAGGAAGGTTGCAATGACTCAGGCCAAACAGAACTACTGACATGGTATAAGATGTCCCCTCTTCCCTTTCCACAGCTCTGACAGACCAAAATCCTTGCAACCTTCCACACATTTCCACCTCCCAATCACTTCAGCATGTAGTCAAACCAAATTCAGTCACCCATGAAGATGGAGGCAGCACATTTCTTCTGAAACATTCAAGTAAATTTGTTGTCCGATGTAGTGTAGGAACCCAAAAGGCCACCACTAATCTTACAGGTTATAAATGTTAGAAAACACTACCACTGTCAGCAGTAATGAACTGGCAGGATATATTATACCCATATAAAAACTACACATAAATTCTGATCAATATAATTTTGTTGCAATAAAATGGAAATGAGAAGCATCAACTGCCTGAAATATAATATCATGCCCTTCCCATGGGTTTACCAACAATTTTTTTAATGCATGTGTTAATATAATTCCCAGATATTGTACAATCTGCAACATTACACTCAATATAACAGTTGAGAGTTAGTGCAGTCAGTTTTAAGGCAATGAAGCGTTACTGTGTGACAGAAATGACATGGCATCTTAAAACTTCGCTCTTCATGGTCAAGAGGAGTACGAAAAACACAGAGAAAGATGCGGCACTAACACATCTGTTAATTAAAGATAAGTATAGTAATACTAGGTGTTTGCATTTTCGATACACAAAACTGAATCCCATATAACTCAGCCTCTTCATAAACATGGCAAGTTTTATTTTTCATTATGCACCAACAACCTGGCATAATGGGTAATGCTACTAGGTAATAAAGGTCATGAAATCTTCCACTTACACACTGGCATTTTACAGATTACAAGCACAGCAACAATACAATGTTGTAAAATTATTCCAACATTTGTCCACATTGACGATACTGAAATTTCAAAACTCTCCCTCTAACAAATAATTGTAAAACATCAGAATACAGACTCAACAGATAAAGCTGGAGTATGTATCACATTTCAAAATCCAATGTTACTGTTTACTTTTATCTCAAGATGGATATAATCTTTGTATTCTGTCCCTGCAGACCCAACTGGATGGAGTTGTAGCATAAAGTTTAATTAAAATGAGTACCAGTATGAAATCTACAAGGAATGTCATGAAACTAAACAGAAATCAACCAGCCACTGTCAATAAACACATAAAAAGTGAGACTGACACAGGAAATTTAGTGTTAAAATAACTTAATAATTTCCAGCAGCTTATATGGCATTGTAGCCAACTGGACCACATTCGACTTCAGAGAAAGACCTGTGAATCTGTATTAATTCCAATTAGCTGTCAATCAATATCTTGCTCTTGGTTGTAATTTATTTTACGGACTTACAAAGGAAACACTCTAGTATTTGCATACTGAATTGCAGGGCAAATGAATCTCCCATTTTCTTTCTTGTACAAGGCAAAAACACCCTCCAAACTAAAGTGCCCTAACTTTTTAAAGACTAGCGGTAGCTTTACGTACCACCAGGTGTAACATTAAAAAATTCTACGTGGTGCCCACATTGCGTTTATGTGTTTTGTACGGATCTCAGAACAAACAGCAACTTTTGCCTTATAAAACATTAAAGAGACTGGTTTTTATAACCGAAGTGGAGAGTGTTTACAGCGCGGTACGCACTGAGTCCTTATATAAAACAGATACGCTTCATCTTTAAAGGGTTAACAGGTAACATTCTTCAGTCACATTAAAAATATTTGAAGAAAGAAGAAATGTTTACTAAAACACAGTCATACATGGATGGTAGTCAGTGGTTTTATTCCTCAAAACTGCTGGATACTGCAACATGTAATCAATGTAACTGGTATGTTTGGTTTGCTCATACAAAGAAATAACATGCTGAAGGTGAATTCATCCTTTGACACCAGCCTTGGTGCACTTTATGGACCTTCAATCCTCACATACCGCTGGCCTATGCATTATTGTACGGTTGTGAATGCGTTTAAGGGTACTGTAAATTTAAAAGCTGCTGTCCTAGATGGTACTTGAAATTAAAACCTTGCTGTCACTGAAGATTTAAAAGAAAAATAACAAAAAATAAAAATACTCATAAAGTAAATGGAAACTCTCCCAATATTTGGTTAAATTTTAATTACAGTGAAATATATTTTGACAGCCCCCAGAAAATTTATATTATATTTACATATAAATTTAGAGGGTAATTACGGGCATTCAGAAACATTCCTAATGGCTCTAATGATGAATGCAGAGGACAGTCAGATCACACAGTTGTTAGCAGCACACAACCTCTTGAAGAGTAATGTTGCTCACTCATCATACTACATTAAGATGTTCTCAGTGGTCAAAGATAAATGGGCTGCCTTTGATTCCTGATTTCATCTCTGCTTTTCTCCCACTTCACCAACTGAACTTCAAGAGTCATTGCAAATTAAAAAAAAAAACTCTTTTGTAAGGTTATGACTTTCCTTTTAACATATAAAGTTAATTAAATAAAATGAATGATACAGGATTTGTATCACATCTGCGTATCACTTCTGCCATAGTACATTCCACTTTCAGTCATACACGGACATTCTTTCAACAGCCTCATGCATCACTCTACACTTGGACCATTCTGCATACTGGCGGCCACAGCAGTAATTGCTGCTACTCCAATCTGCAGTGAGTGGCAGTCAATACAATTGGCTTTAATGCACTGCAATTACTATTAGATTGTGACTCACTACGTTTAAAGGTCTTGGAAGTGGTATGTTACATCAGCTGCTGCAGTGTCTTGATGAAAATAGGTGTAGGTTCTCCCATAATCACACAGGTCTTTAAAAATGGCATCAGAATGCCTGGTACATGCCCATGTGTATTTACGGTCCCAGAAATAATGGGCACAGTAATCCTAGTTGCAATCACAACACACCACACATAAACTTCAACATCATGTAACGGCACTCTGTAGACTAGCATGGGGTTTTCTGCACACAAATACCTGTTATTCTGAGAGTTCACATATCCATGTAGATGATACCAATCTTCATCACTAAACAGAATGAATGTGTGGCCGATTTCTCCAGCATACATTGTGTGGAGGTACTAGTTCACAAAACTCAGTTTTGCTTCACAAACTGCACTCGAGAGTTTGTGAATCACAGTTGTCTTATACAGACGAAAAAGCAGCAGTTTCCTTACATCTTGTGGGAATGATGCATCCACACCCCTTTGCAAGTTTTGCCAAAAGTTTTCTTGGGAATGTCCCCATTTATCATTAATTTTGTCCACTTTTTCCTCAGTCAGTACGTCTTCTCTGTGTTCATTCCAGATCTAAAATGGAACTTGTTGTTTGAAAGCTTTTTATAAGACTGTAATTTCTTTCCCTATGTGTAACTGCCATAGCTGGAAATTTCAATCTGAATTAACAAGGACACTTCTTGTGTAAAATGTATTTGCAATATGTGTCATACAGAAACCTGCATAGCAACTGCAGATAAGTCACAGGAATCTCAAAAACTCTCCAATAAGCAATGCAAGAGCCAACCAGTGAGTGGGCTTGGTGAACATATAGTATACCGTAAGCAACCCAAAAGGAAGTGACTAGTATTAGGGGGGGTCATTTAAAATACTGGCACTGTATATTAAATTCACCTAATTATATCAATATACGACAGCCAGCAGTTTTTAATATAAGTGTTTGTCACATGTCACTACCATGTTCGACTAATGATATCATACAAAAGAATTCTGTTCTGTTAGTGTCTTTAGGTTTGTTTCAAACTTCATTATCCCAGCTAATAAACCCATAAACTTGATACTTGTTATAATCGTACTAGTTACACTTTCTATGTAACTGTAGCAATTCACAGTGCCATTAATTTATAAAAAAAAATACACAGGAACAATTTTTTAAATAAAAGGAAATTACAGTAGGTGTAAGTATTCAAAAACAGTTCTGAATTACGATTTACAGAGTCTTTACTTCCTTGCTGACCACAACATGGCAGCTTTATTACACAGAAAGCCTGCACTCACCAAGGCATCCTGCGACAGCTGTGGTGCTCAGGTCAGCAATAAAAGATACGCCCTATATAACTCCATTTTTATTAATTTTGAATGGATTTGGATGAAAAATTATAGTTATAGACCTTTCTTCATTGTCTAGTAAACAGTACATAATTACCAAAAGATCAACAAAAAATCACCAGATGTTGAAAGAAATAACATGTCTCCCTGATTCCTTATGTAGTAATAAAAATACTGAGACATTAGCATGTTAAATTATCTATTATTCTGTTATTCAAAATTCATTACTTCTAATAATAGGGGTACACACTATTTAAGCACATTACTGTGATCGCGTTTTCCATTATACGAATTGACCCTCTTATTTATATACGTTTGGAATAATTTTCTTATTTCTGATTTGTGGGTCATTCATAATCCTGAGTTTCTTCTTATTAAAATAGTTCAACATTACACATAATGCTAACACCAGCAGATGACTTGCAATGATACCATGCAAGATGAAATAATAGTTATGCTGCAATTTCAATATAGCTGAAGAAGAAACACAAATTAGACAGTTATCTCAAAAGTTGTCATATTTTACAATGAGAATAGACATGACAATGTAATTTACCATTTGCAAACACAATGCTCTATTACTGGAGTAATGCCTCAGGTTAGTAATGAATCTTAATTAAAAACACATAGTAGCATATTAATAATGCAACATAAATTTATGGACAGACAGAAAGGTCAGGACACACGTGAATAAGGACACTTTCAATCTTATGTAGAGCAAAAATTCTGAGTTTTCTGCATACCACAGGCTGATATCTGTGGGCTGCCAGTGGATACAAACCCTTAAGTTCACTTATCTTCTAGAATATATCATACTGAACAAATAATATAGCTCACACATAAACTGTGATAGAAAAATTATGTTTTCAATGACAAAATGGGACCCCCCCCCCCCCGACATGTTATAGATAATATGACAAAACAAAAACACCCAGTCTTTCACTAATCCTTTGTATCATTTTATAAGGCACTGTACCTTCCATGTTGCTGCGTTTCGACGAAAGTAACAGAAAGTATTTTGGAACCAGTTGTATATCTCGTTGAGAGTCAGCTGCTTATCAGGTGACTCGATGATGGACTGAAATAGAAAGAGATGCATTATCAATTCTGTTTAATTCTCTTGAATCAGGTGTAACTTACCTTGGTGAAAACACACAATTTGTTTTGAAGGTTATTTAATGACATCATATCAGATGTCTACCTCCTGCAAAACTGACAGATAATTCTAGTACATAAAGAGAAAGTTAACCTTGTGACTAAACACCACACTATGAAAACAAAGAGGGGGCAGTGGAAGCAATGCTCCATGCTTTCATATACTTGAAACTACATGGAGGTAGTATTAAACTTCATAATCTGGCTGGTTTCTATTATTGAACGAGCCCCTGGTAGCCATTAGATAAAAAGGTTTGTGGGCCCTTCAGGTGGCCAGTGAGTGGGAAAAAACAGAAAATTCCTTGTTCCTACCAGAAATCAAATTCTGGCCATCCATTCCATAGGCAGTCTAGTGAATGCACTAATCTGGCTCGTGAGAGCTGTTTATGCATGATTATGAATGAGGAATGGGGCAGGAATTGATGATGATCCATAATGAAATCCTAGCTTGGCATTCACCAGGAGGAACTGAACAAAACCGTGAAGCCAAGACAGCCAGGCCAGCTTATGTGAACCAGGCACCTGATGAAAATGAGACAGGAGTGATAAGCACACAGTAATGTTTGGTTCACTAATGTATAAAACACTTAATAACTGTGATATCACTGCTGCTTCTGCCCTGACTGGGTGTGGTCTACCTGCATTAAGAGGACACAACTGCTTCCACTTTTAAATGTAATCATTATTTACCAAGCATTAAAATTGTAACTGAATTAAAAATCATACAACATAGCAAATCTTATCAATACAGTTCTATATTACTATTAACTTGTTACATTGTTCAGTCCTTGGACCATCATCTGAGAACGTGTATTGTAGAACAACTCTAGAAAGTACTGAAGGTGTTACTTTGACACACACATCTCCAACAGGAACTTACATATACCATAACCTTCAATGAAAATAGCTGTACCAAAATGTTAACAAGAATATTTAGCACACGGTCTTATGACAAAACATTTTCTCCAAACATAATTATGCACAATAATATTTTTGTAATAACAAATTGACTAGAAGTTATTCAAATGGCACAAATGTGTCCAGTGAATTTGTATGTTCACAGTACATGGCACTTTACTATGTGTTTGTGTTAAATGTCAACTATTTCAGTAGTTACCTTGATAACCATGTGTTATGAATATTCACTGTCTTACATCACCCCATATTGTTGTTTCTCTACAATAGGGTAGCACATAAATTTAGTGCGCTGAAATGTTCATTACAGAATAATGTAGAGGTTATGTTGGATGTATGTGTGAGTATATTAATTAGTTGTCTATCCTGTCACACAGACTACATTACATCTGAGTATCTGATATTTCTGTACAATGCAATAGCACTTAGTTTGTTGGTATCCTTTCTGCAAGGTGGCTACACTGACATGTGGCTTTTTTGTGATTTAACCTTTTAAAGCCTAGCAGTAACTTTACATACCACCAGGTTTAAGATAAAAAAATTCTACGTGGTGCCCATGTTGCGTTTATGTGTTTTGTACGGATCTCAGAACAAACAGCAACTTTTGCCTTATAACACATTAAGAGACTGGTTTTTATAACCGAGGTGGAGAGAGTTTACAGCGCAGTACGCACTGAGTCCTTATATAAATCAGATTACGTTCCGTCTTTAAACAGTTAAACAAAAACTTCTCAGACTGGCAGCAATTTCAGGTGGTTCAAGAAAACAAGTGTTTCATAGAACAAATTCTGTCTCCATCATCAGGATTCTGACAAACCAGGATCCCCAATATCATATCAGTAACTATGGTTTTGGAGACTGATTCTGTCTCCATCATCAGACATTTTGTCCTTATGTTATATCACAACCCTGCTCATGGAGGTGTGTTAGTCTCTGATACACTGGTTTCACTGAACCACTGACATGCCTGACACCCAAAGAAGATTTTATTGATATCATAAAAGCTCATAAATTAACATAGCCACCTTACAAAAAGGATACCAAGGTATTTATGAACAGAATGCAGGACACAATCACAACGTAAATAGAGTTAATAGGCCTTCAGAAAATGTGGCAAAGTCCGTATGCTTGGAAAACACTAAAAAATTAAGTACATATATAAACAGATTCAGAGCAGATTAAAATGAGGGAATGCCTGCTAGAATTTGGTGCAGGATCTTGGGCCTTCGTATGTACTACCTATGAGTACAAATATTACAGCACACAGAACTACAATTTTGCCTCTGGTTTTATATGTGACTGGAACTTGGTCATTCACACTGAGGGAAAAACACAAGGTGTTCAAGAATGTGTGATCAGGAAGATTTCTGGGCCCCAAGAAGTAGGAAGTAGGAACAGAGTGGAGAAAACTGCACAGTGAGGAACTTCATGGTCTGCATTCCTCATCAAATATAACCTGAGTGATCAAATCACAGATGATGGGATGGGTGGGGCACATGGCACACAGGGGAGAGAAAAATGCATAAAGGGTTTTGGTGGGGAAACCAGAAGGAAGAGACCCATTGGAAGCCTTAGGCATAGATGGGAGGATGACATTAACAAATCATAAAAAACTGTAGAGAGCATGGACTGGATTCACATAGCACGGGACATTGACAAGTCACTGGCTCTTGTAAACATGGTTATGAACCTTCAGTTTCCATCAAACTCAGGGAATTTCTCGACTACCTAAGGAACTGCTAGCTTATCAAAAAGGACTTTGCACCACGAAGTTAATTATTTAGTCAGTTACTTGTGAAAACATGGGTCTCCCTTCCATCTCATGTTTAAATAGGCTACGAGATGTTGCTGTGCCAATCCAGTCATTGTCTATGCTAAACACACTTTGCAAACACACATTTGTGGAGATGGCTGATACATGCATCATGTTTGGTCATGCACATGATGATTAAGCTGGGTCATGATGTCTTTACTAAGATGTTGGAATTGATAATCCTTAAATAAAAATTTTCCTGTGCGCAGGTTTATACTTATTTTTATCTTCCTCCTGTCAATGGAATGGAACCTAATTCAAAGATGAAGCATTCAATGACCGATGCTTACAGACTCTTTTGTCATGTGCACTGAACATGCCCCTAAAGTGATGATGTGTTTCAGAAACATCCCATATAAGAAACAATTCTGTGTGTACAGAAAGAGAGTAGGTGTAAAAGGATATTCTAACACAGGAAGTAGCTCTGGCTGGCTTCAACACATGCTAAAGCTTGAAGTCTCAAAGCAGTTACTGACAAATGCTGGCTGCAATTTTGTTATTAAATTACTACTTGCATAAAACAAATTATACACAACTGCCTTTTACAAAAGTAAGCTGAAAGAGCCCCTCATAAAATGACAATACAATTAAACAATAATTGTGTAAATACTGGTTTCTGATGTGAGATGTAAATTATTCCATCTGATACATAGGTTGCAAAATTGCAGTTTTGTATACAGTATTTCAATCACGGTTTTTGATATTAGATGGTGTGATAAATAATTCTAAATTACAGGCTAGCATGCATTCCTTCAATTTGATCTGTAGGTAACAGATATTAATGTAAACATACCTGCCGTATTAAAGATGCATACGTAAATGGAGGCCTCACATCTGCATTCTTGTAGAACTCTCGATTCCTTTGAATTTCTGAAAGTAAGGAAAGGAAAATACAATTAACCAGAATTTAAAAATGATACATATATAGTGCAGCAACAATAAAACCATTCACCCTTCACACTTTCAGCCCTTCACTTGTGTCACATGTCACACATCTCCCATTATTTCTTTCAATACAATTACCCTTCCGAAAATTTGAAAACAATTTAATAAAACACAAAAAATAAGTTTTGATATGTTTGTTAGATGAAACAGCCCCACCAGACATCAAGTAACAGTTATTCTTTAATTTATTATGACATGTATTCTTGCAGTTACTATCAACAATAGAAACTGCAAAGGATGACACTGAAGTGGAGAGACACATCCATGAATTAGATGTCACACTAATGTGCAATATGCATTTATCTCACTGATAACCTTCATCAAATTGTTCTTCTGTGGGGTGTTGAGCGGTGTCTACAGACACATTCAGGAAATGGTAATATTCACTGCTTTCTTCTGGTGGTAAACAGTATTGGCATATTTATTAAAAAAATAGTCATTTACCAAAATAAATTTACACACACGGACTCACATCAGTGCCACCACTTATTATTTACAAGTGTTTGGTTAAAGTTTATGTTTCAGAGCAAATAGAAGATTTTAAAACCTGGTAAGAGTAAAGCAAAGTTGCCACTATGCTTAATTCAGTGCAGTGCCAAGATGTTATAAGAAGGAGTGGAGGTGCAGCTCAGTTCTTTCCTAACAATGGCACAACAGAGCGGCATATGGCCAGAATCCTGAAAATTACTAACCAGTGAAAAATTCTGAACTCATAACCCTTACTCTATATTCCTTAATGGTATGTCTTGTAACAGTAGTTTAAACCCTCTAGTGAAAGGGAACTACACAGTAATACTACCAACTAAATGAACTATGTTGATCAGTACAAACTCTCACAAATGTCACGGAATTTGGACCAGGATGTGGTGAAATATGACTGATTGTGCCAAGAATAAAATTCAAAAATACTTCCATAAGTTCCTTTGGGTTACTAGAAATATATGGATTTTATAAATTCGAAATTGCAACATGACAACTATTTTTCACTTTTTATAAAATTATATATGAAATATAGTAATAACTATGTGAGGAGTTTCTGAGAAATACTTTACAGGTTGGCGCCGGACCAGGCAATTTTCCAAACCATGGGTAGTCAATATATTATGATATCAAAAGGTCTTATAAAGGACTTCGTAAAATGAAGTGTTAGTAGTGTACACAATTTTAACGCACAGGCTCAACCAGTAAGTACAGAAGCATAAAAAATTTAACGAAAAAGTTTACCTTCATTTTAACGTAAATAAACAACGAACTAAGCACATAACGCCGAAAACACATAGAATACGGTAATGTAATCACCTCCAATGTCCAGCTTCTGCGTCAGTTCCAGCTTTCGTTCGTTGTAGTGATAATGAAACATGCTTTCGCTTACAAGCACTATCAACACATGCACTGCTAGCAGATTTGTTGGGAGACATGTTTAGGGGTAAATATGCTAAAAAGTTAACGCTAGCACAAAACAGAGAAATCTCCACCACCTTCCCCTCAGACAGCCAAACGTATACCAATTCTTCCGCAGTGATGCCAACTCACCCTAAAAAGCACTGGGCACGACCAAAACACGCTTAACTTTATTAAATTATCAATAAACGTGCGAATGAAAAAATGAAAAAAGATCAAAATTCTAACGTACATTAACACAAAACCATGCGATTTTATGCAGATTACCACGGATTTCCTTGTGGTTTTCGCTAAATCGCGCTAGACCAGGGGACGTACCAGATCATGGTATAGCCGATTAGGGAGGTGCGACTTTATGCGATTATGTAGTAATGACAAATTTGTGAAAACATTAAAAATTCTAATAGTAAGCATGTTGGTTCAAGAGGGGACAATTCTACTTTTCAAAATCTTGAGTCTAGTATCTGCTCCCAATTTTATCAGAATTGAAAAATGCTTTAGAAAAAATATACGAATATTAATTATGTAATTACACCTCATAAACTAATATGCAATGGCAGTCTCGTTTATATAAATAATACTTCCCATTTTAAGGTAGGGATTTGATATGCCATACAGAAAATATCACATTTCAGTCTTCTTACTAAACAGTGACACTGATGGAACCAAGCTAACAAACCTGCTAATCCAATGATGGTTTGAATATATAGTAAGCAAAGAGTAAACGCAGCATTAAACTATGACAAGATAAAGAAAAAATGTCTTTAGTTGGGATGGTCATTTTGTTATTGTTAATATCAGAATGTGCACTCATATTTTTTTAAAAGGCCCATGCTAAAAGTAATGGAATGACCATTATATACATGTAGTGTTGCCAACCACAGTTTCATGTAACAGTAACAGTTCAAAGTTACAACAACAACAACAAGGACAAGAACAAGAACAACAACAACAACAACTGAGACAGTGACACAAGGTGCCTACATTACTATTTTGTCACAAGTAACAGAGTTGAGTAGAACACCTGAGATGTTGCCAGACTAATGCAACTGCAGAATGATTAAGTAAGGAGGATGCTAAGTCAGCAACAGTGCACTTTCGAAGAAAAAACAGATTTTGGCACATGTTCTTTACCATCAGTCTAATTAATAGAGGGGAGACTACAGCCTTCAGCCTCTGTATCGGCAACCAATACTGCCAAATCGCCAACATAGAGCCCTAAATCCATGTACCTCATGCTTCAGTGCACAGTCCTGCTGATAAGCTATACTGGTGATAAGGATTTCTAATGCCTATAGCTAACAACCATGGCTGGACAGAGGAGTCAGTTAGCAGTTCAAAGCATTTGTTATAGAGTAGCTACACGGCCAGGCATCGCACGTATTCAGATGATGGCTGCTGAGTTCAGCTAGCTTCTTGTAGGATGGTAAGGGTTTGTATAGGGAGTGCAAGTGTGAGTGCAGAGTACTTAATTACCTCATCATATTCTTGTACTGAAGTAAATATCAGCCATATTACCATCACAGACAGGGTGCCATAATATTCACGTGTTACTCCATGGCCTCTTTCATCACTTGTTTCTTTATTCTTAGAGCAGACTAGGTGTTAGTTTCATCTACCAGATTGCTGCCATCTTGTTATGCTATACTGTGTTATACGCTTGACTCTCAATTGTTTTATCAGCTTCAGCTTGTACCTCACTCAGAACACACTCAGTCTCAATTATAAAAAGTGTTTCTTTAGCCTCAACACATACCTCACAGAGAACACTGACAAATATGGCAACTGAGGTGTAACTCACTCACTCACCTACATGAGGATATTACATATGTGGAGATTATCATTATGACAGGCTATCATAAAATTCATGCTGTACTTCATTGGTCGTTTCTCTATTCTTACAGGAAACCTAGCATTAACTTTGCCTATCTCAGTGCTGCCATCTGGTTGTGATACGTTCTGTTATATACTAGATGATCGACTGTTTCTTCAGCCTCAGCTCACACCTCATAGAGAGTACAATCTGTTGTGCTGTATGTTCAACATTCAACTGCTTTTTTAAGCTTCAGTACACACCTCACAGGGAACCTGTTCCCTGTGAGTGAGCCTAGTCACTATGCTGATTGTTTACATAGAGGTCAACATATTAAAAATGAAAACTGCGAAGGAACATTAACTGCAATACATACCTTTCGCAGTACCTGCACATAATAGGCATATATGGTAACATCATTAATGACAACATTTACCAAGTTAAATTACTTCACAAAACCAGAAGAGCTGACTAATAAATTCAAAGTACATGAAAGGTCTGAAATCTTTGTTAAGATGATGTAGCAACATTTTGTACACTGATGCCTAGCATATGTATTCCCTTTACTGCAACAGACATCACCTAAAGTTATATGCTTTTGCGGTCAATTAGTGACGTTTACTGTGCCATCATAATTTAGCACTGTGTACAAATGTGTGCAGACTATAAACATGCCTGTATCATTCTTGTAAAATGCAATATATAGCCTTTTTAACATGCAATTTACTACCCAATTTTTGAGGCATTATACATGTACACTTGCAAAAATACACATCACCACAGGAAACTACACAGAATTCTGTTTACCACCTCAATAAATTTGTGTTATGTAGGCTCTAAACAAAACAAAATAATGTCACAGTACAATAGATTGTACATGAGGAAACTGCTAAAGAACAAGATTAGAGGTGTGGTAATTATTTAAGTGGTAATGCAAACAAATAACTGCAACAAGCTATTAGTTCTAAACATCACATATCGAGGTCCATTCTTACACAGACCTACAATACATGGAAGAATGACTGTTGAAACAAGAAGTGGTCATTATAGCAATAATGAGGTATATCACATATGTTTATATTAGACTATTTACATTACTTATAGATTATTTATATACACTAAATTATCAGTCTTGGATTGAATAGTTTTGCTGTAACATGACCACTCATTAACAGTTGTGCTGCAATGAATCAAGGAAATGATAACCATCATTTTAACGGCAGAGTATTTTCCACACACACCCTAATGAGGTTGCCCCTTTCAAACAATGAACATGGCTGTGATACTAAGTACAATGTAGACATTACCTTGTTGAACATCAAGTCCTGCCCGCTCCAGCATATAGGGCAGCCCTATAGCAGCCAGAAGAGACAGGCAGAGAAAGAGAGAAGAGAGGATGTCATCAGAGGCAAGATCCAAACAACACAACACAAGCTGTTACTCTACACTTAATGCAGTCATTACCTTCAGAAATATCTACTGCCACTCTGTCTGCAACTCGCCGCCTTAATGGAGTTTCTTCAAAAGCTCCTACAGGGAAAGGGCAAAGTCCAAGCTAAGTTGTTTGTAATGCTAAACTGTTACACCATCCTTCGCCATTTCCCAGTAGTTGGCAGAATAAAGATATGTGGTGACAGCATGTTGTATCAATGAGTGGTGACACAGGTTTCTTACAATTTCTTACAATTTTAGCTTATTTTTTAATTTTAATCAAAATTATTTTAGGAAATAATATAAATTTTGAAATTTATGACCCAACAGATGTTTATTCAGCCCTGTAAATCAAAAGCAGGATGACTATTTAGTATACCAAATAACCATTTATTTACCTTTATTTAACCTACATTTCAAATCTGCAAAGAAACCATAACCTATCATAATTATTGTTGTGGATAAAATGAGATATGAATGCTGTCAGTCACGAACAGCTTCATTAGTGTTTCAGAATTCTTTACCTCCTAATTTTAAGTGCACAACCTGAAAGTAAATCACTGTCAGTTCACCAATAGTTCATTATTTCGTCGATCTGTAATACAAATGACCTTTTACAGTATGAGAACCCGTAAACAGAGCATATAAGACAAATCAGAGTCACAAAAAGAAGGAAAAAAGAATTAAGGGTTGAATACTTGTGTAAAAAGTTACTATCATTGTTGAAATATTCCCAAAATAATAACATTTTCAGTTAAATGAAATGACCAATTCCACAGGACTATCAACGTATATTTTAATGTTTCAGTGTTTGTTCAAATGTTTTAATTCAGGAAATATTGTCAGTGCAATGGGCTGTGTGAATTTAGCAGCAAAACACATAAACCACAAAACATCTAACAAATGCTGTCTTTCATTCTAACAGTGTGAAAAATGTCATCAGTTTGTGGAAAAACCCCCCAACATCCAAACTACATACTATATAGATGCCCTCAAGAGCTTTTTTTAGTCATACAATTGCTTGCATAGTTGTCTAGGATAATGTTGCCGTATGCAAAATGGGGTACAAATCTATAACATTACTTTGAACATATGTGATAACTCACACGTTAAATTTGGAGAAATATAACTCATCTATCACCTGATTATGAATTATAGCTTTTATGAAGGGCAGATGGATGGATCTATACTACATGCTACTGAAATATCACAATCCACATCAAAAACAACATCTGTGGAAGAGGTCTGAAGGGAAATGAAAGCCAACTGTCACCAAGAAGACAGAAGCTGGCAGTCACTAATCAAGACACTTACGAGTATTTCTGACAGACTGTGTACCTAACGAACAAACGAACAAACAAACAAACAAACTAACTAACTAACTAACTAACTAACCAACCAACCAACCAACCAACCAACCAACCAACCAACCAACCAACCAACTAACTGGCCAGCTAGCTGACTGACTTTGTAACTGACTAACTGCTTGACTGACTAATTGACTTTGTAACTGACTGACTGACTGACTGACTGACTGACAGACTATCTTGAGCACAGCCCTCCTGGAAAGTTAACAGTTCCTCGGCTAGCCAAGACATTTCTTGCATTTTATGGAACCCAAATTTCATTACCATATCAACAACAGCCAGCTACCTGACCTTACTCTGATCCAGATGGGACTAGTCCACACCATGCTATCCTATTTATTTAACAGCCATTTTAATGTTATCTTCCCATCTATGCCCAAGTCTTACAAGTGGTTTCTTTCCTTCAGTGTTCCCAACCAAAACTCTGTATACAGTTCTGTTCTCTCTCATGTGTGTCACATACCGCACCCATCTCATCCTCCTTCACTTCATCGCCCTAATAATATCTGTAGAGGAGCACCAATCATTAAGGGTCTCACTGTGTTACTTTTCCCAGAGTCCTGTTACTTCATCCCTCTTAGGTCCAAATGTTCCCCTCAGTACCCTGTTCTCCAATGCTCTCAACCTATATTATTCCTTAATACAGCAGACCAAAATAACAGGAAAAAAGTGCAGTTCTGCATACTCTAATCCCTTTGGATTTAGGACAGCTGATGGTTCTGAACTGACTAAAAGAGAACTCTTTACTGTCTTAGAATAAAACTTGTGCTTGTATTAAGGTACATGCTCCTGATGATGACCTCATATTAGGTCGAAACATGGTGAAGTGTGTGATGTAATTCAGTCAGTACATGTTATGACACTGTGTTGACTTATCCACTGTGCCCACACATAATTAAAAGAAAAAGAATCCACAAAATATTTCCCTCAGGGTTTCATTCGTGGAGTGAAAAGCCACAGGTCTAGGATTACTGCTTGGTCACACAAGTTTTAAATCAGAAAGGTCATCTCCTTCTCTTCATGAATATATTCACTAAACAATATGCGGAAAAGAAATGTTTCTCCTTGCTTCTTCACTCTATCTTGGCATAAACTCAAATGCCATGTTTAGATTATACAAAATATGAAATTTTTAATGCTTACAGGCAGAAATGTTTACCAATTTAAACATCCTATATATATATATATATACATACACACATACATACAAGGGTGGTCAAAGTTCTTTTGTAACTTTATTTCATTATTTGTTAACATGAAGCCTTTAAATGGAAGAGTTGTGTCAGGGTTTAGGAAACAAGATGTAAGTGTCATCTATTTTGAAACTCAAGCAGAATCTTTGTAGCCACAAATTTAAAGATGATTGTGAGGTGGAAACAGTTGTGACACGATGGATGATAACAAAAAACACAAACTGATATCAACAGGGAATAGAAAATCTCATCCCACTATATAATAAATACATCATTTGTGGTGGGGACTGTGTGGAAAAATAGGTGGGCAGCAATACAATTAAATGTTACCTGCTCTTGTTGGAGTGTCAAAAAAAGAACCTAAAATATGTGCATCGTAAACTTATTTTCTGACTGACTCTTTCAGTGTTGTAAGGGAGTGACAGGGTGTGCACACAGAACACATGGCCAAAATGCCCATTTTTAAGGGTATCTCATGGAACTAGGACTTCTAAAGAGCAAACTGCAAGTGGAACCTTAGAAAAGGAAATTGTTGTGATAAAAATTGGAGTGAATTACTTCAGGAAATGGCAGAAAATATTACCATGTGTGTTACTTGAACATTAGCAAAAAAACTTAAAAGCATATGAATACAAACTTGATTTATAAGGACAGCTAGAGCACTCTCCTAAGGACAAGGACAAATGAAATGTTTAGATAAGAACTTGGCTCACCTCCTGCTAGAGACAAAGCAGACTTGTCACTAATCCGCCTTCTAATTGGTCCGGCCATGTTAGGTGTTGGGGGTTGTAAGACTGGCGATCGCACAGCAGATACCAGAGCAGACATGGACACTGGTGCAACCTGGCTTACAGCGGATGTTGCCAAGCTTGGTGGCGGTTGGCTCAAGAGAACAGACGATAAGCTCAGCTTGGTTAGACTGGGCCCAGTTTGGAAGAGGTCTGACTGGCCCCATAGTGATGAGGAGCCATTTGATGATTGATGTAGAGGATTTAAGTTGCCCGTTTCTGCCTGCAATGTTACGATCACTGATGTCAGACATGAGAATACTCAAAGATCTCTTAATTATATGTACGTTGAACAGCTAGCTTCAATAAACATGGGAACATCTTTTGAGAGTTACTAATTATAGTTCAAATCGAAAACGTGGCCAGCTCAAATGGGCAACACAGAAAAGGTAAAACACATGGTAAATCAACATTGGACATCTCATAATTATGTTTCAAGAAGTGGAGGAATAGCTCCATAGATTCCAAAACTCTGTACTAGGTCGAAGTGAGTGGTTAACTTCCTGCATTGGGCATGTATACCCAGGACACAGGTGCCCAGTGCACGCTGAATAAGAAGCAGTGTGGGCCACAGAGCCGGTCTGAATAGTGAAGCAGAGAGAAAACCTTGACCCTGTCAGTAGCCAGCAGCTTCATCACTCTACTGACTGCCCAGTCCCGGCTTAGAAATTGGGCAAGGGATAAGGAAACTTGAATTTAATGAGAGTTATATATTGTAATAATAATATGAGAATAATTTTTGTCATGCCAAGTGCATCTCTGTCACCACAGCATGGTGCAACTTCAGGTTGCAGATGGAGAAGATGGCCTATAAGATATGGTAGGTGGCTGCAAATATATTTAACAAGCAGTCACAGGCAGCCGACAGGAAGCGATATTCCACCCTGTGGGCTGGGCAAGGGGCTAAATCCTGCCATAAAAGTACATATATTACAAAATATTACACAGGCCTTTGGGCTTGGGCAGATTCCAATCTGAAACTCATTTCTGAGTTACTGCAAAAATAAAAATAAAAAGGCAAGAGAAGAGAGAAATATGAAGTCGTATTTATGCACACCATGATGGCATAAGGGGGAGTGGAGGTATAGCTCCACTCATTCTTAACCTCGGCCATTAGATGGAGGTAAGTGGTCAGATTCATGCCGTGGCTGCTTAACTCTCGGGGAAAGTTCCCCTTCCCCACCCCCAGCACCAATTGAACAGGAGGCTGGATGGGCCACAGAGGCTGTCTGTACGCTTTGCAGGAGATAGACACCTCTTTCCCCTGGTGGCAGTCCACCAGTAAGTCCTTTCCATAAACAAGCATAATTCAGAATTCTTGCTTTACATTTACAGACATAAGAACAACCCAAAATAAGTTTCTGCACTTGTAATTTCAATTTGGCTTTGGTGTCTAGGTTAGTCCTCATACTGAAATGACTAATCACAGGACAGAGTTTAGGATTCAACATTTTGTTAGATTACATGAGTCACAAAATGTGCTCCACTGTGATCATATTTTATAATTTCTACACTGCATTTTCATGCTGATCCCAGTGGCAGTGCGGTCTAAGGCATGGGTCTGCGATTGTTCGCTTGCTGGGATTGTGGGCTTGAATCCTGCCGGGGGCATGGATGTCTGTCTCTTGTCAGTGTTGTGTATTGTCAGGTAGAGGTCTCTGCGTCTGGCTGATCACTCGTCCAGAGGAGTCCTACTGAGTGTGTGGTGTGTCTGAGTGTGATCTTGAAGCCCCGATAATGAGGAGGCCTTGGCCCACTGGGGGCTGTCGTGCCATTGGAAAACAAAATACTGCATTCTTATTTTGGCCGTCACAGTACATAGGAACTCACCGTAGGTTCAGATTTTGGCCGTCACAGTACATAGGAACTCACCGTAGGTTCAGATTTTGGCCGTCACAGTACATAGGAACTCACCGTAGGTTCAGATTTTGGCCGTCACAGTACATAGGAACTCACCGTAGGTTCAGATTTTGGCCATCACAGTACATAGGAACTCACCATAGGTTCAGATTTTGGCCGTCACAGTACATAGGAACTCACCGTAGGTTCAGATTTTGGAGGTTCAGGAGAGGCTTGCTGTTTGGACATATGCAAATGGTGCATCATCGCTTGCAGGCGGTCTCTCTCTTTCTGCAGCTGAAGTTCCAACTGGGACACCACCTGCATCTGTACTCTGGCCTGGGCAGTGGATCTGTCATCTAACGTGTGCTCTGTGTTCAGGTGCCTGTAAACCACACTTACTTCAACACAGTGGTGTCACAAAATAATTCAGTATCTGAACCAAAACCAGAGGCATAGCTAGGTCTTCTGTCGCCCAGGGCGAGTAACAGCAACGGCCGTCTAAAAAATAAATTACGAATTTAAACAAAACACAATCACTCGTTGCATTTCCTTTTATTAATCTAAATAGTTTAAGATCGAGCGCAGAAAATCAATTTTTTTTTTCTTTTAAAATTTTAACTCTCCCACCAGGGCGCGGCTGCCCATTCCAAGAAACATAGGCTTCTACACTGCATACACAACGCGTTAAATCGTACCACATGCAGTGTATCCAACTTAACTACCACTCACAAGGCGGCTTAACCCTTTAAAGACGAAGTGTATCTGTTTTATATAAGGACTCAGTGCGTACCGCGCTGTAAACACTCTCCACTCCGGTTATAAAAACCGGTCTCTTAATGTTTCATAACGCAAAAGGCGCTGTTTGTTCTGAGATCTGTACAAAACACATAAATGCTGCGTCAGCACTACCTAGAATTTTTGAATATTACTCCTGATGGTACGTCACGTTACCGCTAGGCTTTAAAAGGTTAATGACAGTTCAAACTCGATTCAACTCCATACGGCTCTGACGATGGTACATGACTTAACTGAAGTAATCTTCTTTCTTTGGATTCTGTCCATCCTCTAATTTTTAATGAAGTACTACGTTTTGGAAGCCGGTTCTGCTTCCGTTTTCAGGTAAAGGAAAACACCTAATCTGATGGACCCTTCAGAAAGAGCTACTGTTAGTCACTGGGCCAGTGATTGAAAATACCTCTTTCAAAGGGCTCCACCATATTAGGTGCTTTCCTTTACCTGAAGACGGAAGCAAAACCGGCTTCCAAAACATAGTACTTCATTAAAAATTTGACGAAGGACAAAATCGAAGAAAAAAGATTCCTTCTCGCTCGATGCCCATTTCTCATTTCAGTTCGGTTGTCTTATTTTTCACGAATAATGTACGTACGTACTGGTCATCTTCTCAGCCGATATTAGGTAAGGTTTAGTTATGCTGATAAAGTTCAGATCAACGAAAAAATTTCATGCATACGATGCCACGTCATCAGCTGACTCAGCACCCTATCACTTAGATTCTGCCTTCGTTGCAGACCTGAATTCGAATGTCGACCTTAAGAAGACAGTCTTGTCCTGTGAAATATTCATTATTGAGCAGCGTTTATTGTTGAATATTATCTTCACGTACATGCTACGATCATGTACACAATTCAAAGACACACTACAGCACATACAATTATTCAACGTAAAATTATTATTTAACCGTTTAAAGACGGAGCGTATCTGTTTTATATAAGGACTCAGTGCGTACCGCGCTGTAAACACTCTTCACTTCGGTTATAAAAACCAATCTGTTAATGTTTTATAAGGCAGAAGTTGCTGTTTGTTCTGAGATCCGTACAAAACACATAAACGCAATGTGGACACCACGTAGAATTTTTTAATGTTAAACCTGGTGGTACGTAAAGCTACCGCTAGGTTTTAAAAGGTTAGTACTACAAGAGCTATGTGTTTTCAGCCTCGTGACTGAGATTTAAATTTCGTCGGAGTTCGTTGAGTTGAAGTGCTAAACAGTATGAGTTTCTATTTTGTATGCTCTAATGCCGGCGCACATGCAACCGAACAGAAAGGAACGGAAGCGAAACGAAACGAAGCGAAACGAATCGAGTTCTTCGGCTGCTGACGCATATTAGAACTTATGCTTCCGAAAGAAATCGAACAGAACAAGGTTCCAGACGGATCTATGGCAATATGAGAAGAGAGAAAATTCAAAGAAAAATACAGAATATGTTATAAACAATTCTTTCACCTGCTGATGTAACATAATCATTAAAATAATTGTGTTAAAAGGCCCTTAGGTGAGACCTGGGATCATCTGGAATATTACGCAGCGTCGTGCGATAATTGTTTACCGACGTTTCGGGACAACGTATAGATCCCATCTTCAAGGGTCAAGAAGTCCAAGAATTACTTTTCTTCTTCGACTTCTTGACCCTTGAAGATGGGATCTATACGTTGTCCCGAAACGTCGGTAAACAATTATCGCACGACGCTGCGTAATATTCCAGAGGAGCGGAGATCTCATCAACGTCGCGGCGGAAGCCTGAAATCACAGATGGCCCCTTGGTTATCTGTTTAGAAGTACAGTTATTTCAAAACAACAAATATTTTCTGTCCAGGATAAATTATAGTGAGTATGTGTGTGTGTGTGTGTGTGTGTGTGTGTGTGTGTGTGTGTGTGTATATATAGATACACACACCCCTATATACTGTATATACTTATGTCTGTGTGGGGCTTTTCAGTGTCGCAGGTAAGTTGTGTTCTAGCGCCCACGTCGAGTAATCGCAATGGCTGCCCATAAAATACATTATTAACCTTTTAAAGCCTAGCGGTAACTTTACGTACTACCCGGTTTAACATTAAAAAATTCTACGTGGTGCCCACATTGCGTTTATGTGTTTTGTACGGATCTCAGAACAAACAGCAACTTTTGCCTTATAAAACGTTAAGAGAGTGGTTTTTATAACCGAAGTGGAGAGTGTTTACAGCGCGGTACGCACTGAGTCCTTATATAAAACAGATACGCTTCGTCTTTAAAGGGTTAATACAAAAAATCACACTCATTTATTGGATTTATTTTTATTTGGCTCAATAACGTAACATTTGTTGAGCGCTGAAAATTAAATTTTCTCAGTTAAAATGTTAATTTTCCGCCAATTTTGTCGCCCGCTGCGCTCTGCCGCCCGCGGCGGCCGCACCACCCTCCCAAGCTATGTCACTCCTCACAACTACTGTATCGGATGAAACGGAGTTAAACTCTGCAATATTGCAGAAACGTATTTGATTTTCCTATTGTGTATAACGGATCCGTCTGCAGACTTAAAATGGACAGGAAACAAAAGTTGCATTGTCATACCTACAGATGCTGCTGCCCTGGATAACCAAACACGTAATTCACTCCCTCAAGACCAGTTTCGCAACAGTTGTAGTTTAATTTCATAAATCGAACCACAACACCATAATTAAATAATAATAATAATAATAATAATAATAATGTCTCTTAATAGACATGCTAATATCACCGGACAGAAAAGTGATCAAGAAAGAAGCCAGAAAGATTTTAAAATATAAAGACTTTATGACAGAAATACAGCCCATGTGGAATGTAAAAACAAAAGTGACGCCAATAATAACAGGGGCAACTAGAACCATTTCAAAATCATTCAGAAAATACCTAAGCAGCGTACCGGGAAAGCATGAACTCAACGAACTACAGACAACAGCCACACTGGGCACAGCACACACACTGCAGAAAGTACTAATGTAGAAGCACAAAACAGTTTATCATGGGAAATAACATTACATGTAGCATATATTGTAACTACAGTATAGCTGCAACATTACGTAACTTAGAAACAGGTTTGTTTCAGGTATGCAACTATAAATACTCTGCGTAAATATGATAAATAATAATAATAATAATAATAATAATAATAGTACAATTCATATAATGGCGACGGTAATATTTCTTATAATCACGCTGTTGTTGTTGTTGTTGTTGTTGTTGTTGTTGTTGTTGTCGTCGTCGTCGTCGTCGTCTCTTGTCACAGGCCTTTTCTTCCCGGTACTTCTCCTCTTGGACCAACTCTGTTCCCTAACCGCTCAGGGTTCAAGTTTCAGACTGCAGTCCTTTCCGTGCTATGTGTGCTGTTCCAAGTACAGCTGTCTTTTACAGTGAATCTACTGAAAGTTTTCCTGGTATGGCTTATTATTATTATTATTATTATTATCATCATCATCATCATCATCATCATCATCCGAATTTCGAATTTCTCACTTCTCAGCTTTAGCTGGGAAACATTCACCTATCCTGAGATGTATCATCAACAGGATTAGGCTCGGTGGTCTTATGTGTAATTTAGGAAATTTCTTACAGTTGAACATATGCCAAGAATTACCACTTTTTGCATTTGTATATATGTGTTTGGGTGCAGGTTATTATTATTATTATTATTATTATTATTATTCGTTGTCGCCTTTACGCAAGGCACTTAACAATTACATACTTCAAACAAACCACCCACACTGCGGGGGGAACCTTCGAACTCGCAGAATACGGGCTACTAACCAGTATCCTGGGATAGACCGATGACTGAAAGACTAAAAACGTTTTTCCACTGCAAGTTATGATTACACGAGCTGTTCCGATAAGCCTTTCACAAGTCGAATTAACGGTCTAGCAGAACTACGCCTAACTTTAACCCCATACAGTGCGGCAACAGCCGTGTCCCGTTTTCCGTAAACCCAAACCGAATACTTTGAAGAATATAACAAAATTCTCTTTTCAGTTAAAACTTAGATTATTCTCTGTTTTAAATGAGTCAGAGTTCTTTTTTTTTATATTCAATATCTTGGAATCGGCTTTGGTTGGGTGTGGGAACGAGGAGCGATAGGGTGCAAGGATTTAACTCACGGGGGCTGAAAGGTCTTGAATATTAATTAGGCAAAGAGTAATTAGCCTTTTAAAAACAAGGAGCATTCCTCGTGCCTTTTCTCTGTGGCTAAATCCCCCCCCCCCCCGCTTTAAAAAAAAAGAGGTGGAAGTTTTGCTGAGTGACGCAGTTTTCCTTGTTCACGGTTCTTGGAGGCGACAGAAAGATTAGCAAAACTGGATGCCAACCATGAACACTGAAATGGGAACGCCTGGTCAAATATTGGCAGGATACTGCATTAAGATGAGTTGTTGAAAAGAGGAAACCCGGGTGCGGTATAATCAATCCACAGAAAAGAACAGGTCCCAGGATGGTATAAAAGCAAGAATTGGAGGAACTGAAATGGAAAACATCAAGAAAAGGCTAGATGATTCTTTCAGATGTTCTAAGACGACGTAGCTGGAAATGAATTGCAAAAAAAAAAAGAAGGCAACTTTAATTATTCTGTAGCCCGAGTCGGCTACATCTTTGTATGCCGTGATGTAAATGGCAGAAGCGAAATCTCAGACCTCACAGTTAACATGTTAATCAAGTCTTCGCGCGTTAAAGCACGTCGTCAGTGCTGAAGAAGTTGAAAAGGCACACCTACTAGATACTGACACACACACTTTTCATATCATTGAGAAACAGCGCTACCACATTCGTTATATTTAGGTTATCTGTTCTTAACTAAGTAACTAACTAACTAACCAACCAACCAACCAACCAACCGATCCCAGTGGCCGCGCGGTCTAATGGACAGGTCTGCGGCCGAGCGCTTGCTGGGATCGTGGGTTAGAATCCCACCAGGGGCATGGATGTTTCTCTCTTGTGAGTGTTTGTGTTGCCAGGTAGAGGTCTCTGCGACGGGCCGAGCCCTCGTCCAGAGGAGTCCTACCGACTGTGGTGTGTGTCTGAGTGTGATCAAGTGAAAATAAACAACCTCGACACCTACTGTGAGTAGGCAGAAGATGTAAGGGCTACGAAACTAACTAACTAACTAACTAACTAACTAACTAACTAACTAACTAACTAACTAACTAACTAGCTAGCTAGCTAACTAACTAACTGACTGACTGACTAACTGACTGACTGACTGACTGACTGACTGACTGACTAACTATTTCACTCATTCCACGAATCAGAGTCCTCCTTGATAAACTGATAGTAGCTCACACGGTCAAGAAACAACCTGCATTCCACTGCACCCAGAGCTACTGCACTCACAAAACCGTCTGCTCAGCCAGACGAATCCACTCTCTCAGATCCCTTTTAATATTAAGTACTCTGCACTTTACGTCTGTGTGCTCCGTGTCTTCTCTTCCATACGCCCTCTCATAAAATGCTGTATACACACCGTCACTACCCCAGATTTGTTACAGGTTCCGGCCATTTCTCCCTCCTGATTTTATTTATTTATTCATTTATTTGTAGTCATTAGTTCATAGACCGATTCCACAGCTGAACCAGCTGAAAGGGAACAGACCGGTATAATTGTATGTTCGGTATTGAAGCTCCGGTGACATGAATTACATTGTTATAATCCGGCAACTGTTACTGCTTCGTTCAGAAAAACTGGGAAATACTGCACAGAAACTGGAGCTTCCCACACCAAAATACTGCACAGAAACTGGAGCTTCCCACACCAAAATACTGCACAGAAACTGGAGCTTCCCACGCCAAAATACTGCACAGAAAATGGAGCTTCCCACACCAAAATACACTCCCCTAAGAAAAGTCTCCACGAATTACTACGCTTAAAGCCTCTTCATGGACGCAATCTGTTGGTGCAAATACAGTCGAATCTGGTTATAACGACATAGATTTATACGACACCTCGTCTATAACGTCAGATATTATGTGCTACCAATTAATTCCTCGCTGTTAACCATAACATTATATTCCTCGGTTATAACGACACTCCTTTACAACGACACAAAATATTCAGTCCCTTTCATGATGTTATAACCGTGTTCGGCTGTACGCGCACATTCGGGTATGTGTAAAGCTGTAGCAAAGAACACTGAGGTTATATCGTAAAATACAGGGATAAAGATACAAAATGGGTTCTGATATAAAAAAAAGTTCATTACTAAGCACCAGTACAGTTCACTATTCAGGGTGCACTAACAATTAACAGCCTTTATATCTCAGTCCTTTTGCTAACACAAACAGGTGAATGGTTAAAATTTGTGCCCAGCATTAAAAACTTCAACAAACTTAAATGAAACGTATTATCACTTTAAACTACCGACAATTTTATCACATTAAAAGCCAAAAATCCTACAAGTTGCTACGAATAAAGAAATAATTCAAATATAAGTAGCGTATTTCAGATATGTATCTTTTTTGTGAAAAATGAATTTGATGAGATCTGCCCTCTTCTGGGATAAGAACTGTCGGACTCTTGACCCTTTAAGATGGGACCGATACGCTGTACCGAACCATCGGTGTATAATTACCACACCACGCCGCGTATTATCCCAGAAGAGCGAAGATCTCATTAACATCGCGGTGGAAGCCTGAAAGGAAAAAATTGAATTTGTTACGTAAAATTCAAAGAATTTATATTAAATTCAGTAATTAAACCGCAATGCTGCAATCATTATCAGAAATCAGTGACATATTAAAAATACAAACAAGTGTTCCCCTCATTCATGACGAGATTCTGGAAAGATGTCATGATATCTTGCAAATCGACTCATTCACCTCGCATAAGGAAGCCGACATGTGTCTCCGGACGAAGAAAATTAGCCCTTTAAGACGAAGCGTATTTGTTTTATATAAGGACTCAGTGCGTACCGCGCTGTAAACATATAAACATCGGTTATAAAAACCAGTCTCTTAATGTTTTATAAGGCAAAAGTTGCTGTATGTTCTGAGATCCGTACAAAAAACATAAATGCAATGTGGGCACCACGTAGAATTTTTTAATGTTAAACCTGGTCGTATGTAAAGTTACCGCTAGGCTTTAAAAGGTTAAGATACCGTCTGCAGAAATCGATGAGAAAACAATGAAATACTACAACGGAAAGTGCGCTGTTGTAAAATATCAATGCGTGCGTAATTTATTGACAACGGCACTGTGTTTCGCGGGTCAAGTAAGATGAATTACAACTTACAAATAAACACGGTCAACCCCACCATCAATCATTCGATAGAGCAAGAATGCCATTCGATATTCTGCTTACAATTAGACCACCGTCTATTATCCTTTCTGGCACTACAGGCCCCGTTACAAAGTCTCACCAATTCTGCGGTCCCCCGCCCAAAAATTATCTGAACTCGCCAAACCCTTATACATAACTCACCATAAACATTTATACTTAGTGTAGGCGTACTTAGAGTTTAACCCTTTAAAGACGAAACGTATCTGTTTTATATAAGGACTCAGTGCGTACCGCGCTGTAAACACTCTCCACTTCGGTTATAAAAACCAGTCTCTTAATGTTTTATAAGACAAAAGTTGCTGTTTGTTCTGAGATCCGTACAAAACACATAAACGCAATGTGGGCACCACGTAGAATTTTTTAATCTTAAACGTGGTCGTACGTAAAGTTACCGCTAGGCTTTAAAAGGTTGAGTATGAAACATGCTTCGGTTGTAAACAAAAATGCTGCTATTCAAGTAAATGTAAACATTTGTCACAGAACAGCAAATTTTCCAAGACCTAATCACAACGAAGCTAAAATAAGGAAAGACCTAAATGGAGGCACTTCCAATGTCCTACGGAGCAGAATCTACTCGACTCATGCACACGCAATTGACAAACACTGGCTTAGACCACTAAATACTTTTACAGTTTATAATACAGTGTGGGCTAAACTTAAAACATTTTGCTGTAAACTTTTAAAGCCTAGCGGTAACTTTACGTACCACCCGGTTTAACATTAAAAAATTCTACGTGGTGCCCACGTAGCGTTTATGTGTTTTGTACGGATCTCAGAACAAACAGCAACTTTTGCCTTATAAAACATCAAGAGACTGGTTTTCATAACCGAAGTGGAGAGTGTTTACAGCGCGGTACGCACTGAGTCCTTATATAAAACAGATACGCTTCGTCTTTAAAGGGCTAATTTGTTGTGATCCATATTCTGCTGCTAGTATACGCGTAACATCACAGCAGAATATCCCATTAACTTCTCGCATAGGTCAAATCACTTCACGACAACTACCCACAAATAAAATGGCGACTACCAAACACAAGAAACCACTAAATACTATGACTGTACACTGTACTTTTGTCCTAATTATCCGGAAAACAAATCGCATGCTTTCTTTTTGCACCATAGTACCTCTCTGACTCTATTTTTTGCAACAATCTCATAAACGGCATCATTTTCTAAAAAAGAAAATTCTGTCATGATAAGTGTGTTGTGATTCTCTCTACATCTTTTACCTGAAATGATTCTCGGCCCATGAAGAATTCATCCAGATATAAAATTACGCAGGTTGTCATGTAAAAACATCTGTTACTCTTGTCCTGTTTCAAGCAGACTTAATTGACAAATGACGAAGTTAACAGGCGCTTTTAAAAATTTCTTTGCCAAAGAGCCTAATTAGTCAGAATTATTGAACATCCATTCGGCTTCCGAACTTCTTTGAGTTCGCGACGGTGTAGTGTAACATTTAAATGATCAGAGAGGTAGAAACCAACTGCAATGCAACTAGTACGGCTGTGTCCATGTCTGAACTTCTTCTGGAAATTGTACTTACTTAAGAAATGATTGGAAATCGTCACAAATCGCTTCACAGCCCGGCCATTTGCAAACTCCGTGGCCATATAGAGGGTGCATCTTGTCGTTACCACAGCCATCCATAAGTTTGTCGTCCTGCAGACCCGCCACTCCATTGAGGCCATCTCGTCGACCAAGCCCCATGGAACTCAGTAACCCTAGAACAACAACACATAATCGTATCTTGTCTATGTGAGAAGCAGATCACATGCATTTAATACCACAACGATTGGATGTTTCATATCAAAGACACGATTAGCGAATATGAAAGGACCCGAGGTCAGGTAAAAACACGCTAACAAATACAGGGAGTTCAACTGAAAACCAAACCCTAAGAAATGGCAAATTTAATTTTGATGTTGAACATTCCAGTTGGTGTATGTATGCGAGGTGTATATTTAAATTCCTCAGGGAGGGAATTAGTCACGGTCAACGCTTTTCTTTGTATAATTTCAGATACCAACAAATGCCCTTTTATATATATAAAACACTTTTTCACAACACTGATATACCCGACATATTTCGGCGCCTACCACGACGCCATCATCAGGGGTTATACGTAGGTCTTCACATAAAATCCATATGGTTCGTTGTAGGTTTCAACAATATATCACGTACGCATTATCAGGAAAATGCATACACCAAGGTCTGATTGTGCGGTAAAATTCCGTAGGGTAAACATATTGAGAGATGTAAAATTAAAAAAAAAATTAAAATAAATTAAAAAAATTAACTTTTCTTTGCTTTATTAAAAATTACTGAGCGACCAGGTTTCGGCTTATGCAGCCATCACCAGGCTGTATAAAAACATTAATTAACAAACTCTACGTCACATGAAGGGAAAGGCCTTTTATAGACCCTGATGACGGCTATATAAGCCGAAACATGCTCGCTCAGTAATATTTAATAAGGGGAAGAAAAGTGTTGGTCGTCACTGATTTCCTGTGTGAGGAACTGAAGTATATACCTTAAATGGCAAATTTAGCGGCAATTTCAATTCTTGTCACAATAAACACAACGCCTTTCACATACACCTTTTATTTTCTCTACAATATGTTTCGGCCGTGTACGTCTGCCATCATCAGGTAGGACTTACAAGATCATAAAAAGAAAAATATATGTTAAAGCAGAGGCCTTCCCTTTACAGTTAAAATATATAAATAACATTTAATTTTATGTTATTGCCTACACGCAATAATATTTATTTAAATGCATATATTCCAGTGGTTAAAACTGCCCAAGTGTAAATATTAAAAGACTAGGATGTATTAGACATCCACCTGATGATGGCAGGCGTACGCGACCACACGTGTTGCAGAGATGAACGACGCCTGTAAAAAGTGTTGTGTTTACTGTGACAAGAATTGAAACAGTAGACCACACACACAAGGGCATGATTCTTCTAAAATTTAAATTTAACATCCTTTCATTTCCGCGTATAATGTCTAAATATTCCGCCCAATAATATTAATTAATTAATTATCGGAGAGAATATTTAATGGATTTAAGTATAAGATGTGGGCCACAGTTTGTTGATTATATACGCTGCTCAACTTAATTCTTCTGACAATTGTTAAAACACCAACTAAAGCACTATACTTATAACGTAATATAACATTATCACATTGCTAATGCATTAATTTACCCGACATGTTTCGATGCATTCAACATCATCACCAGGGGTACACCATGGGTTTCACAAAACATATGCCACGTTGCAGACTAGTGCATCGTGTATCCACCGTCAAGGTATCAATGTTAACACTTAGATAATATGGTAAAATATTCGTCTGTGTGTATACAGGTTTTAAGATTGTAATAAGTGTGTTTTTTTATATATTCAATTTCTACCACAAATATTTTACCATATTATCTAAGTGTTAACATTGATACCTTGACGGTGGATACACGATGCACTAGTCTGCAACATGGCACATGTTTTGTGAAACCCATGGTGTACCCCTGATGATGATTTTGATTGCATCGAAATATGTCGGGTAAATGAATGTATTATTAACGTGATAGTGTTATATTACATTATAAATATAGTGCATTCGTTGGTGTTTTAACAATTTATATAAAAAACGCACAACGAAAGCAACTTAAAATTACTTCTCCTGGTTCATTTCTCTTCCTTCTGACTGTACTTACCGTTTAGACCCGTGATGCTTTTGTGAGAAGCAGCATTATGGTGGGTATCCATACTTTCACTAGACGGTTCTTTCCACGGGCTGGCCACTTCCGCGGGTGGCATGCCTGAGAAATGATACCAAATACACAGTTAGCAACAGTCTAAGCAATTGTGGCCAGTTCCCTGTCTTACACTTTAAACCAGGGGCGTCCAAACTTTTTATGGCGAAGGGCCAGACCCGTTACTGTAGGCTTGTTCGCTAGACGCACGTGGAAAAGTATCAATAGGTGGTATACCTAACTACCAAAATATTGTGATGCATAATTTACAAATATGGCCTCGGGCCGCATAATACAGCCTGGTGGGCCGCGGGTTGGAGACCCATGCTTTAAATTCGTCTAAGAGAAAATTACTGTCCAGTTCACACATATGTACATGCATAGCCATAATGGTATATGGAACAATTTCGGATAACCTAACGGAGGGGTAAGTCAGAGAAAATCATGCAGGGAACTTAATTTTATTTAAAAGTGAATTCCTGTAAGAAGGTATGGTGCATTTAAAACGGTACAGGTGCAAATATTCTATTTTATTTAACACCCACACTTTGTCATACGAAGAACAGTTGGGCTAGGTATGCTCAAAATTGATGTTTCTTTAATTAAAACTGGACTTGCCTATTACTACGTACTACAATAGCACACTCCGCCAATTACTTTTGCAGGAAGCGCGGAAAAACGCCGACAAACAGATAACTTCGTAATAACACCTGCCGACACGATTACAGTAACAGGCCCTATTTAACCCTTTAAAGACGAAGCGTATCTGTTTTATATAAGGATTCAGCGCGTACCGCGCTGTAAACACTCTCCACTTCGGTTATAAAAACCAGTCTCTTAATGTTTTATAAGGCAAAAGTTGCTGTTTGTTCTGAGATCCGTAAAAACACATAAACGCAATGTGGGCACCACGTAGAATTTTTTAACGTTAAACCTGGTGGTATGTAAAGTTACCGCTAGGCTTTAAAAGATTAAAGTGACAGTTTCGTTTGGGGTCGCTGTTGGTAATATAAATGACGATAAAAATTACAAATCGCCTCATTTAACCTTTTGAAAGTCTAGCGGTTCCTTAGCGCACCACCAGGTTTAAAACGGTAAGGGTAAACCCATCCCATTACAGGCCTGGACAGGCCCTTAGGGTTCCAGGAGGTTGAGGCTCCCAGAATTTCTAGACAATCGGCACATGAAGGTGACAAGGTTGTGAGCCCTACGCACCGGCCGCCTTTTCTGTGAGAGGCTGAGTCGACCCCAGTGCCATAGTGCGGCCAGGATTAAATCAATGACCCCATAGGAAATCAAACCCGCGACCTTCTGGCTTGTAGCGCAGTGCCTCAACCAACTGCGCCACCGCGTGCCCGTCAACACCAGGTTTAACATTCAAAAATTCTACATTCCACAAAAGGACTGCATTTATATATGTTTCGCATGGATCTCAGAACAAACAACGACTTCTGCCATTTCTTATAACGGAGGTGGAAGGTGTTTACTGCGCGGTACAAGCGGCGCCTTTAAACAAAACAGATTACGTTGCGTCCTTACAGGGTTTAAATATCTCCACCGTGACAGGCATATTTTCCAAAGATAATTTCAATTTAATATGAAATAAGATTGCAGTCCAGTTAGTTACATTCTGTTCTCAGAGTTCTCTGCGCATGTTTCCATCCTATACCAGTTTTTCGGATTGGAATTTTCCGTCGACTTATTCAAGTTAATAACGTGATGGCGCAGTTTCTTCCAGAGCTGTGGAGTCGGAGTCGGAAGGAACTTTTAGGTGGAGTCGGAGTCGGTAAAAATGTACCGACTCCGACTCCGACTCCGACCTCAGTCTAAAATCTTAACTAGATACTCCAACTCCAGAGCCCCAATAGCTACAGTAACCATTAGCCTTACACTTAAATATAGGTTATAAGTCTAAACAGTAGCCTGATGATTTACGTAGTGGCGATGAAATGTCTTATAGGTTTACCGTTATTAATACATATTGAGCTTTTATGAAAGAGTCGGAGTCGGATATTTTGTGTACCGACTCCACAGCACTGATTTCTGCGCCTTGATTCTAAGTTCAAATAAACTGCCTTACATTTTCCACACATTGCTTGCAGAATTATTGGGGAATTTGTCACTAACGATGGAAAGAAACATTTTCCATATTTAATTACCTGAAATACAATTTCCATATACCAACAGCAAGGTAAAATAATTCAAAACAAAATTAGAACACTAGGTAACTTGTTACTCATGCACGGGAGTGCTTACGGCTTGCCTAATGCTAACAGTTTCATGTTTGTATCTATATATGCATTACACTTAGTAGATATTTTTGAGTCAGGCGCGGATACGCAAGCGCAACACAGATTTAGACAAAACTTCAGCAAGTTCTTCACACAGCTTCACTGATCCATGAACAAAGGCTTCATATCAAGGAAATGCACATATGAAAAGACAGTTTATACACAACTTGAGCAGGCTGTTCGGTAGGTGCATATTTAATTAAGTGGCCTATATAAAAGTCTTCATACAGACATTTAATATGATTGCAGAGTGTTATCGTGGAATCGTCTGTAGTTATAAGTTAATCGAAATACGGTGACACGATGGGCGACAGACAGATGACAAGGCAAACTGGCTTGTCTTGTTTCAGATCTGAAAAATTTCGACTGAAAAGTCAGTACATAATTAGTTGTTATTATAACTTCCAATAAAGTAGCCTGACTCAACGCAAAATATATGTGGCCAAGTAAAATCGTTAGGAGACATTTATTTAATTAAGCAATTGATCTAAGTCTGTAACAGGGTACGACAACATTTCGACGCAGTTCAGAGTAAATAATCCTCGGTTTTGGTAGAAAAAGAAAGCTGAATTTGGGTAACCCAATTTATAACATTTATACAAATCAGGTTTATTTTGAGCTAAAACTTTTTGACTGCCTGCGTGTCTTATACAAGACACGTGTCCATTTGCGTGTCCCTCTCATATTTTAACATGTAGCAAGGAAAACAGCCAAAGATGTTTTAAATTACGATAAAATTTGTTTGAAATCAATTTCAATAAATCATATGAGTTTCTTGCGTAAAACTGGAATAAATAAATCATCAGGCCTGCATCTTATATCGGGTCTCAACAAAAGCGACATTAATTTTCTTTTACGCAGAAACGTGGCTGTGAAAGAAGGGATGAAGACAGTAACTGGCAGAAACGAAATTTCAATCAGTCGCATATGCATTATGAGTGCAGCTTCGTTCATTGCCTTGAAGGGGTCGTTTACAGGTTCAATCTGTAATCCTGAAGGATCCATATCAGAGTTGAAAACGTAAAATAAACAAAAAATTGTAATACTTTGGTACTTTGAACCGCCATCTGCGTAGTCGACCGCTTGGAAGACGTACGCGTAAATGGCCGTAAATAATTGAAATTAATATTAAAAAACAGGATATGAAGGTGCAAACTAAATTCAGTTGGCTCAGAACAGCGACAGCTTGTGGGCTCTTGTGAAAACTGTAATGAACCTTCGGTTTTCGTAACATTCGGGGTATTTTTTTCACTAGCTGAGAACCTTTCAGCTTATCTAGAACCCTGTTCCAGGTAGTTGGTCATCTGCGTGGCCACATAGCTTGTGACGAGTCGCAAAATACTCCGAGCAAGCATCAAAACATTTACAGAACTGCTGGTCCCAAATTATGGCCACTGCGTAGTGAGCTGAACTCGCTCCAGTGCTCGTATCTCGTCCACACTGCGGCTAAGCAACCTATCAACACTAAGCAAAGTCGTAAGCACTTTATGTTGACTCCAAGCAAACAGGAAACAAGCTGACCAGGACGCTTTGATTTGCAAGTTCTGTGAATCTCTGTAAGCGTATAAGAGCGAGAAGGGTAATTGTTTGCCATTTGGTTGGAACTCCGCACAAACGTGGGTGTCAGTGTCCCATTATGTCTCTTCCACCTTCGTTCTCAACCTTCTTTCCCGTTTTTTCTCTTTGTTTATTTCCTATATTCCATTTCCAAGCTCTGGGGGACGCTGGGCGCTGTGTGAATACATGTGTTCACCATGAAATAATCTCATTTTGTGTCTTTATTCTAGTAAACTGTTTATTGAGACTACCGCAGCAATGCATCACTGAGCATGCACAACACTCGACCCCTCCACGGTGGCTCGGAGCGACGCCAGCGCCGTGCCGCGAACAGTTTCACGTGTGAAGCACCATCAAGAGGAGGCAGAGGCTTCCATCCGGTCTTCGTGTCCAGGTTCGGAAGGGTTTGGGCGCGGGTGGGAGTATTTCGAGGACAAGGAAGGGCTTAAACATTGTGTTCCACACGTGAAACCTAACCTCTAGCGTCCGTGACCTGGTAACGCCTGACATCTGAAGATGGCCGACTGACACCCATATGTTTGTGTGCGGAACTCCAAGAAGACTGGCTGGACCCAAACGAAAGCGGTGGGGGCGTCCCGTCTTCACTTGTTTCTCAAATCTCAATTAACTAGAAGCTAATTGCCCTTCATTGTGATGGTGGATTCTATTGGCTGGATGGGAAAAGAAACAAAGAGGTCGGATTTAAGGAGGAAGGAAACGTACCTTCAAAACAATAAGCTCTCCGCCTCCATCTTGTAGTGCCAACAGTCTGCTGGCAGACAGACTGTTTAGTTTATATGCTTCCATAGCGAGCAGACAGTGGGATGTTTCATACCATTGCTCCTTTTTCCCTTTTTATCATAGCAACCTCTTCATTTGGTGCCATTAGCAGGAACGACATACTGCATACGATACAAGTCGTTTAAACAACATTGCTTTCAAGATGTCTTGGAATAGTTTTGTTGTAGGCCTTTTTTATTTAAGGCTCATTTCAACGCAGCAAACTCATCTGTATTACAAAATTATTCTTCGTTTTATGCATTAGCTTCTAAATTAGGCAAAGTTTGAAGCTAAAATAAACTCAGCTCTGTATTAATTTTGTAAATATGTTTACCAAACGTTTCTCTACGTAATGCTTTGGAATATGTCTAAGTTTTCAATGTCAGCACGACAGTTACATTTGTTAGCTCAGTTTAACATTCTTAAAACGTTGCGTAAAAAGCAGAATTTGCATATTTATTCTTTATTGTTTAAAGATATGAACTAATTAAAAACAAACCATTTAAAAATATATAAGGGTTATAAAACAAAGTCTTATTAATATAAAAATATATTCTGCGATTATCTTTGTCTGTTGAAGTATTACGAAAGAAACACAATTCTTTCTTTTTCACATAGTTTTGCAGTACGTACTTGCCCGTGACAAAGGCAACAGCAAATCAAATGTATAACATTTTATTTAGTGCCTGCGTCACCACACCGATCACACGCCATGAAAACAATAGTGTGATTAAGGCTAGTCACCAATATTTTTATATGTTTCATTCCTGAGGTAAATCACATAAATGTGTACATTTATCATCCCCGCATCACAATGGCAACATCCGTTGACAGGGGCGCTGTAACTGTGAATATCACACACTCCAGCGTCCATCCAAATGATATTCTCATTGCTTCTATTCGTCAAGATGTGGCTTTTATGAAGCGGACTATTTATTCCTTGATTTGTGCTAATAATGGAGCTCCCCCCCCCCCCCCGGTTTTACTTCACAAGACACGGTATCAGAGTACAAATATTCTATTAAATGTTTGCCCATTAAATTTTTACACCTTGCATTACACACAACACATGTTATTGCAGTATGGCTCGAGCCTTCCTTATGACATATGGCAAACACACAAGAAGTACAGTTCACAAAACGTGCTCCTGTTTCAGTTTCGCCTCTCTACATTCAAATAAGTGCGATGACGTCCTAAACAAGAACCACTGCTAACATATCACGCTGTAAAATGAATGACGTAATTGTGAACGCCATGTACTGTACTATTGTACCTGCACAATGACTGGCCAGAGACAAGTGTATTTTTCTCTGCGTCATGGCAGGCATTTTTGCCCGGGGGTAAAGCGGTTTGAATGCGAAACTCAATTTAATGCCGAGATTATGGATGTGTGGAGCTTTACCTCCTCTCCAAGTGCCTACTCATGGGGTAGTGTTTAAGCATAGATAGAAAACTTATTAATATTGACAAACTAACTACAACATGACTTTTCAGTATCGATTTGTGTCTTCAATAAATCTTTCCTTTTGCCACCGGTCAGTTCTATATTTGTTCATATGCATATCGTAATTCGCCATCCGCACATCACTGCCGTGTTGACCATGTGAATTCCTACGATGAATGCTTTTTGTGTCTGTGTGTGGAAAGCAATATAACTGTATAGACATTAGCCATAAAGATTCGAAGTAAAGAAATTCAAATCTCCATGAAAGCAGAAAATCATTTGTAAATCATTTACTACAATTTGCTCAAATAAACTGTAATGCCTTTTTTTCCCCTGAAATTCCAACTATTCACACTTTTCTATTTGATAACAATAAATTTTTTTTGTTCTGTTGGCTGTCCCTGTTATAACATCGTTTAATTTTATCGTACAATGCGAAGTGCCACATCAGCATGGCCATAATGTTGTAAATTTTATGTGCAACAGCTACCACCAAATTCTTTTGGTTATCGTCACTTATAACCCGCGAAATAAACTTCATTCTTTTCTTCAAATTAACACTATAAGTACTCTTTTAACTTCCAGTAACCCTTATTCATCATCAAACAAAAGGCGACTACAAACACTTTACATGAACTCGGTCCTTCAAATTCCCATGATTCCTTTTATTATATGAACAGACAGTAAACACTTCTTATTCATGAATCGAAAACGGCAGCCAATGTCCCGCCTTCCGTTTATTATGACCTACCACTAATATAACAGATACATTCACTTCTAGATTTCAAAGACAGTGAAATATAAGACCGCCTCTTATTTACTTCGCTGTTTATTATGGAACTCAAACACACTAATCTCATACTATTCTCCATCTCTGTTCTGCATCGAACAGCTCTTGACACTGCACAATTGCAGGCATCAAATGCGTTACGTTTTAGACCCAAGTTCCATCAACTGTCTGTCTGAAAACTTTCTTGATTGTCGTTCATTACAAAATTAATATAGCGCGTAGTGTATCCTATTATCTGTAATTTCAGGCCGAATTTTAGTCTTCTTTTTAATATCTCTTGAAATTCATGTCACGTAAAGTTCAAAACAAAATACGCTCCAGTGTTTAACCTTTTAAAGCCTAGCGGTAACTTTACATACCACCAGGTTTAACATTAAAAAATTCTACGTGGTGCCCACATTGCGTTTATGTGTTTTGTACGGATCTCAGAACAAACAGCAACTTTTGCCTTATAAAACATTAAGAGATCGGTTTTTACAACCGAAGTGGAGAGTGTTTACAGCGCGGTACGCACTGAGTCCTTATATAAAACAGACACGCTTCGTCTTTAAAGGGTTAATATCAGCACGTAATAATCCCGTACCCGCAAAACATTTTATTTTTGCTGTATTCGGTTCAACGAAACTTTACATTTTATTCCCTTAATGCATGACTCAACACTGCATTTGTTTCAATGATTTATGAATGCCGTATATTTTCTACTGTGTATAATTCCGGTTTATTCGATTAGGAATTGTCAGAATCATGATCGTCACATTTGTGTTTATGATTACTTTTTGTTGTATAAAATATTTCCCCAGCATCACAGTCCAAATAAACCACATTAATCGATATGGATCGATATGGAATTTAGGGGTGTGCACGTCATAACCGCAATTGTGGCCTCTGCAGCAGTTACGTAGAAAATAATTACCAGATTTCATTCCCCTCGAAGGAACACATCCTGAAAGCTGGATAGCTTTCTCACAATATCTGAAACTTTTAAAAACGTTATCTTCATTATACACCGAACACTGTCAAAGAATAATGACCAGTGTTTTGCATTTGGAGGTTCGCAGTACATAACGACTTTAATACATAAAATCTCAATTCGAATACGAGAGTTTCTTTATTAAAAACTACTTCTGCCACAGTCATCAGCAGTGTATAGGGAACTGTTCCACATATAGTGGCACATCTGTTAGATTTTTCATTGGATCAATAATTAAGCTTCGGAATACAAGTGCCGCGAAATCCTTTAGTGATTAAATGAATTACATCCAACGCTTGTCCTCTTTAAATATTGTTATGTAATTCAGATACAATACAAAAGCAACAAAATTCGTGTCTTATACTTTCAAGTGACTGTATAAATTACTTTGCATGGCAGCTGTAACGAAAATGTGGTAAGCAGAGAAAATTCGCCTGACGTAAGATTACACACTTGACATTATTCACACATGACATCAAATTAGCCTTCGCAATTTTGTTCACGTCATTAAACACGGAAATTTTCTTACTCTTCGTATAGTGTTTCAGCTCTGCGGTCAGAGTTACAGGTTTGACTTAAATTCTCTACAACTGATCCGTAAAGAACACAAAATTATAATTTCTGTGGTAAAAATTCTTAATCTCAGACAATAACATTCACAATAAACAGTTCCTTCTGCAATTTTTGAGGCTTTCGTAAGCAGGAAATAAATATTCAAGGTAACTGCTGATGCCGATCCCAGTGGCCGCGCGGTGTAAGGCGTGGGCCTGCGGCCACTCGCTTTCTGGGATTGCGGGTTCGAATCCCGCAGGGGGCATGGATGTTTGTCTCTTGTGCAGTGTTTATGTTGTCAGGTAGAAATCTCTGCGACGGGCCGATCCCTCGTCCAGAGGAGTCCTACCGACTGTGGTGTGTGTTTGAGTGTGATCAAGTGAAAATAAACAACCTCGACACCTACTGTGAATAGGCAGAAGAGGTATGGAATGCGAGCTAACTGTTGATTGCTTGGTTGTGTTCAGTCACAGCAACTACCATTACTTCTTTTATACAAAACAGTTTGAAGTAAAGTCCTTGCCACAAGTACGTGACCTGTAAGCCGAACTGTGTTCATGTTTGTAATTTAATACCGAAATGCGTGCATTCATGAGTGAATATACATAGGGCCACAACTCGCACACGACACGCCCATTTCTACGTCGAATGAAAATTTTAACAGATGGCGCAATATTTTCGGGTTTGTTTCAAGGTCACTGTCGTGTACAAATTTTATTACTACACATTTCTTCTTTTGGGGGTGAGGGTGGGCGGCAGGGGGGGCCTGATATCTAGAGATATCAGTATGAAACACGGATTAGCCTCCGTCTATTTTTCCGCCATTTCACTAATAAGACAAGTACAGCGTTTTCTCCATAATCATGAGAAAATTTATTCCAATTTAAACCATTAGCGATGGACGCAGCCAGTGTACTTACATCAGCTGCAAGTTTCTTACTCCCTAACAACATAATTATATGGCTTTCCGTGCGCACAAGAAGCTCCCGTGACTGGGGTCTTAAAAACACAGACACAGATGTTATTCGGTCAACAAACGTTTACATATCAATTTGTCTAGTATTCATGGCAACAAAGTCCAAGACAGTCTGTTGTCAAATTGCTACTGCCGTCCTTGTTCAAACATATCCGCCCCCAGTGCATGGACACACTTCATTTAAATATTTAACATAAATGATCAGACCACATAACTGTCGTTTCCCCATTTTTATTTTATGCCTTTTGTTGACAACATTATTGAGACAAGAATATGTTTCCAGAACTCCCCAGCACATACAACTTAGGGGCATATCTAGAGGGACTGATGGAGGGGCCGTAGTGTCTTTTGCTCATGGGTTTTAAACGTGGAAAAAAAATTCCCACCCACCATCCCAACCAGAGCTAGCTCAACTGACGTAAATGTGCTGTCGCAGCTGCTGCCATATTGGCCTTAAGCCTACCTGCGCCTTGTGCTTGCGCCTGAGCCTGAGCCTGAGCCTGGGCCTGGGCCTGGGCCAGAACCATGGGCTGAATCCCGATACCCTGCTGTAGAAGATACTGTCTCTGTGTGATCTGTAATTGCTGCATCAACTGCTGCTGTTGTAAGGCTAACTGCTGCAATGGAGCGGCGGCTTTTTTCTTGTCTCCCGTCTGAAGCAGATGGGTTTGCTGGATCAGATTCAGCTGCAGCTGTTCCTGCAGCTGCTGCATCGTTTGTTCCAGCTGTTTCCTACCCAGTTCTGCCAACTGTTGCTGTTGCTGAAACAAAAAAAAATAATACCAGTCATAAAATCAAAATCTGACGAAATTGCCACACAGGTTATAAAACCGCCCCTAAATTAAATCGGAATATCTCTCCTAACATCTACTAGACTTCCACACATTATTTCAGGACCCAAAAGCAACTGAAGCTAACGCCATTTCCGCCTCACAAGTTCGGGTGTCCATACGATATAACTGACAGCAGGAAATTCAGATATACGGAAACGGGGCACCCTCCAATAGTCTAAATTTCTTGTCACGTTTTGTAAAAAATACGTCAAATGATTCATAATTTAAACTGGAGACAAAGGGGGAAAACAGAGCATTAGATCGCATATGATTACTTTTTACGCACACAGTTATCCCTTATGAGTCCAACTAAAATCGCTCCGTCCGTCTTTACGCATGTAACTCGTAAACCGCTGAACAGATCTTCATGAAATCTGCGTTCTTCTGGGATATTACGAAGCGGTGAGTGGTAGTTCCGTACTGACGTTTCGGGACAACCTACCTGTCTCATCTTCATGGGTCTAGAAGTCCATGAAGAAAGATAATTTCTTCTTAGACTTCTTGGTCTTTGAAGATGGGACCAATAGTTTGTCCCGAAACGTCCCACTTTCTTCTTTGGCTTCTTCACCTTTTCAGATGGGACCGATAGCTTGTCCCGCAACGTCGGTATAGAACTACCACTGAGTGCTGCGTGATATCACAGAAGATCGAAAATCTCATCTACACTGCGGCAGAAGCCTGAAAATAGAACTTCCTGAAATTTTGTACTGGAAATATCACGGGATACTGACAAGCCATTGCAGTGTTGGTTAAAATCGGACAAATGTAATTGGCACTTGATATGACGACATACATGATTCTCTGTGCGCATCTCCATCTTCGCTCTTCTGGGATATTACGCGGCATCGTGTGGTAATTGTTTTCTGACGTTTCGGGACAACGTATCAGGACTGATACGTTGTCCCGAAACGTCGGTAAACAATTACCACGCGACGCCGAGTGATACGCCAGAAGAGTGCAGATCTCATCAACGTCGCGGTGGAAGCCTGAAATCAAAGCATCGCCATCCATTTATCATCGATACTAGGTAATCCCAGCAACTGATAAACGTTGTAATATGAAAGTATTTATTTATTGCATCGTATACAGGTTTAAATATCGTCACACTTGAAAAATAAAGGTTCTTCTTCGTGGTCGGACTTCACTGAAAACAGGTTTGTTTTAGTCCTTTTAGAGCCTAGCGGTAACTTTACATAGCACCAGGTTTAAGATTAAAAAATTCTACGTGGTGCCCACATTACGTTTATGTGTTTTGTACGGATCTCAGAACAAACAGCAACTTTTGCCCTATAAAACATTAAGAGATTGGTTTTTATAACCGAAGTGGAGAGTGTTTACGGCGCGGTACGCACTGAGTCCTTATATAAAACAGATACGCTTCGTCTTTAAAGGGTTATATATAGCAAGACTTGACGGCCTCACTCTTCGCTGTTTCCACATAAACATATTAACTTTTCACTGTACTCTAACAACAGTGCTACAATCGAGCATGATCGACTTCAAATGTATTGTTACAATACGCAGTAAACATATGGGGTGTAGCGTAAAAAATAAAAAGAAAAGAAGAATTTTAAAGACTCGTATTCATCAATGTTTTACATGAAATAATTAAAATTTAACATACACGAATATAGAAATCTAGTAAAAGCAACAGAGAAAAAGCACCAGAACTGCTACGTTATGCGTATATTTCTTGAAATCTTCTTTTGCAACGTAATTACGCTAAAACAGAATAAGCAAGACTTCCAAAATGTTCCTGGGAGACGTCCTTAGTTCCTAGCATGTTAAACATGGCTGTACTCAGCGCTGGTCTTATTTACATGGCGAATGGCAGTTGTGTCACGGAAACGGGCAAGCGTCTTGTGTGTGCCTGCATGTTTCCAAAATGCGTCATTCTGTAAACGGTGAATAATTGACTGCAAAAACGGAAAAGTGATGTGAAGCTGTTTTTCGAAGCAGTTATGCATCTAAGCCATTGTATATCGGTAAATATCCACGTGGGAAAGTTCACCTTACAGTAATAATGCCTACAGCGCCATGTGGGCCTGGATAGCTCAGTCGGTATAGTGACTCGCTACGGGCTGGACGGTCCGGGGATCGAATCCCCGTGAGGGCGAGATTTTCCGTACCCATCCAGACCGGTCCTGCGGCGCACCCAGCCTCCTGTACAATAGATACCGGGTCTCTTTCCTGGGGGTAAAGCGGCCGGGGCGTGGCGTTGACCACCCACCATCATCTAGCGCCGACGTTAAAGAAAGAGTACAGCTAAACCTCTACTCCCCATCTGGGCCTTCATGGCATGTTACAGGGCGACCTTTACCTTTAATTTACAGCTATAATACAAATTTATGTCGCACAGCAAGTATATCAGGGGTTAACTTCGGTATGGTAGAGGGGTTAGTGGAACTAATAGTAATTAATTCAGTCTTCCCAGACAACTGTTCGTTTGAATTTTAATATTATCCTCCCATCCATGTCTAGGTCTTTCAAGTGGTCTCCTTCCATCAGGTCTCCTCACCAAAACCCTGTGTGCACCTCTCCTGTCCACCTTATGTGCCACTTGCCCCACCTAAGAATCCCAGCACTGAAAGCAAATTATAAATCTGGCCTCAATACACAGAAGAGCTGCTAACATTACAACATTCTGACAGGAGATGAGCGAAAAAGGCTTATTAAATTGAAAGAAGTAATTACAAGAAGGGACGTGTCTGTTAATGACCGGAATAGAACACCGCGTTTTAACTTCAGTGCAAATACACAATACCTTAAAAAATATAACTGGCTTGCTTTATCCCCTCAAACGTTCCAAGTAAAATTACGGAAGTGACAGGCCTACCAAACTACAAAAGTATTAAACTTGACAAGTTAAGAAATTAAGGGTGGGAACAGGGTGTTGAGGACAATATTTCGAACTGAGAAGAAGAACAAGGAATTACCAGAAGGCTGAAGAAAACTGCATAATGAGGTGTTTTATAACCCGCGACCCTCAAGTTATTAACCCTTTAAAGACGAAGCGTACCTGTTTTATATAAGGACTCAGTGCGTACCGCGTTGTAAACACTCTCCACTTAGGTTATAAAAACCGGTCTCTTAATGTTTTATAAGGCAAAAGTTGCTGTTTGTTCTGAGATCCGTACAAAACACATAAACGCAATGTGGGCACCACGTAGAATTTTTTAATGTTAAACCTGGTCGTATGTAAAGTTACCGCTAGGCCTTAAAAGGTTAAGGTAATCAAAAGAAGTATAAGACAAGACGGACACGTAGCATGCAGGGACAGACGAGAAATGCTTACAAATTTTCGAACGGGGAAATCGAATGTAAGCTACTTGGAAGACATGGAAACAGAAGAAAAAATCAAATCACAATATTCATTTTAAAAAATGCGCTACGCTGTTCCCAGATATTTTATATTACAATATCACTTTGAACAATCCCACATGTTTCGATCCCTTATGGGATCATCATCAGGGACTCATATCAAAGTAGCACTTCACAAAAATGCACCAGCAATCCATATTCACATTAAAACGATTAAAAAGATATAAAAAGTAGGAGCAGAAATATTATTGGTTTCTATTTTTGTGATTTTATAATATGTCATCATGACAAATATATTAGTTTCATCTGCCCCTTTCACGTGCCTGCGATGTGTGACCGCTTGGGTCGTTTGTCATTGTTATTATTATTATTATTATTATTATTATTATTATTATTATCCGAATTTCTCACTTCTCAGCTTTAGCTGGGAAACATTCACCTATCCTGGGATGTATCATCAACAGTATTAGACGCGGTGGTCTTATGCGTAATTTAGGAAATTTTTTACAATTGAACATGTGCCAAGAATTACCACTGTTTGCATCTGTATATATGTGTTTGGGTGCAGGTTAAGTCTCTTTAAACTTTGTGACAGTGACTTTGGAATTATTCCCGTGGCTGCAATTACTATCGGGACCACTTGCACTGCATCCTGCTTCCACATATCATGTATTTCTTTCGCCAATTCTTGGTATTTCTTTTGTTTTTCGGTTATTATTATTATAATTATTATTATTTCTCTTGTCATAGGCCGCTTCTCCCTGGTACTTCTCCTCTTGAACCAAGGGTAATTACTTTCTACAGGCAACTTGCACCAGCCATGTTGTGGCCACCCCTCGTCTAGAGATGTATATTCCATTTTAAACCGCATGACTCCTTGTACACAGCGTCTACCCATCAAAGAACCTCTACCAACCCCGGAAAACCCAAGACAATCAGCATACTAATACGCGGAATTTAAACTCATAGCCCCAGAATTTTATTTAACCAAGACGTTTTGCGGTTTCATACCGGGAGTCTAAATAGCGTGACTCAGTACACTACTCGTTTTACTCAGATACAGATTTAAGTACACGTCTTCCTACATATTTCTTGATACGCTACTTTACGTGCCAACACACTTTAGCAGTTACTCTGTCATGTCAGTCAGCGGCCTAGCTAACCCTTTAAAGACGAAGCGTATCTGTTTTATATAAGGACACAGTGCGTACCGCGCTGTAAACACTCTCCACTTCGGTTATAAAAACCAGTCTCTTAATGTTTTATAAGGCAAAAGTTGCTGTTTGTTCTGAGATCCGTACAAAACACATAAACGCAATGTGGGCACCACGTAGAATTTCTTAATGTTAAACCTGGTGGTACGTAAAGTTACCGCTAGGCTTTAAAAGGTTAAGGCTAGGCTGATCCCGTACAGGATTCTCACTTCACTACTTCATTTATATTCATGTCCCGAGCAGTATGTGACCTTAGAATGATACAGTAACTACCAAACAATAGAATAGATAAGGTTCAGAGAAGAAGCGGGGAACTTGACGCAGCTTCTTGTATGATACTTTCCAAAAGTGTAACACCCATCAACAATTTCTCTCTCTCCAATGCAGGAATCAATGACTTGGAAATAAATAATAGAACTAAGACCGAATACAGTATCGAAACTTGTGAACCGATACAAGTTTGGTTGTTTTCGTCTCTTCCCGTTATCCTATTCAAGCGGCACAAGAATCCCCCATCCTCCCAGCATGGTCCAAGACTGGGTGCTTAAAAGCAGGGGTCCTTTTGTCAAACGTTAAAAAAATCGCTTATAAAACCAGGCTACTAGTATCTAAGAATGACAAAGGAATTCACAGTACTGTGTAACGAATAGTTTCACGATTTACGGTCTATAAAGCATTCAACCTTTCATGTGGCGCGGACAACGTCTACAAAATTTGGTCTGCATGCGGGCAACATGAAATTCAATACACAGACTGAAAACTGAATAAATATACGTACAATTATATGTATAACTTTACAATTTTGTTAGAAAAATTACTCTATTAATGAGGACACTTGCTGTAAAGGTCTTCACTTGGCATTCAGTGGCCACTATGCAGTTAGGCTAAAAGCTGACATGTGAAATTTGTTACTTTCCTATATGTATAAGAGTAAAATATCGACCCACGTCCTCTAACGTCTTTCCCTTTTGTACAAATAAGTACTACGAATACAAATATAAATACACAGAATTCCAGCGACAAGCAACACGCCTGTACAGATACTTCGCATTATGCAAGCAAATTTACTTTGTGGCGAACCTGGAACTATAATTTTAATACAGTTTAATTGCATATTTATTTTTACCTCCGTCTTTATACTATGAACACGCACGTTACTTTCAGCGTAAATCACCAGTAATAAAATTTATTCTTCATAAATGTCCCAAAAATATTTTATTTTTTAAACAGAAGTTCATATTTTAGGAAGTTTTATTTAATTTCTGCAAAAAAAAAAAAAAAGGCACACGTTTACTTTACAGGGGCTTCTGGGAAAACTCGAATTTACTTACAAGGGTTCCAGTACAGATTTTAAATATCAAAAACTTTGAAGAGACAACGAAATTAGCTTTAGGATGCTTTAACACTTTCAGTACCATTACGAACTTACAACGTCTTGTACACTTAGAACAACTCGACAGCAACTTAACCCTTTAAAGACCGAACTGTATTCGTTTTTATATAAGCACTCAGTGCGTACCGCGCTGTAAACACTCTCCACTTCGGTTATAAAAACCAATCTCTTAATGTTTTATAAGGCAAAAGTTGCTGTTTGTTCTGAGATCCGTATAAAACACATAAATGCAATGTGGGCACCACGTAGAATTTTTTAATGTTAAACCTGGTGTTATGTAAAGTTACCGCTAGGCTTTAAAGGGTTAAGGAAACTATTCTTTTTTTAGGGCGGCTCTTTGAATTTCTGTACCGTGTATGAAAATCCACATGTATGACCTGGATAACGCCATGACCAACATACGGCAGAAAGAGATGAACTGTGTACGTAGCCACACTACACTGTGTTTGGAGCATCTTCGGCTGCCAAACAGCAACACATCTCTTCCTAAGCTTTTATGCTGGACAGGGACGGACTAAAGGGCAGGCCAGCGGGGCAACTGCACCGGGTACCAACCTATACGGGCCCTAAGACGTCATTGGAATAATCAGAACTGTGGTGGCAGTAAGGAATGCGCTAATGAACTTCCGGGTTCCATAAAATGCGGGGAATTTCTTGACTAGCTGAGAAACTGTTAGCTTCTCAAGAAGGGCTCTACTCCATGGAGTTAGTTAGTTAGTTAGTTAGTTAATTAGTTAGGTTGTTAGCTAGTTAGTTAGTTAGTTAGTTAGTGGTGGCAGTAAACTCCGGTTCACACAAATGAAAGAATTTCTCCAAAAATTATCCGTCAGTTGGGTAAGCGCCCTCAAAAAGTATCGCCAGCCCTGTCTTAGGCCGAAAAAGTTGAAAGAACATCGGTTTTAAGGGGCGCCAAATTATAAGCCTGCCCGGGGCACCCATGTGTCTCGGGCCGGCCCTGATTCTGGGTATGCAATAGGTCCTGTGTCGCCTGGTACCAGTGTGCTCTGAGTGTTGTGAGTTAGTTACCGACACTGCACGGAATGAACACATTAAGTTTATCTGCAAGATCACAAGAACGTGTGGTGAGAAGTAGGCCTAACCATAAACACAACGCATCATAATTAATGAGTTAAAGATGTGCCACTCTGATTGCCACGCAAATTGTTATCTCTTTGACGTCTTAACTGGTACCGTTGTAATGGAAAAACGACAGTGCACAGACCCGAGGTGTTAATAAAGATTCAACTCCTATGGGATGTGACGCCATACTGCCTCCATCTTCAGGGTCTAGCAGTCCAAGAAGGTTTTGAATGCTAGACCCTGAAAATGGGGGCAGGACATGCAACCGAAACAACGCTGTTTACCAGTCGACAAGGCGTCACATCCTACAAGAGCTGAATCTTCAAGAAAGACGACAGATAGTTTGTAAGATGATGGTAAAAATTTAAAACTCTGCCACTAGTAATATTCTTTTTACAACAGTCCTGAATATTTTATAGCTGTACAGTTTTAATGTGACTCATCATTACAAACAGCCAAGTCTTACCATTTTAGATTAGTGACTTGAATTTGCAACTTACCACTGACTTCAGCGTAAGGTAACCAAATCTGTCACTGGCCGGCATATCACTTGCTGATTCCTGTAAGAAGAAAAACAGATGTTATTGATTGCTACAAGCAGGCACCTTACTCGGATTCGAATGATAAAAGGTAAGGTAAAGGTAAAGGTAAAGCAGTCCCATTACAGGCCTGGACAGGCCCTTAGGGTTCCAGGAGGTTGAGGCTTCCAGATTTCTAGACAGTCGGCACATGAAGGTGGTAAGGTTGTCAGCCCTACGTATCGGCGGGCTTTACCGCCCAGGAAATATTCCTGGTACTCATTCTGTTACAGGCTGAGTCGACCCCGGGCCCAAAAGGATTATGCCAATGAAAAATTCCAATGACACCATCGGGAATCGAACTCGCGACCTTCCGGTTTGTAGCGCAGTGCCTCAGTTCTAATATTGATACAGACAGAAAACTATTCTGGCATATATTCTTGGACTCTTCTACATTTAATCTGGAAAGCATATGATATCACAATGATAACGCCTTATCTGGTATCAGATTTCCACTAAATACACAACTGGGGCAGCGTTAATTCATCATTTTGATTTTCGTAGTTAGTACTCGGGTAGCCCGCACACAACATGGAAGCTATGTACGCTGTAGATTCAGCTAGGGACGCCATTTAATAAAAACATGGCTGTTAGGTCCCTGTCCACCGTGCGTTCGCCTTAGAGATTTTCCAAAAATAATGACGTTCAAGGCGACATTTCTTGGCCAGCTCGTTCGTCCGATCGTGCCTTGTGATTTCTTTTTATGGAGCTATTTGAAAAGAAGTGTGTTTCAAACACGTTCGGCACACTTAGACAATCTCAAACCAAGACTTTCTGAATAAATAAACGTCATATCATCTGTCATGTCCGCGTAATGGAAAGTGTTATGAACCGAGTTCATCAGTGCTAAAACTTTGATGGACGATTCCTGCCAAGTGTTGTTTTTAAGAGTAACTCTGTTGTAATGATCCCCAACAATGGCAAACATCTGTCTCTGAATTCACATTACTTTGAATAAATTCTCGTAAACTGTGCTCGACTAGTGTACCTTTAACAAAGGTGAATGAACACTGTACCACTCTGCATAAATGAATAGGCCTACATGCCTTCAGGAAAACATAACGTAGTATGCAGACCCTTTAACAACTTAAATGTCGTATAAAATCCTTTAAGCAGATTTAAGAATAAATCATTTTATACTTCAGGTTCGTTGATTTTGTGACATCGTGTGCTGTTTCTTAACAACAGGAGAATGCATTACCGATATTCATTTGTATTTTATTTAACCTTTTAAAGACGAAACACGTATGTTATATATAAGGGCTCAGTGCGTACCGCGCTGTAAACACTCTCCACCTCTGTTATAAAAATCAGTCTCTTAATGTTTTATAAGGCAAAAGTCGCTGTTTGTTCTCAGATCCGTACAAAACACATAAACGCAATGTGGGCACCACGTAGAATTTTTTAATGTTAAAGCTGGTGGTACGTAAAGCTACCGCTAGGCTTTAAAAGGTTAAAGAAGCTGCCAATAATTTTGACGATACAATGTAGAATGATCACATGAAGTGAAGAAATAAGCGGAAAGAATACTGTTGCCGTCTACTGCGGGGTGTTTATCCCAGTCGTCATGAAAAACTTTTCTCAGGGAATGTTTACGTGTGACATCACAACGATATGGATTACGAACTTTTACCACTATTTATTGACAGATTATCTCACATTCACAATTATATGTGTGTTGTGTTACACAGTATTCTCTTATGCGGCACCGCACTCGGAATGTGACCGCACCAGGTGTAAAATGCGTACTCGGATTATTATCTTTTTAAGCAGCACCCACTGACTTAACCGACCCAAAAGAATTCGTGCCAACAACTACTCAAGTACTGTCGCGCCCCGAATTCTACTGCATCCAAACAAAGTTCCCACTAATTTAGAAAATTTCTTATTGGCTGCACTACTGACACTGCGGCTCCCATTGGCCCAGTGTACGTAACAAGTCTCCTCTTTGATTGGATGAAAAGGTTACTAATTACTGCAGTCCATGGACTTGGTCGTGAAGACTTTTGGACTTCTCAGTTACGAACTAGCAAAGGCGTGGTAGCGTCACCCGCTTTGCTGAACGAATTATCGCTGTACTCAGCTGTCAAGTTTTAAAATTTTGGGTCAAAAGCATTCCAGATTTCTTGTTAGTCTTGATAGCGGACAAATGACTTCCTGTCCTTTGCCCAGTACAGCTATTCCCTACATTACAAAGCCTCCCTTAACTAACCTCCAGTAGCCGGTGTTACAATTTAGCCCATAATTTAAAACAACATTCTCCTTCCCTAATAAATTTACACAGTCATTGTACTTATTATCAACTAATAACATCTGCCTGAATTCCGACAAAAACCAACGGTTACGACAGCAAGCATAGCTCTCGACACGTCAGTATGCAGTAACGTGGTTCTGCGGCCTAGGGCGAGTAATCACAATTGCCGACCCTAACATAAATAATAAACTTAAAAGAATTCAAGATTAGTTAATTTTATCGCCAAAATTTAATTTTTGGGCGCAAAATTCACATTTTTTTCATTTAAAATATTTTGCCGCCCACCTTGCCGCCCCTGGGCTCTGCTGCCAGGTGGAGGAAGCCGCACTACCCCTCCCCCTCCCCACCTCGCAGCTAGGCCCCTGCGTGTATATAAAACAGGCTATAGATTAGATAATGTGAAAAGTGCAATGTGATATTGGCACAGCGATAACGAACAAAATGGTCAAATTCTTCCAAGGAAAAATCAACTACTTTCTAATCCTGTCGATGACTGTAAACTTGCAACTCACCGGCTGATGATGATGCTGTTGCTGCTGTTGTAGAAACAGCGTGTGTTGTTGCATAAGGGACTGCAGCTGAGCTGGACTAAGAATTTGCTGTTGTAGCAATTGCTGCATCTGATGAAGCCCTGAGGCAGGAGACAGCATCATCTGTTGCTGATGAGGCGTCGGAGGAGGTACCTGAGGTTGCTGAGGTGACGGCTGTTGTGGTGCTGTTTGGGACGTCGTCTGTTGTGGCTGAGGAGGTTGCTGTTGTGGCTGTTGAGATGTTGGTTGAGATGACTGAGATGATGTAGTGGTCTGAACTGAAGGCTGTGACGCCACGGAAGATTTGCTGCTTGCGGGAACTTGTGCAGGGCCTGGGCTACCCTTCCCATTGCCCACACACTGCACCTCACGTTCCCGCTCGCGTTCGCGTTCCCGTTGTTGCTGATGTTTCAGAGCTTTCACTAAAGACGAGGCCTGAAACAAATATCAGTTGCATTTCAGCATCATGAAAAACTGTCGTTACTTAACCTTTTAAAGCCTAGCGGTAACTTTACATACGACCAGGTTTAACATTAAAAAATTCTACGTGGTGCCCACATTGCGTTTATGTGTTTTGTACGGATCTCAGAACAAACAGCAACTTTTGCCTTGTAAAACATTAAGAGATTGGTTTTTATAACCGAAATGGAGAGTGTTTACAGCGCGGTACGCACTGAATCCTTATATGAAACAGATATGCTTCGTCTTTAAAGGGTTAACACACAAAAATGTAAGCTGTACCAACAGTAACTTACCCATTCACCAGACGATATATCCCCAATAAACAGGACGCTAAAATTAGGGTGGGTTGATGACAAAGGACGAAAAATACGAAGTACCAAAATCCTGCCTGTCAACACAAGATTGTCCTGTAGAATTAAATCCACACATTCCACTGCAAGCTTGCTGCAGCATAAAGCAGATATGAAAGCACCACTTAAACATCCTTGCATTCTTGAAGAGGGCCGTTGAATATCGGTGCTCTTTGTACAGTTTTTAAGCCCCCTTGTTAGGGAAATTGTTCCCGCTTTAGACCTCTCCAAGGCATGCAGGAAGCGACTACCGCAGCTAGTCTGATACACTAGATTTTTCCCCTTTAAGCTCATTCCTACACTCTGTCTTTATATTAGCGGAACAGAAGTTATCGTATGCAATTTTAGTCTCAGATGTTAGAATATTCTGTGATTTAATAAAAATTACACCGAGTGGTGTAATTCCTGTGAAGTCGCCGCTTCAATTCCCGCGTTAACCTTCTACACACACAGTAGCAGTTCCTATTATAGACTGTCAGAAAGGTAACTTTCTCCAATCAGATTTCACCTGTCGGTGCATGCCTGAACTCCGTGCTATTCGACCCTTTCCTGTACGATTAATCCTTCTATTGCAGTGGATTCGAATTTTTAATTAAAGAAATTAGAATACAGTCGAACTCGGTTAAAACCTCAAGTCAACTCGTTTCTATCATCAGATTACGGGCGGGAGTTCGTTTACAATAATAGCATCGATAAACAGCCACTGTAAGGTGGCGTGCGCGCGCATGCGTGGGCGTGTGTGACTTGTCCTATATTGTGCCTAACGTTCGCGTCCATGGTAATGTTGCATATTATCTATGAACTGTATTTACTGTAACCCCTACAAACTGCGCCCCACAGTTCTGATTTTGTGTTTGCAATCCAGTAAAAGTGTAGTTTCTTACACTTAACCTTTTAAGACGAAGCGCACCTGTTAAATATAAGGACTCAGCGCGTACCGCGCTGTAAACACTCTCTACTTCGGTTATAAAAACCAGTCTCTTAATGTTTTATAAGGCAAAAGTTGCTGTTTGTTCTGAGATCCGTACAAAACACATAAACGCAATGTGGGCACCACGTAGAATTTTTTAATGTTAAACCTGGTGGTACGTAAAGTTACCGCTAGGCTTTAAAAGGTTAAACAAGCAAAACTGCTGTCACACAGTTGTTATCTTAACGTGATAAATCCCCGTTCTGTTTACAATATAACAGGAACTATAAATACGTACATTATATTATATTATATTAATTATATTATATTACATTATATTATATTATATTATATTATATTATACTAAATCTGTAAAATGAAAAGCTGTGTTTAGGCTGAGTATATTTGCATTTCTTGCCACACACATTTGTTATAACAACAAAATTACAGTGATACCTTCGAAGCTCCTACAAAACAGCCCAAAGCTCTGATGCAATTCTTATGTGACAGGAACAGATAAAACACCAATTACTGTGTACGTTATGGCAGTTGGGGGTTGTTAAATTTCCATCACAAACCGCAGCTTACATTTTACCAGTAGCAGTACATTTATGTTGTTCTGAGACTTTGATAATTAACCTGGTTTTCGACGATGCTAGGTACATACAACACACTTCGCTTTAGTCTGTCTAAACGGTCTCAGCTCTGTTCTCAGGAACGTCTTGCAAGATTCACCGGAAGGTCTTGTGAATTCGACATGCATTATCGGGACCTCGAACGCCACTCACTTAGCGTGTAGCAGTGACGTCAGGGTTTCACTCGGTAAATGTTTCTTCACTGACAACCTCCTTCTCTCCGTTTAACGCCACACGACATTCCTGCGTTCCCGATACCTCTTTTCCAGTACTTCACAAGATTTACCCGTCTTCCCCTGCATCCCTACTGAAGATCGTTCTTTTTATAAATACGCGGAAAGTGGAAAGGGAGAAATACAGACGTACGATTGTGTTTCGAAAGTTTAAAACTGGCCGAATACAGACGTTACTTCTTGTTCTACACATCTATCGCAGTTCGATTCCCGCCATCATCAGAGTTTCTCTTCGTCTATACCGGTTCAAGGGCCCGTCTAACCTACTATTAAATGTCTATTGCCAGCCCCTTTCCCGAGGTAAAACGGCCGGGGCGTGAAGCTGAACATTAAACTCCATTCAATGACGAAGTTAGAATGTGTGGAGCTATACTTCTATTGTGTAATATTCACTCACGCTGTCGAGTTTAATTACAAGCAGAGATAAGCTATATAGTTTTAAATCTCTCATTCTTGTTAGAAGGTTTATAGTAAAGGACGGACACAATTCTACGCATTTAAATATAAAGTCCATCACCACAAACTGCACCAATTCCTGAAATATTAATCCTTTAAAGACGAAGCGTATCTGTTTTATATAAGGACTGAGTGCGTACCGCGCTGTAAACACTCTCCACATCGGTTATAAAAACCAGTCTCTTAATGTTTTATAAGGCAAAAGTTGCTGTTTGTTCTGAGATCCGTACAAAACACATAAACACAATGTGGGCACCACGTAGAATTTTTTAATGTTAAACCTGGTGGTACGTAAAGTTACCGCTAGGCTTTAAAAGGTTAAAGCACTCTGCATGTTTACACTATTGTTTATAGCTGTCTTCAAGGGGTATCAATACTTAAAGACGTACACAGCTTTATTATACAGCTTTGTCAATTGTAAATGGTAAAACATATAACGCCAGTAGCACTGTCAGTGACGACACAGTTTGCTGTGTCTAAGATAGCCCACATTAAATACGATACAAACTACCCATGAGCTGGTGGCACTATCTGTCGACGGATTTGTAAATATCTTGCTATCAGATATTTAAATTGCATTTGTTTTCACAAGTTCCTATGCGTTGATAACTTCAGACGACAGTTATCTTGTGTGAAATACAAAATAAAAATCCGAAGGCGGTAACTCTTGAGGAATATGAGGCAAAGTAGCTTGGCAGATGGACACTGAAGTTTCGGACGAACCTGCTGTCTCCATCTGCAGTCACACCTCAAACACCATAATCTTTAACAGTTACCCTCTCTTTGCTTAACAACTTGAGTTTAAAATCCTACTTGGCTTGCACACCTGAATATGCTAAGAAATGTGGATTAATCACCATAAAAGACAAGGAGACAGAGGTTTAGTTTAACAGCAATTGTCCCTGCCTCCCAAACAAGCTCACACTGAGAAATAACAATTGACGCAACGAGATTAATTTCAGCAAATCCATCTACTTTCTGAATGTTGCCGAAATTTTATACGAAATAGTACTGACCACGGTGACTACTACGAAATACGACTGACCGCGGTGACTGCATACGAAATACGATTGACCACGGTGACTGCATACGAAATACGACTGACCACGGTGACTGCAAACGAAATACGACTGACCACGGTGACTGCATACGAAATACGACTGACCGCGGTGACTGCATACGAAATACGACTGACCACGGTGACTGCATACGCAATACGACTGACCACGGTGACTGCAAACGAAACACGACTGACCACGGTGACTGAATACGAAATGGGAATGACCACGATGACTTCATACTTACCGCCCCTACCTCGCACATTTCATAATATATTCGATGCAAGCAGCAGATTAAATTTGGGACTTTTTTATTCCACTACGACAGAGGGAAAGGAAGCGAACATGTGGCTAATAGCAAGTCTGATATGTAGTATAGGGGGCGCTGGTGCAGCTCCCCCTCTTTTCTCTGACAATAACCAATCGTTCAGTGACGCTATTGGGGTTGGGTATGTAACTCTGGGGTAAGGGGCGTTCAAAGATCAATATCAGTACAAAGTAGATATTAAGGCATAGAGTGAGACACTGCAATCAGTAAGAAGTTGCTGCTAAAATGTTACGGCATGCAGTGAGGTACAGCTAACAATCTGAGGTTGCTGATAGAATGTTACGGCATGCAGTGAGGTACAGCTGACAGTTAGAGGTTGCTGCTAAAATGTTCCGGCATGCAGTGAGGTACAGCTAACAGTCTGAGGTTGCTGATAGAATGTTAAGGTACTGTGCGTACTTGGGTTTCAAGATTCCCCGTACATTTCATTGTGCAATGCAATTTAAGAAGCGTACTGTAATTATCTAAGTTACATCTCAATTTCACAGCCCCTAGTGGGCCACAGCCTCCTCATTATCGAGGCTTGGCGATCATACTCAGACACACCACACTCAGTGAGGACTCCTCTGGACGAGTGATCAGTCCGTCGCAAAGATCTCTACCTGACAACACATAACACTCACAAGAGAAAGACATCCGTGTCCCCGGCAGGATTCGAACCTGCAATTCCGGCAAGCAAACGGCCGCAGACCCACGCCTTAGACCGCGCGGCCACTGGGATCGGAGCCACTTAGAGTAGCTAATAAACATGTTTCGTTCGAGTCTGTGTTTGCATTACAGTGCAAAATCTCGCGTTTGACTTCATGATTAAATGACATAAATCGTTTCGTTTCGTAGTCCTCACCTCGTCTACCTACTCACAGCAGGTGTCAAGGTTGTTTATTTTCACTTGATCACACTCAGACACACACCACACTCGGTATGACTCCTCTGTATGAGGGATCGTCCCGTAGCAGAGGCTAAATTACAGAAATAAGAAACGTAATAGTGTAACCCAGCTGTGCGCTGTGCTCAAGCTACTGGACAGGAACAAAATGTAAAGCCCAGAAAAAAAATGGGGCACGCGTGGCGCAGTTGGTTGAGGCACTGCACTACAAGCCGGAAGGTCGCGGGTTCGATTCCCGATGGTGTCATTGGAATTTTTCATTGACATAATCCTGTCGGTCGCACTATGGCCCTGGAGTCGACTCAGCCTCTAACAGAAATGAGTACCAGGAATATTTCCTGGCGGGGAGGGGGGGTAAAGGCGGCCGGTGGGTAGGGCTGACAGCCTTACCACCTTCATATGCCGATTGTTTAGAAATCTGGAAGCCGCAACCTCCTGGAACCCTGTGGGCCTGTCCAGGCCTGTAATGTAATGTAATGCTTTACCTTTACCTTTACCCGACAAAAAATTCGTTTGATACCTGTCACTGGAAAAGTCGTTCATTTGGACAGTTCTATAATTATTCACTGGAAACCAAAATTACGAACACTGTGACACTATCAGTTTGACGATCATCCAGTGTCAATAGTAGCATAAGGCTGAAATGACCTCTACGAAACAGGCGCACTAATTACCCATGACACAAAGCCCGAATACAACCGTTATCCTACTTATATTCATGTATTACTTTGTACATATTTCAGGGGCTTATTTTTTTTTCAAATATTAATCAGAACTACCTGGAAAGTTTTGAAATGTTGTGCTGAAGAAGAATAGAGATCAGTTGGACCGATTGTGTGAGAAATGAAGTAGCATTACATAGAGCTAAGGAGGACAGAAATATCCTAAATACAATAAAAAAAGGAAGGCTAACTGGATTGGTCACATCTTGCGTAGAAACTGCCTTCTAGAACACATGATTCAAGGAAAGTTAGAGGGATGGATAGGAACGATTGGAAGACGTGGAACAAGGCGTAAGCAGCTACTAAATGACCTTAGGGAAAAGAGAAGATACTGAAAATCGAAAGAGGAAGCACTAGATTGCACAATGTGAAGAACTCGCTTTGGAAGAGGTTATGGACCTGTCGTAAGACAGGCTACAGAATCAATGAATGTATGGATGAATGAATGAATTAATGGATGAATTAATTAATTAACCTCTGAATTAAACATTTACTCTTGTGTGGAAAATGCCCCGTAAATACAAATATTTTGGAGATTTTTTGTAGGCAGTGTCTATTGTCTGATGCGTAGTGAAATTCGCGACGTTTCAGGAGTTTGCACAGATAAGACATTGATAAATATCTACAGTAATATTTATCATAATAAATTAAAGATTGTCACATGTTCAGGTAATTGTAATACTAAAGGAAATAAAGCGCGTTAAATGCTCCTACAATACGCACATATATGCAACACGCGAGCCTTGCAGTCACCAACATCAGAGTGCAATGTTACAACTGGCCTTTCTGTCAGCACGGAAGCACTAAAAGCTATTCTGGCAGGAAGGAAATCGCTTGCACTTGAAACTGAGAGGGTTCTCGGGTCTCAGTGAAACGTCCATGTTATCTATTCGCCTGTTTTCAAAATTCGCAATTCAGTTCGCGATTTCCGTTGGCTGGAAATCGATTCTTTTGTGTTTTGAATTTTTGAAAATGTCTCCCGGCCAGAGGACAAGGAAAATAGTTGAATAATTCGTGGAATAATTGAGGATGTAGATTCTGTATATTGTGGAGTATGGTTGCGGGGGAGAACATTTTTTTGTGCCGTGGAGGGTCTGTAAATATTTAATAGCAGATGTTGGTCGAGCGGGTTGGAGGATGAACGATCTCTCCCACGTCCCCACCGCACAACGAGCCAACTCATCGCCGAGCACAGCCCAGACTGGACATGGATCAGGGTAGTTACCAATAAGAGTGAGTACGGTGATTTCCCGCCCACAAACCTAGCCACATTCACGTCGTCTCCTGTTAACTTATCACCCTACTTGCTCGCAGTACGGCTAAACGTAACGATGCCGTAACAGTCGCGTCGTGTAGGACGTTACTGAAATGTGGATGATGGTCGCCACAGTATCGCCGTCTCACTAATTGAGATTAGGCCCAAAAAGTTTCCATCTGCAAATTTCGCAAATCAATTTACGGCGTAATAATAATAAAAAAAAGGAATGTCACAAGGAAAAAGTTGTGGAGAAGAGTGATTTAGTATCGTCCTGGTTTTATCGAAGTGAACATAAAAATACTGGTGTCTTTTATGTGGGTTTGCAGGGTGACAAACGTCACGTTGTTACTGGCAAACCAAACCTGCAGACGTGCGATACGTTTTATTTGGATTATTTTCTGAGCTTCAGAGTCATTCCTAACGCGAATATTTAAGCTTCTCGAATTCACAGCGTGCTCAGCAATCAGTTGTCAGCTATTTCAAAGTGAACTACAAGAGATTTATGGAAAGGAACTGGACCATACGGAGTGGCTACGTTCTCAACCCTTTGTTGACTAGATAATCAATGTTCACCTTTTAAAGCCTAGCGGTAACTTTACATACCACCAGGTTTAACATTAAAAAATTCTACGTGGTGCCCACATTGCGTTTATGTGTTTTGTACGGATCTCAGAACAAACAGCAACTTTTGCCTTATAAAACATTAAGAGACTGGTTTTTATAACCGAAGTGGAGAGTGTTTTCAGCGCGGTACGCACTGAGTCCTTACATAACACAGACACCTTTCTTCTCTAAAGGGTTAAAGCCCTCGTACCTTGTAGTTTTCCATACCGTGTACGTATGAATCCAATATACATTGTTCTACCAACTCGTACCTTTCCGTCCACTACTCCCCGTTATCTGACAAAGCACTGCTTTGCTTGAAGTTTCCCAGGCTTTGCCAGTTTATCCTGAAGATTAAGAAGAATATGGCACAGTGGGTGGAATGACAATGACAGGGAAGAACCAGACTTTCGCCCAGTACCACTGCGTCCACCACGAATCTCACACAGACTGTCCTGGGATCGAATCTTGGTCTTCGACATACAAGGCCGGCGATCAACGCCCTGATCCATGGTACAGCATTTAAGACTAAAATTTTATTTTCATTTTCCTGTGGCGCAACAGTCCGGTGCGAGCCCCTGCCGCCTCCTTGTTGAGGTTTCTAGACTGCACACACTCAGACACACACATTAGGACTCATCTGAATGAGTGATCGGCTCGTCGCAGAGATCGCTACCAGCACAACACAGGACACGCACAATAGACAAACATGTATGACCTCAGCGGGATTCGAACCTGCGATCCCAGTACTCGAGCCACCGCAGACCTACGCCTTAGAATCAATGCCACCAGGATAGGCATAATTAACTTATATACAAAGAGCGATTTCGTACCGCATAGAGAACGGTGTTTCCACTAGGAAGGCCAAAAGGCGAATTCCATACAGGGAAAATAACGGCTGTTTACTGTAAAAATCACACATAAATTCAATACGTGAATAAAAAGAGTCTTTAGTTTTAGCCCTGGCGATACACGTATTAATCATTACGCTATGAGACGTTAATGACAAATTAGCAACAATTAACATTGCCCCGGACAAAAGCCGCTGCAACTTATTTACACACGCGAACGTATAGACATATATATGTTTCTCATCATTTTTATCATAATCAGCGATTGTTTAACCTGTTAAAGCCTAGCGGTAACTTTACACACCACCAGGTTTAACATTAAAAAATTCTACGTGGTGCCCACATTGCGTTTATGTGTTTTGTACGGATCTCAGAACAAACAGCAACTTTTGCCTTATAAAACATTAAGATATTGGTTCTTATTACCGAAGTGGAGAGTGTTTACAGCGCGGTACGCACTGAGTCCTTATATGAAAGAGATACGCTTCGTCTTTAAAGGGTTAAACGTGACACAGTATTTAAAATATTAATATTATAAATACAAAGTTGTATTGTTCATTACCTTTTCGTCATAAAAAGTCAAACAGTAATCCAAACTAAAAATGAAGCAATAAAGAAAACTCGACAACATTAATGCTTAAGTACTGAAAAAATTCCAGTTTAAAAGAGTCCCTCCTCAGAAATGTACTGTTAACTGTCGCCAGACGCTAACAGTGACAGTGAGAGTGGTCACCCCTCGATTGGCCACACTTTCACAGTCTCTTATCCGGGAATTTCAAACACATAAACAGGATAGAAGCTTCAGTCATCTACCAAAAGAGTTCCTGCCAACATGGAAGCACCTAGCCACCGGATATTTCCATTTTCCCATCGATAACATCGCTTCACTTTCTTTTCCTCAAATCCTTTCACCCTATCAGATTCGCGTCTTTTATAATTAGTGCAGTGGCCGGAGATGAGCAGGCCTACTCTTCATCACCGGAGGAGAGTCTGCCTTCCCTTCACCCTTCACAACCCCTTGTAACTTCACGTCTGTCACCTCAACTTACGCCGTTTAAAATGATTTTACAACATACAGACTGAGGCGTTTTTCGAACTGTTTATTCAAGTTTATATCAAGACAGACAACAAATATTAAAAAAAATGGCATAGATTTTCTTACAATGAAGTTGGGCTGCGATGTAATCAGTGGTTGCTTCTTCTGCTCTACAGAAAAAAATGTTAAAAATAAATAAATGTACATTATATACACTCAAAATTCATGGTTGTCCATATCCTATGCTACAAACGGTTTTAACTTGTGTTGTGATGGGTTTATGGACTTTATCCATCGTCCGAAGAGAAAATATTAAAAATATTACAAAATTAAAATCACAACGTTTCGGAAGTTGGCCCTGCTCCCGTCCTCAGGTGAATGGAGGGGGAGAATTTTAGCTTTTCAATGTTAATATTTAATATTAATCGTCAAAACATTTTAGAATTTCCGATTTCACTTGTCTAAGCATGACTGCAATCCAGAATGTCCTGCACGATGCGGCACATTCAGTTATGCTGCCCCTAACGTTACGTTGAAACCGTCACACAGGCTTAATAATACTGAATCACGATACAAAGTACGGCTTTTTCATTACTTTATCTAAATGAGACAATTTAGATTCGTATGGATTTGAGTATTGAGATCAGAGACTTGTGGGAATTGATACCGGTAAATCGAAATAGTGTACAACAGGGAATTTCTGTTCACACTACTCACTTTCATGGACGCTAAGTGGCGGTGACGCTGTACAGGGGTCTGACTGTATTTCAAGTACTACGGTTTTATACAGCATACTCTAAGGCAAACAATTCCGAAAACAATGGTACCGAGCAAGGTTAGTTTGGTTAGGTCAGGTCAGGTCAGGTTGGTTAGGTTAGGTTAGGTTAGGTCAGGTTAGTTTAGGTTAGGTTAGGTTAGGTTAGGTCAGGTTAGTTTAGTTTAGGTTAGGTTAGGTTCGGTTAGGTCAGGTCAGGTTAGGTTAGGTTAGGTAAGGTCAGGTCAGGTTAGTTTAGTTTAGGTTAGGTTAGGTTAGGTTAGGTCAGGTTAGTTCAGGTTAGGTTAGGTTAGATTAGGTTAGGTTAGGTCAGGTCAGGTCAGGTCAGGTCAGGTTAGGTTAGGTTAGATTAGGTAAGGTAAGGCAAGGCAAGGCAAAGGCAAAAAAATATCTGCTGTCATTGTTTAATGACTTGTTCATATATATTCTTATTAATTATATAGTTATAACCACCACTTTGTCTTTAAATTTATATTTTACAGATTCTGTTATGGCCGGATGATGGCTTTTATGAGCCGAAACCGGTAGCCTAAATACGCACTGGAAAATGAAGTGTCGGTTATAGCTGCATAATTAATAACAATAAATACACTTCTGCATGTGCACACCAGCGGGCTGTCTTGTATTAAATATTGTTCATATTTACTGAAAACTACACTCAAATATGAATGCGACCTTTCAAGTACCTACAAAAACACATTCAATAAAATTTCCATTATCAGATGAATTTTGTAACATATTTATTGCATTTACACCATCACAAAAAAATACGTGTTCAATAATCTAAACTAATGTGTATATAATAATAGGTGTATATAAGTAGACACGCCAGCGATAAACTTCAGAAAATGTCCGATTACAGAAGGACACTCTAAAATGCAACAGCATGTCGAGGGCATAAGAAAAATACGTCGCATTACACTTTGCCATTGGCCATAAAATAAAACACTGGACGAAACCCTTCCAGCTGAGAGCTGATTGCAGCCAGCGTCAAGTGGCGTTTACTATTTAAACCAGCAGAATACAGGCCGTCAAGTTCATATGTAGAATTTCTGTGACAACATACACTTCTCCTGTCCAATAGTATATTTTTACCCCACACATACACACTTCAGCATTTTTTTTTTTTTTTGGATACGTAACGCCCCCTTAAATTATTCAAGAACATAAAATGTTGCTCCAAAAGAAGAGTTTCCTGCTGTGATTCTCTCAGGCGTAGATTCCGTATCAATAATTTCTACTGTCCATCAGACAATTATTTTTGAAACAAAATATAAATTCAATAAGATTTAATAACTTGCGACCAAACTCATACAACTGATCCTTCTTTATTGGGTCAAGGCATTTACTGCTTTCGTATAATCCCAGCATTGATTATCGTGAACACCAAACAGGCTAAATGTAAAATCAAACATTCGTCAGACTGCTTTATCTCACATAAACTTACGTTTGCATTGTAACTTGTATTTTAACCCTTTAAAGACGAAACGTACTCTGCTTTATATAAAGACTGTGCGTACCGCGCAGTAAACACTTTCAACCTCGGTTATAAAAAACGAATGAGTTGCTGATGTTTACGGCAAAAGTTGCAGTTTGTTCCGAGATATGTATAGAATACATAAACGCGATTTGAGCACTATGGAGAATTATTGAATGTTAAACCTTGTGGTACGTAAAGTTACCGCTAGGCTTTAAAAGGTTAAATACGTCAGCTCAAAATAACGCAAGATTTTTGTAACAATCTTTATAGAATAGTTTCATTCAGCGGATGTTCCTTTAGTTGAAAAGAAAGCACAAGCCGCCAAAGACAGCATTAACCAACATTATATTCTGAAACGAAAAATTAATAAAACCTAAAAATTTGAATTTCTTAAGAATCCCTTCAGAAAAGTTTCGATAATGCGTATGTTGACCGAGAGTATATGTCGAATTAACAAGTCATTTTAATTTAATTATGGTATGATTATAATAACTCCATGAAGCACAGTGCTTCCTGAGAAGCCAACAGGTCCTCAGCTGGTCAAGAAATTCCCCGCATTTTATGGAACCCGAAGGTTCATTACCGCATTCACAAACGCCCGCCACCTATCCCTATCCTCATCCAGAGCAATCCAGTCCCTGCCTCCCATCCCACTTCTTGAAGATTCATTTTAGTATTATCCTCCCATCCACACCCCCCCACCCCATGTGTTCCAAGTGCTCTCTTCCCATTAGGTCTCCCCACCAAAACCATATATATGCACCTGACCTGTTCCCCACACATGCCATATGTCCCGCCCATCTCATTCTTTTTGATTATGATGATGATGATGATACAGTAGAAATTACGCGGACACTGCCCCTGCGGGCTGTGCGTGGTAAATGGGTGTTTTGCAAAGGAAGATTTGTTTGTCTTTGTGCCACATTCACTGAGAAACTAATGGTGTAGTCTAGAGTAATTTGAGACTAAGGAGTAGGCTATAGACAGACAGGGACTGGCAAACAAATGAGGCATAACATTAGAAATATGAAAGAGAACATCTACGTCTTTACTGGCGCTATTTTTTTTTTTGCCGAGAAAAATTATGTACGAAAATCAGGGCAAAAATATCAACGCGCCTCTTATGTTATTCGTACGCTTGATACTCTTATGAACAGCACACCTGGTGGTAAGTACAGTAACTACAAGTAGCATACTATCCTTACGTGGGGCCCCAACAATATCTCAGGTGTCCTGATATCGGGTTTTCACCGTAGATGCACGCGTTTCAGACCAAGTCATTTCAAACGGAATTTACGAAAGACGCAGAGTTCTGACTGCCGGCTTCCCTTGCAAATTAGCTGCAGTATCCACCAAGGTCACCTCTCAACAATCACGGTACTTCAGATGTCTGCAGGGACCGACATGTTGGCGAGTTATCATAACATTCCGTCCTCTGTCTCTGACCGGGGACTACTCTGGCCTCTGAGGACGAATATTTAATTTTTAGCGTACAAGGTGCCACCAAAGTAGCTTCACGATTTCACACCACGCAAAAATATTAACATAATACAGTCGAAATCGGTTATAACGTCATGAAGGGTACGGAATATTTTATGTCGTTATAAACGAGTGTTGTTACAGCTGAGTAGTGTAATGTTAAGGGTTAAGAGTGAGGAATGAATGGACACCATAGAATATCTGTCGCTATAGACGAGGTGTTGTATAAACCGATGCTGTTATAAGCGGGTTCGACTGTATATAAAATATTAATCAACTGCATAGCACTCTAGTACAGCTAAGCATACCAGATTTCAGTGCCTACGACTGCCAGCTCTTAAACGTCTTCGACACTAACCTTTTAAAGCCTAGCGGTAACTTTACGTACCGCCAGGTTTAACATTAAAAAATTCTACGTGGTGCCCACATTGCGTTTATGTGTTTTGTACGGATCTCAGAACAAACAGCAACTTTTGCCTTATAAAACATTAAGAGACTGGTGTTTATAACCGACGTGGACAGTGTTTACAGCGCGGTACGAACTGAGTCCTTACATAAAACAGACATGTTTCGTCTTTAAAGGGTTCATATTTAATATTATTAATTAACGACATTTAATTCCTAATTCCCCATTAGAAGTTCAGCATTCATAAATATGTCCATGTGCACATGATGGAGACGTATGGGGAAGTGGAGGCACAGTTGGACGTATACTTAACCTCGGCACTATACTGAAATAAGCTAACAGCTTCACACACTGGCCACTTTACCCCCAGTAAAACAACCCACGACACCCATTATGTGAAAGGCTCGGTGGGCCCCACAGCCGATCTCGATATCCCGAAATAGAAAAAAAATCTTCTGGCCCTGCTGGGGATCGAATTCGGACATCTCGGTAGTACTAACTGACTACGTTAGTGGTTCCCCAAGTGTGTTCCATGTACCCCAAGTCAACTGCGACCATTTCCCAGAGGATCCGCGGGTACATTTCTGGTAATGATGTTTAACCCTTTAAAGAAGAAGCGTGTCTGTTTTATATAAGGACTCAGTGCGTACCGCGCTGTAAACACTCTCCACTTCGGTTATAAAAACCAGTCTCTTAATGTTTTATAAGGCAAAAGTTGCTGTTTTTTCTGAGATCCGTACAAAACACATAAACGCAATGTAGGCACCACGTAGAATTTTTTAATGTTAAACCTGGTGGTACGTAAAGTTACCGCTAGGCTTTGAAAGGTTAATGTTTTGTTAAAAATAATCGAGACACTTCTTTAATTCACTATGTGTTTATTTCGTATGACCGTTAAGAGTATCTAATTAAGAAACCCCCTGCACCCAGGAAGCGAGCGACAATCAGTCATCAAGGTCTAATCATACAATGCGTTGTTACATATGCTACTGGCGTGTATTCGTAGCTATCCAAAATCAGTTCTGAGATATACAGTTTTAATGTTGGCTACATATCATTGGAAGACACTGTCAGCACGAATGTGAGGATCCTTGGCTCTTTTTAAAAAGGCAAAATGGATCCGCGACCACAAAAGTTTGGGAAACACTTGACTATGCAATAAAAAATTTTAATTTTCACCAACGCTATACTTTTAATAGCTGTTCATAATCTTTAAATAAACGAACAACAAGTGACAGTTACGTTTCTGTCAACCCATTGTGAATTATTAGCTACAAAGAGGCTGGAAATACAACGGCAGTCCCCCCCCCCCCCTTGCGTTACTCTGCAGTGTCGAGTTGAATCCCTTATTATCTTGTTACACGGAGTCTAAAGTACTTGCCACGTTGCGAACTTCAACAATGCCGTAATTGATCCAAATTGCGATAATATACATAAGTACGTCCCTGATCCACCAAAACAAGACTGAACTGATGATGCATCATGTCATCTTCTGGGTGCAGAAACCAAGAGACTCCCGATTACACTTTACTCCTTATCATTTCCGCATTAGGTTTGCCTGACAATGGTTCTTGCTTACTCACTTCTCGGGACATGCTCTCGCTTTAAAGACGGTACCAACACAATGGCACACGAACAGATAAACAGCCAACGTGCATGAACATCACTAAAGATGTCATGCAGACATTTCGGAACGCTAAAAATCGCCGCAAGCCCTACATACATAGGCAATAAATACAGTAGAATCCGGTTATAACGACATCGGCTTGTAGGACACCTCGACTATAGACACAGATATTCTGTGGTACCAATTAATTCTCACTGTTAAACCTTTTAAAGCCTAGCGGTAACTTTACGTACCACCAGATTTAACATTAAAAAATTCTACGTGGTGCCCACATTGCGTTTGTGTGTTTTGTAGGGATCTCAGAACAAAAAGCAACTTTTGCCTTATAAAACATTAAGAGACTGGTTTTTATAACCGAAGTGGAGAATGTTTACAGCGCGGTACGCACTGAGTCCTTGTATAAAACAGATACGCTTCGTCTTTAAAGGGTTAAACGTAACATTACACTCCTTGATTATATCAACACACGTTTATAACGACACAAAATATTCAGTCCCTTTCATGACGTTATAACCGAGTTCGACTGTATTATCACCAGGACAGGCTTCACAATTTTAATCTCCAGTTACATTGAGCCACAATAGCTCCGTAGGTATAGTGACTTTCCTACTGACTGAGCGATACGGTGTTCGATTCCCGGCAGACGTAAGAGGTTATTCTCTTCTCCAGATCGTCCAGACCTACTCTAGCGGAGATCCAACATCCAGTGCGGTGAGTAACGGGGGTTTGCCCAGGGGTAAAGCGGCAAGGCCGTGATGTTAAGTACTGACCTTCATTCAAGTGCCATGGCTAAGAATCAGGTCAGTAGCCGGTCTCTCACCGCGAAGACTCTGTTCATTCCCACGCCACTCTAAGTAGGACCAGTGACGGACAATGCGGCACTACGTCAACATCTGTGCCCAGTTACTTCTGTTGACACCCGTCTCTATCATTCCACTAGGCTCCATACGCATTCATTCATTCGTTCATTCATTCATTCACTCATTCATTCACTCATTCATTCACTTACTCACTCACTCATTCATTCATTCACTCTCATTCATTCATTCATTCATTCATTCACTCACTCATTCATTCATTCACTCATTCATTCATTCATTCACTCATTCACTCTCATTCATTCATTAATCATTCATTCATTTACTCATTTATTCATTCATTCACTCTCATTAATTAATTAATTCACTCATTCACTCATTCATTTTTTCATTCATTCATCTAACACGGACGCCGTATAATCTTAGCAACTGACAATGCCTAAAGTAATACACCTGAAATTACTGATCCACATTGACTGCTGTGACCTACGATAATCAACTGCTTTTGGAAATAAATAATTTCCGTGGCAAGTGCATACAGGGACCAGAAAATGCATAAATTTTGGTACTAGTTTAAGCTTCAAGACGGAAGCTGTAAACACTGAATGTTTAAATAATTCATTACGTCGCTCTAAGTTTTCAGATGTATAATTCTGTTAAGTCTGAAACAAAAAGTGTTTCCACAAAATTAAATTTAATAGGCATGTAAAGTTCAACACTACTGTCAGAAGTTGATATCAAGAATACGGCCATGTGAAATATATTTTTAACTGAAGGAAAAAAAGTCTTTCAAATATACAAATTTTAGAAAAACCTTCTTTCCCATATTCAAATGAGAATTCTCTCTAGTACGTCAAGAATTGTTTCTTACATACAGGAAGAAAAATACACTCGCATTCTAAACCTTTTAGGATTGACAAAGGCAGTGAAAATTCCACCCGATTTCCGAAATAGAATAATTTTCGTTTGAAGGTCCACAGCATGGGTATCCAACCCGCGGCCCGCCATGTTGTATTGTGAGGCCCGCGACCAAATTTGTAAACCATGTATATAGTATAAAAATTACACAATAATTTAGGATGTTAGGCATACTATTTACTGATATTCTTCCACGTCCTGCCCGCGAACCGGCCCACAATAAAATCTGTGGCCCCTTGCCACAAAAGATTGGAGACCCATGGTCCACAGGCTTCGCCCGCTTGTCCTTCCGTACCAGAATCCTTCCTGAGAAGCTAACAGTTACTCAGCTAGTAAAGAAATTCCCCGTATTTTATGTAACCCGAAGGTTCACCTCCGCTTTCATGAAAGCTCGCCGGCAGCAACTATTCTGAGCTATATCAATCAAATCAACACACCCTCCCCCCCTTCATCCTGCTACAATTGCACTTATGTATGCAACACGCAGATCGCATCGAAGAGGCAATCAGTAACTGCATAAGAATATGACGTAACATTACGTCGCTACACAGCTGCATCACAACACAGTAACTCGGACGCCCTTGTCATCGCAGTATGTAATTACAATCAAGTAGAAAGCAATAAATAATAAATATTGTGGCTAAGACTGTATTTTTCCCTTTTTTATTACCCAGAAACCAATCGCATCAATTTGGCCCCATATTGCGTTTACATAGCCAACTGTTCCTTTGACCTCTCTTGCTTTCCCGTATTTCTTATACAGCGTCATTATTTTATCTCACGACTATCGTTGGTCACTTCCTGCCGCTATTCTGCAGCGCGTGCGGTAGGTCGGACGCGTGGGCTACGTTAATATGATAAACGAGCCGACAGGAAGAACCAAGAGATATTTGTGGGATAAAATAATTACACTACCCTTATCTCGTAAATGGCGAGATTTCGTAAATGTGAGTGATTTACGTCTTCATGTGAAGTGTCTGTTATTTTTACCTGATTTTAACCAAACTTGAATCTGGGAGACAGATTTTTAGTAAAAATCTCCCATATAAAATTTAAGGAAGATCCGTCCAGTCGGAGTCGAGTTGTTCCACAGACAGACCGACAGACACACAGACAGAGAGACAGACAGGCGGGCTGGCGGACGGACGGACGGACGGACGGACGGACGCACGGATGGACGCAGGAACAGACGGACGGACGGACGGGCGGGCGGGCGGGCGGACAGACAGACAGACAGACAGACAGACAGACAGACAGACAGACAGACATGACGAACTAAGAGTTGCTTTAGGTTGTGTACACGCCTAAAAAGAAGAGAGGTAATCCTGTAAATTCTTCACGAGGCTGCGACTTGCACACCTATTCCTACGACACAATTCTTAAACGTTTCGTGGAAACAGGAACAGGCTGTGTTTTGAGAATGAAGGGAGGCAGAAGCCGCCAGTTGATTGTCGTGCTTCCAGGCAGGTTGTATGAATTCGTTAGGGCGCACGGTTTGGAGGGGAGAGAGAGATTTGGGTGTTGAATTGAGAGAATGCTTCGTACGTGCTTAACTGTTAAGTTATGCTGAAGCGTGCAGAAGCCAACAAAACAAACGTTACGCATCTGGAACTGCAAGAAAACGCCGACTCAACCAAGCTTGACGCTTACAGTACGGAAATAATTCGGGTAATCGTGTAATATGCTGGTGTGTGAGTTTAAGGTTTTAGGGCTGGTAACCTGGTCATGATCAGTACCTTACAGATGACATCAGAGGTCTTGGGGAAGCAGAACGAGGGGTAGAAACGCAGTCGCGGAACTCCGTGGTGGTAGTAGAGACGCTAATTTTCTATACATACATACATGGTGGTTGGTTGGAAGTACCTTATCCATTCCTGAACACCCACTTCACCCTCTCTTTCCATTTTAATATTCACCAGTTAACCGCTTTTGTATTCCGAATATCATCACAGCACCCCATGAGCGACGGAAGTGCCTGGAATTCTTGAGCAGAAATAATAACCGAGAAAGACTTTTCCTTCCCTTCTACAATCTTCCCCATTTAGACCGTCAATCCCAATTTTTGTAACCCAAATGCTATTTATGCAAGACATCCACCGTTTTCTGGCTTTGTCAAACAAGATAAAAAAAATGTTCTACTCGCACACTCCACATCTTTCTCCTTGTGTAAATCAAATATAACTTAATGAAGTTTATGATGGAAGGCCCCTTACGAGGTTTGGCTCTGAGCAGTGTTTTTTTTAACTCCTTCTAGAGCTGTGTTGTCTTTCTTTCCCCCCCCCCCCAAAACCCCCTACCCCACACATTCCCTTCAACCTTTTCGCAAACCCCCCCAATGTTGTTTCCAGAAAATGAGGTCAAACAAGCATTGATACTGGGAGACGGCTGTTTTGTTAGGCTTAATAATTTAGTATCAATTAGTGCTGTCCTGAATTATACAGTTCTTTAGCTTCCCCTGCAACAGCAAGACGACCAGACCTGTTTGTGGAAAACACGCTCTGAAATCTTTATGTGCTGTGTACAATGTTAGAAGCTGATTCCCCGCCCACAACACCTAGCCCATAAATTCTTCATGTCCGATTTGCAGGAGGGAAAGATGGTGCAAACTAAAGGCCGAGCAGAAATTCCGACCCGCGAACTCCCGGACAGTGAGATAAGTTCGTTTCCAGGCATGTTTTCAACTTCCTTCCTCTGTTTAGCTACTGCAGACCATACTTAAGGGGTTGAATAGGGGTCACCTGAGCAGGGCTGTGGAGTCGGAGTCGGAAGAAATTTTAGGTGGAGTCGGAGTCCGAGTCGGAAGGAATTTTTAGGTAAAGCCGGAGTCGGAGTCGGTAAAAATGTACCGACTCCGACTCCGACCTCAGTCTATAATCTTAACTAGATACTCCAACTCCAGAACCCTGATAACTACAGTAACCATTAGACTTATACTTAAACATAGGTTATAAGTCTAAAAAGTAGCCTGATGATTCACGTGGTGGCGATGAAATGTCTTATAGGTTTACCGTTATTAATACATATTGAGTTTTTATGAAGGAGTCGGAGTCGGAAGTTTTAAAAATCGAGGAGTCGGAGTCGGAGCTTTTGTGTACCGACTCCACAGCCCTGCACCTTTGTGACAAACCAGTACAACAGCAACGATTAGGCTTATTTGTCTAAAGAATGTGACGCCGTGTAGTTTGGTTGCTAGGTACCAACGTTTCACTGTCACCTTGTGCCTAACCACTGCCTAAACAAATTGGGTTTATGTAGAGTCCTTCTCGAGAAGCTAACAGTTGCCAGGACGGATAATAAATTCTCCGCATTTCATGGAACCCGAAGTGTCGTCACTGTGTTCGTAAGATCTCGCGTCTGGACAGCATCATGTGCCAGATCAATCCATTCTACACTTGCTCGCCTAATTTCTGCAAGATTAATTTTATATGAGCGGGGATAACGTACACAACATAATGACTAGAGACTGGAAGTTTCGGGGTTCCAATCCTGGCATCGGCAAGAGATTTTTCTTCTTGCCGAAACGTCCAAACCGGCATTGAGGCCCACGCGACCTCCTACCTAATGGGTACAGGGGTTCTTTCCCCGCAGTAAAGCGACTGGGGCGTGATTTTCACCACTCACCCTCATCTAATGCTGAACCGTTTAAAGACAAAGCGTATCTGTTTTATATAAGGACTCAGTGCGTACCGCGCTGTAAACACTCTCCACTTCGGTTATAAAAACCGGTCTCTTAATGTTTTATAAGGCAAAAGTTGCTGTTTGTTCTGAGATCCGTACAAAACACATAAACGCAATGTAGGCACCACGTAGAATTTTTTAATGTTAAACCTGGTCGTACGTAAAGTTGCCGCTAGGCTTTAAAAGGTTAAACCTGAGTAGAAATATAACTCCAGCCCCGCTATATCACCGCGTGCATACAGACACTTTAACCCTTCTTTTTATACCCGTAAATCTATGCCTATGTAACAGGAGTGGGCCCCTTATATTCAAGTCTTTCAAGTAACAATTTATACGAATTTCTTTTCCCTTCCATGAGTGTTATGCAGGTGTGCACCCAGAATTCTTCATCGGAGGGGGAAGGGGGGCTGACCCTGAGGTTACATATAATTTATGTTTGATTTTAAACCTTATGTTATAAAAATCATGTCGTAAGTACAACATAACACTGTTTGCAACTGCATTTATATACATACGAATATAACTACATGTTCCGTGACTCAATCACAGTGTCCTGTCTTTTTGTTTCTTTTAATTTTATTAATTTATTTTTCAAAATTCTAATGTACTAGTCATCACCTGATTTCAGCGGCTGATTTCAGCTGAAAGGGAAATCACGTAGAACTTTTGATATCAGAATATCTAAAAAACCTGTTTTTTTTAATTTCCGGTTTTGGGGGGGTTTGGGGGCCGCAGCCCGGCAGCCCCCACTTGGTTGCGCCCCTGGTGTTATACCCCAGCTTTTTCTAATACTTGACTTTCTCATTCTAATAATAGACAGTGCGGGGGGTGAAGGCGATTGCAAGTGAAGCTAACAGCATGTACGGAATTTACAAAGTGTGGTTAAAATTACTGTTTAGAACATCGTGGACTTCCGTTTGGGTTTTGTGTTTAAGACGACGTTTCGGAGATAAATGTTATCAGAAATGTACTCTTCGGTTAAATACTACACTATGGTAAAGTGTCTTGGCACTGTTCCCTTTGTATGAACTTTTCTCGGACTGATAGCTGTCTCAATTGTTTTAAAATCTCCGACGTTTCAGAGACAAACTTCCTCTCCATCCTCAGTGAAAGTGATCACTTTCCCTGAGGATGGAGACGGAGTGTGTCTCTGAAACGTCGGAGGTTTTTAAACAATTGACATGGCTATCAGCCCGAGAAGATTTCATACAATTTTGTCGCCGTGAAAACCTGAAGGCCGATCCCAGTGGCCGCGCGGTCTAAGGCGTAGGTCTACGACCGAGCGCTTGCTGGAATCGTGGGTTCGAATCCCACCGGAGGCATGAATTTTTTTCTCTTGTACAGTGTTTGTGTTGTCAGGTAGAGGTCTCTGCGACAGGCCGATCCCTCGTCCAGAGGAGTCCTACCGACTGTGTTGTGTGTTTGAGTGTGATCAAATGAAAACAAAAAACCCCCGACACCTGCTGTGAACAAGTAGAAGAGGGAAGAACTAAGAAGAAGAACGCCTGAAGACTGTTCCCCTTGTCCGCAGGTTAAGCTGTGACTGTACAACATACGTACGGCACCGTGTTATCGGCGGCAAGTCCTCGCCTTCCGGGACAAGATTTTACGGCACTTTTACATAACACAAGTTCCCCGATTTAACCCCCCTCCCTCCATGCACCCAGTCCACACCTCCTGCATTCTCCAGCCGTGAATTCTAGACGGTAATAATGGAGTCCAGGAAGAAGGGCTGCATACTCTGTAGGATCTACACAACAGCAGGGCTGTCCATAACAACATGCAGCATTGTTAATCGTAGAGAATACATGAACTACCACATGACGTTTGTTCGTTAGTTTAAAGAAAAGAGGCTGCAGACCTAACGTAGACTTTGTCTTTAAGGTAAAGTGGTGCGAGCGGTCCGGAGTTTCCCCTGCATGACATCGAACTATGTTCAAATTCCCTGTAAAGGAAGGTCTTTATAGTTTCGACTTCTACACTGAAAATTTAATGAATTTTTAAATTTTATGCACACCCTTTTGCATAACCCATTTTATGCACTGCATAACACACTCATGTTCAAGATGATACACTCGTAACAGGATATATATGACGACGATGACGCCGATGATATTAAACTGCCACAATGGTTTGCTGATCTGACACCCAGAAAATGACATAATTATGATGAAGCAAACAACGATAGCTTTCAGAGTAAACCGTCCACCTAAATTATGTCGTATTGCGACTGAAACAGTGCTATTAACGGACGTGCCGATCCCAGCGACCGCGCGGTCTAAGGCGTGGACCTGCTGCCGCTTGCTTGTTGGGATTGCGGGTTCGAATCCCGCCGAGGGCATGGATGTCTGTCTCTTGTGAGTGTTTGTGTTGTCAGGTAGAGGTCTCTGCGACGGACTAAGCACTTGTCCAGAGGAGTCCTACCGAGTGTGGTGTGTCTGAGTGTGATCGTGAAGCCTCAATACCGAAGAAGCTCTGGTCCACTAGCGGCTGTTGCGCCATGGCAGAAAAACTTAAAGCAGGTTTTTATGTCACGAAAAGAGGCGACGAGTGCGATCGCATCTTGTTGCATCCCTGCAGTCTTCCAAGACAGAGGAGTTTTTCTGAGTACCTCACAATCTCACCTCTCAGGAGATGGTCCACGGTGTGTTGGTGGGTGAGAAAGACGGATAGACAGAAAGACACAATGGAGTTGTTAACGCAATTACATGAACCTTCTTCATTCTTCCTTCCCATCTCATTCCGACTCCCAACTCCAGCCCACTTGTTCTCAGGCTAGCATGACGTCGAGATTAAATTCATGTTCTGCGAGACGGTCCCCTAGATTAACTCATTTTTCAACCAGAAATTAGGATCCCGAAGCGCCTGCATTTTGGATGCCGCCTGAACCCGTTCCCCTAACATTCTCTTGGCCCTCCTACATGCATTATGTCTTATCTTTAATAAAATTTATATAATTCAAGCGATGTTTAATCTCTTCCTACACAGCAAAGAACAAAATTCGATTACTTCATGTTCCGAAATATTTATGTGCGCCACACTCGCCTTTCAGTCCAAATTACGTTCAAAAGGTTAAGTTCCTGTTTTCATAGTTTCGCAAGAAATTGAACGGCCGGTTTCCGCCTCAGTGTATCCCCCGCGAACCATTAACCCTTTAAAGACGAAGCGTATCTGTTTTATATAAGGCCTCTGTGCGTACCGCGCTGTAAACACTCTCCACTTCGGTTATAAAAACCAATCTCTTAACGTTTTATAAGGCAAAAGTTGCTGTTTGTTCTGAGATCCGTACAAGACACATAAACGCAATGTGGGCACCACGTAGAATTTTTTAATGTTAAACCTGGCGGTACGTAAAGTTACCGCTAGGCTTTAAAAGGTTAAATTCGTATACAGTATAATTCTGTCTTCTCACAGACGAAACCTTGGTCGTTCCGTTCTTGACCACTGTCTAGAGCAACATCAACTTTCAAAAACAGTGGCAAGAACTATGGAACTTACTAAACACTGCCGTCCGGCAATGTGCAAACTGAATGACATGACACGCTAGAAAAGAAGACAAAAGTGCTGTCACTGTAATGGCTAGGCTATACAAGTAGCACTGTCAGGAATGTGTGGGGTAAGACAAGCATACAAATATGCACTGCCGTAAATGCATGGGATAACACAAGCATAAAAATATGCACTGCCATCAATGTATGGGGTAAGACAAGCATACAAATATGCACTGCTGTAAATGCATGGGATAACACAAGCATACAAATATGCACTGCCATCAATGTATGGGGTAAG